>CM044962.1:12551798-12998465 GCA_024516035.1 Bactericera cockerelli | reverse complement strand
TCCATGGAGGCGAACTCCATGTCTGAAATGAAACACGCATCACTCTATTAATTTATTTCCTCTCACCATACCAATAAACCTCTCAATTTTTTTAAAAAAACATTTCATTTATTTATTAACAATTTTGGATTTATATCAAGGTTTTTTTCTAAGCTAATGTCACATAAGAAACTATTCAATATGGCTTTCGTAATAATACAAGCGACAAATGTAGCTGTTGTTTCATAGTTCTAAATAAAACGACTGTGAAACACTCATCTAAAAAAACACCAACAACAAAAAATTGTTAATCTGTTGAAACTTTGACTTTTCTACCAGCTAGCAATATAAGACTGGTTTGTGGTTATAGCATGGCACACTTTCTGTTTATAATGTCCTAGTCTAAGGGTTGTATGAAGAGTTTTCACTGTAGGGATACCTGGATCATTGGTCCCTTCAGCTGATTTTGTTATTCAGAGACGTTTGTTTAAAGCGTCTGTGCGCATGTGCAATCAGATGTTTCTTTAATAAATAATTGTCAAGGTCGAATTATTCCCTACAGCAAGCTCGGGACCACCCTACAGTAAACCCCATAGGGATTACAAAATCGTCTCTGCATACCAGCCTAACTTTTTTGTTGTAAAATGCAGGTACCTGTCGTGTTGGACATGAACATGTGTCCGTAGAAGTCCGTGGGTCGAATCCCGGTGCTGGTTCGGACGCGCATGACCGCGTCGTAAGCCGTCGGCCTCGTCAAGTTGCGCCTCAGATCTTCCAGGAGTCTGTGTCCGTCCACCGAGGCTTGGAAGTAGGTGTACTTGTACACCTGGCCTCCTGTCAGCCGCGCTACCTGGCCTGGGGGGGAATGCAGTAGAAATGATAAGGTGTATACCTAAATTGTACTTTGAAAAATAAATAAAGCTGTAGCTCTTGCTACGATACATTTGTTAAAATAAAAAAAAAATGATAAGGTGTTATACGTATAGCTTTGTGTTACAGTATGTACTTTTACTCAAAAAAACTGGCTATTGTCTATGTACTATGTGTTCTCTGTTCTTATTACTGTTAGGGTAATGGGACTCCCTGTCTCCAGCCGTCAGTCTAAACTAAATAAAGCACTACTAGCAGTTCTCCGAACTGTTAACCTCACACAGATTCAACTATCGCATTATAAATGTTCAATCAAGCATCAAGACATCACATCGAGACCTTTCATTCAATACCTCACTTGATAGGTTTTAATTAAAAAATATAAACCGGCCCTTTTTTTGGCCCTTTTTCGATTTTTTACCACAGTGCGGTCCTCTTAGCTTTTTCGATCATCAAATTTCACTACCAAACTCAAATATATTTTCTTAACGACTCTACAAAATTACAAGAGCCTAGCTGAATTCAATAAAAATAGAAGAATCCTTTTCAATTTTCACCAAAACGGCCCGATTCGGCCCAAAAACAATAGGTAAAATTCAGGGCCCCAATGAACATGTATAACAAATTTCATTAATTTTGAAGAATCCGTTCGAGAGTTATCGCGGAACAGATACACAGACAGACAAACGAAAGCCAAATTGTCCAGTATGAAAGTTAAAACAGAACCTCCCTCACTGTGTTCGGTTAACTATGCTATTACTAAAAACCAGTTCACAATACAGGGTGTTCAAAAAACAGCACACTCACCAACGGTGGCCAGGTCCACATAGGCGTTGTTGAACACAAACAGATCCACGGAGACGCCACTGTTGACACAGTCCTGAGCCAGGCTGTTATACAGGGTGTTCTGAGGCGTGAGCACTGTCTTCTCTCTTGTCTGTGCCAAGCATCTTCCGGTCCTCCCTGTTGGCGAGCTTGCCGGGCGCGTCCAATATGGGCAGCGACGAATTGAACACGAGGAGTTTGCCTGAGAGAACCGAAGAGGAAGGATTTTTTTTTTCTAGTTATTTTTTTTAGAATATAACATGGAAATTATAATTTATTAAAAATAATTACATTCATTTCTATCTTCAAATTTGAAATTCAATCTAAAATTTGAAATTATTCAACAATTCAACAATTTAGATCAATCTTTATTTACAATTTTTTATATACAGGTACAGTCAAAAGGTATAATTAATTAAATATAAACAAAGTTTGATCAAGGGTGGTGATAATGCCTTTGGCATTCTCTTCCGTTTATTATTATTCAACAATTTAGATATTGAAACAATTCAACAACGAAATTGAAATTCTATCTAAATTTGAAGCACACCACATCCATCTTCAACTTCATACCTCCTCAACTTGTATCTTGAACCTCTCAATCTGAGAGAAACAACCCCAATCAAAGTAACTTGTACTTTTGTTTTGACCCAACCAACAATTCTATTGTAAGGTTTTGCCCACTGGTTGGATAATGTGTTTGCCATCTTTTTCAGGAAGCTAGCGAACTCGTAGTGAAGGGCACCATCCACAGATATTATTCCTTCCACAAGAGGAAGGAAATTGATGAAGTTATGCGTTCTATTGACATGTATATAACGGACCTTAGTAGCTTGATCGATAAGTCGGCGGAGGACTCGCTAGAGGACTATAAACAGAGAACAGACTAGCCAATCCTTACAAGCCAGGCTAGCTTGCAGTTTCCTAAGGGTATAATGGTTTACAAAGAAAAGTCTAAGTCCTCATGATGGTTGATCACACATAGAAATATGTGGTTCAGGACGAGCCAACTTTGAAATAAAGTTGGCTGGAGACCATCACTCACACCTCCAGCTGCAGCCAAGCTGGCTACAACAACAACAACATAAGTCGGCGGACTTTTTTTATTTTCATTGACCCCTGATTCTTTTTCTTAGATATGAAATATATTTTAATATATATATATTTTTTTTTTACAAATAAAATATTTCCTCCAACTTCGCACCACTTGGAATGGTACCCAAGTACAAGTCGGCGGACTTGTAACCTGGAGGTCGGTGGTTCAAGTCCTGGTTTCTGCGCAGATTTATTACAGCGAGTTTGAGTAGTAGTGAATCACGAAAGTGATTAACACAAATATGTTAACTAACTAATGTTCTATTGACATGTTTGTGTGTGCTTTTGTCAATAATTGTTCGTACAAACGGTGTTGAAAATTCCAAAACGCATGATCACTGTGTGGTTACCGAAGTTCTATCAAACTTTAGTTACCAAAGTACCAATTAATTTTAAGCCAAATGACTAAGGTAATTTTGATTCGGCTGATGATTAACCTCTAAGGACCGAATTTTGAAACAGGATTAGATTGATCTAACTGGACATTATCCCTGAACACGCCTTCTAGTGGGAATTCCAACCAATCACAGTGCACTTTAGTCCACTTACATGAATCTAATCCTGTTTCATAATTCTGCTCTTACACGTATAAAGAGTTGCAAATAGACACTTTTTTCTAATCGAGATAGTGCTAGTATTTGCAGACAATGATGCTATGAAAAGTAGTTATTTTTGAACATATCTCAATGACAGATTACCATTGATCAAGGAATCACCTTCAGTAGCTTAAGCAATAAAGTGGCGGACTCGTATCCTAGGGGTCGGTGATTCGAGTCACACGGAGGGCGAGTTAGAGTATATGTGATTATTATTATTAAATTATTTATTAGCTAAGACATATTATTATATAAAGTACAAAGGTATTATCACCACCCTTGATCAAACTTTGTTTATCTTTTTATCTTTAATTAATTATACCTTTTGACTACATCTGTACATAAAAAATTGTAAATAAAGATTGATCTAAATTGTTGAATAATAACTTATGACTATGAGGGAAGAAGAGGGTTGGGTGGAAGAGATTGCCATAGGCAATAACCCCGCTCTTTAGTTAGGACATATGTATATATTTTGTTCATTCTTTTTTCTTGTTTATATTATTGATATTGTCACTTTTTATATTTAATTTTTACCATTATTTGTCTGTATTTATGTTCTACTAATAAAGAGTTTCTAAGATTTTTATCTTTTGAAGGTGGGTAATACCCTCATAGTTTGTTGAAGATGATAATGTAAAAAAAATATAAATGGAAACTTCAAAAAAATAATAATAATAATAATAAATAAATAAATAAGAGGAGTCTCACCTGTGGTATCATTCGCCTTCAGCGCCTCCAGGCCCGCCTGTATGGCCGGCAACAGCAGGGTCTCAGTCTGTTTGGTGTCCTCAAAGAGGGCGGGGATCTGGCCCATGAGCGCCCCCATGGCGGCGCCCGCCTCCTCCACGCTGCCCAGGAACCCCTCCAGCAGGGGCATGAACATGTCGTGCACGTCCGTCACCTCCAGGAGTTCCGGCTTCATCAGGCTGGACTGAGGAGGCAGGCAGAAACATGTTTTTTTTTTTTTAAAGATGTTTTTAAGATGAGGAAGTAGTCAGAAACATGTTTTTTTTTTATTTCACAGCGTTTTTTTTTTTTATTTATTTACACTTTATTAGGACATATTATAAACAATACAAATAATTACAAATTAAAATACAATATAATAGAAGAAAAAATAAATAAATATATACCTACATTATACATAATAATACTCGTATATGTCCTAACTAAAGGGCGGGGTTATTGCTTTAGGCAATCTCTTCCACCCAAGTTGTTCAATTCGTAGCGATGAGGCAGTAGCTACGCTTGTAATCTATGGTTTTTTTTTTTTTTTTATTCCGTTTGCACTCAACAATTAATGTTGCAATTACGCAAACAGAATATTCTTATCTAAATTGAGCCTACTTTGTATCTAAACTGAGTTTTTCCGTCACCTCCAGCAGCTCCGGCTTCATCAGGCTGGACTGAGGAAGTAGTCAGAAACATGTTTTTTTTTTTTAAAGATGTTTAGTTCACAGCGTTATTATTATACAATTCTTTAATAGATACAAGAGGACATTATGTACATATAAATAATAATTTTAACAGTAAAAAAATGAAGAAAACAATATATACAATAAAAATGAAAAAGAATAGAAAATATTTGAAAACATATGTCCTAACTAAAGGGCGGGGTTATTGCCTATGGCAATCTCTTCCACCCAACCCTTCAACAGCTGGAGGGGTGAGTAATGGTCTCCAGCCAACTTTATTTCAAAGTTGGCTCGTCCTGAACCACATATTTCTATGTGCGATCAACCATCATGAGGACTTGGACTTTTCTTTATAAGCCATTAAACCCTTAGGAAACTGCAAGCTAGCCTGGCTTGTAAGGGTGTGACAAAATATTATTATGATATTTATATGAGTGACAAAATATCTCTAATTTTCTTGTTGTATTTAGTCTAAGCATTTCATCTTAAACATTTCTTTTGGCAGTGAGAATTCACTGATGTCAATATGGAGATAATTACACAGTGTCATTGCCTTAATTAGGGAGATTCATGTGCAGTCTTACCTTGATGTTATAGAACTGCACACTGCTGGCGTACGTGATGAATCCGACCCTGAGTCTCTCGTTGGTCACCTCGCCCAGTATCTCCATCATGTGGGAGCACAGCAGCGCGACCAGGCCTGACTTGACGTTGTTGTACGAGACATCGAGGAGGAATATCAGGGCCGGGGGGTTCGGGAACTTGGAGTCCCGGCAGTACTGCTCCGACACGATGAGTTCGTAGGAGCCGAGACACAACTCTGGCCGCTGGTACTTGTCCATGCGTTGTCCTGTTGAGGGGAATCATTGGTTAAAAGTCATATTAAAGTATTGTCTCTCATATATGATATTAAAGTCATATCAGTATGGCTGGGGGACTATAAACAGGGAGTAGACCAGCAGTCTGGCTAGGGGACTATAAACAGTGAGTAGACCAGCAGACTGGCTGGGGGACTATAAACAGGGAGTAGACCAGCAGACTGGCTGGGGGACTATAAACAGGGAGTACACCAGCATTGGCTTGGTTCTGGGGGCCCTTGTCAATTATTAGCCTCTTTGTAAAGACAGTGGTATAAGTGCCTAATCATTCCTCCACTGTCTGGCTACCATCGTTCACGATGATGCTACCCTATGATTGTTATTTTGTGCCGAAAAGTAGGTACTAATATATTGAGATAAAATAAAAATCAACTGTCTATTATGAACCCAAATCATTTATTTAAAATAATCCTAAAAAATTGAAAGTCCATTAAAAAAAAAAAAAATTGAATATAAGAGAAAAATATTCCGGTCTCTTGAGGTCTCCTCTTATACCCAGCGAATGGAGAGTAAAACCCCCGTTCTTTCTACCTCAAGTCAGGACTTTAAAACCAAATAGAATCAATGGACATGAAAGGAGCCTAGATATTAGATCTGGGCGTCCATAAAATCCTCTCACCACCGTGACTTAGGTATCAATATCTATCTCACGGACACGAAATTATTATACATATATCCATGTTTGTCTGCATTAGTAACTCACCCAGGGCGTCCATGTGGGCGAAGTAGGTCTCGGGCACCTCGGTGCTCGCCTTGCACATGGGGCAGTGGAACCTGCGGCCCAGGTCCCTAGAGCTCTCTTATATCCAGGTCCCTAGAGCTCTCTTATATCCAGGTCCCTTGATCTCTCTTCTATCCAGGTCCCTAGAGCTCTCTTATATCCAGGTCCCTTGATCTCTCTTCTATCCAGGTCCCTAAAGCTCTCTTATATCCAGGTCCCTTGAGCTCTCTTATATCCAGGTCCCTAGAGCTCTCTTATATCCAGGTCCCTTGATCTCTCTTCTATTCAGGTCCCTTGAGCTCTCTTATATCCAGGTCCCTAGAGCTCTCTTATATCCAGGTCCCTTGATCTCTCTTCTATTCAGGTCCCTAGAGCTCTCTTATATCCAGGTCCCTTCATCTCTCTTCTATCCAGGTCCCTAGAGCTCTCTTATATCCAGGTCCCTTGAGCTCTCTTATATTAGCTACTCACCCAGGGCGTCCATGTGGGCGAAATAGGTCTCGGGCACCTCGGTGCTCGCCTTGCACATGGGGCAGTGGAACCTGCGGCCCCCGTCCACGAACTGCATGAAGGGCGCCATGTACGCCTTGCAGCGGGCGCACCTCACCGGGCCCCCGCACTGCGAGAAGTCTGCCTCGGGCGGCTCTGCCTCGCCTGGGGGGGGACACATATTGGTATTGGTTAATTTTATGGATTTTTTTTTTTCATTACAATATTTCAAAATAATAATAATGAATTTTATTATTTATTTATTATTATTTAATACTTTATTGGTCAACTACATACATTCAACAAAATAGGACATGATAATAAAAAAAAAAATACAAAATACAAAATAGAATATGTAGTGAATCAAGGGGCGAGGTTAAAGCCTGTGGCTTTCTCTTCCACCTCTACAATTTATCTACAATGTTTAAATATTTATAAATTTCCCTCTAAGTACTATGTGTACTTTTAAGGGAAATGAAAACATTATCTCCATACATAAAAGATTACCGATAAAAATTTGCACAAGAGATTTTCAATAGATTTCCGGTGAATGGGTGGAAGAGCTCCCTTGGGAGAATCTTACCACGTTAAACAAAGCCATTAAAAAAAAAAAAGATTGTAGGTCGAAAAAACAGTCACTTTTCTCCACCCAAAGGATGTATTACATGGTTAGATGTAGCGATGGTATTACAGTATTTCTTCTCACACACTTTACAGTATGGCCAAGTACAGTTGTGAAATAAAATAGGCCATAAAACATACATCTGTTATTTTCTTTTTTTAAACAGATTCAATCAAGTTTTATTTACAAAATTTAGTATAATATATAATTTAAATAAAAACAAAGTTGAAATTATTAAACAAAACTTGATCAAAGGCGATGATAATGCCTAAGGCATTCTCTTCCTTTTTTTTTGGTTTAACGTCGCTTTTACCTGCATGGTCATATGTAACAATGGTTGTTTTACCCTATATTTGCGGGAAACTCACAAACCAGCTACTCAAATTCACCTCACCCAGCCTGAGTGGGGCCGAGCAGAGACAGCATCACGAGGGTTTGAATTTGACTCGCTGGATGTTGCTTCATTTCAATGATAGAAGAAGAACTCATACGTTCTTCTATTTTTAATAAAGCAGAATTCCGCTAACTCGAAATTCAAAGGACAGAGGCGTCATTTCGAGTTACCGGAATTGTGAATAAGGAGTGAAGTTCTTCAAGGACCTAATAAAAACCACTTTGTGCTGCATTAAAACCACCTACAACCTTCAAGCCAGCGTCGATGGAGCGTTGAATGCATCGGTTCTCGTGGGATCACCGAAGTTAAGCAACGTCCAGCGAGGTGAAGACTTCGGAATGATGACACTCAGGCCCAACTCTGGGTGAGGTTAAAGTGGATGGCAGGTTTGCGAGTTTCCTGCGAATGGCGGGTAAAAGCCCCGTGGTAATGTGACCATGGTGAAGACTTCGTGATGTATTTTTTTTTTTTTTTTTTACACTTTATTAGTAGGACATATTATATACAACACAAATAATTACAAATTAAAATACAATATAAGAAAAGAAAAAAATAAAGAAAAAATTAATAAATAAATACATAATATATGTCCTAACAAAAGGGCGGGGAATTCAAATTAAAAAAAAAGTTCACCTTCAGACACGCGTGCCAGCGGACTCAGCACGAGTCCCAGCGGCACGCTCACTTGCTTCATGAGGTCAGCTGTCACGGGCACGGAGTACATGGTGGCCCGCACGAAGCGGGGCGAGCAGTTGCCCTGGTCCTGCACGGTGAAGGGCGTGGTCACGAGGGGGGCAGGCCGCCCCTCTGGTCCGTGCGGAACTCGCCCGAGCGAGTTTTGCGATCGTCCTCCATCACTTGGATCTGGAATGAAAATTTATTTATTACACTTCAGATAGATAGATAGATATATGTTTTATTTGTAAAAGTACCCTGACGGGTGTATCTGTATATAATGGTCAGATTAATAGGACATATTATATACAACACAAATAATTACAAATTAGAATCTCTATATATAAAACAGAAAAAAGGACTACCTACCTATGTTTGTTTGTTTGTTTGTCCGGAGTTGTTTAGCCAAAACGGTAAGAGATAGCGAAAAATGTCTCAGAATTGACCCCCCCAAAACCATTATCGCTTTGTCCAGAAAAGTTATAAAAAGTTCAAAAAGGCATTGCTGTCCAGCAGTACGGCTATGCCTTAGTAAATTTGAAATTTAGTCCCGTTGCAAAGCACGGCTAGTACAATATAATAGAAGAAAAAAATAAAGAAAAAATAAATAAATATATACATAATATATGTCCTAACTAAAGGGCGGGGTTATTGCCTTTGGCAATCTCTTCCACCCAAAAATTGAATTAGCATCACTAGCAACTTGGACTCAGATATTGGAACAGACGATTTCTCCTGGTTAGAGGTGTAGGTAAAATTTTACACATCCATTTAAATCAAGGTATCGGTTACGGAGAAATTAGAATATTATCAAGTCCTATAAATAAAGGGTTGGGTGGAAGAGATTGCCATAGACAATCTCTTCCACCCAACCCTTTCTTATCATTTCTTTTCTAGTACTCAAATAGTGTATGTTGTCTAGTTGTCTAGTACTCACAGTGTAAGGTGTCTAGCTGTCTAGTACTGACATAGTGTATGGTGTCTAGCTGGCTAGTACTCACATAGTGTAAGGTGTCTAGCTGGCTAGTACTCACATAGTGTATGGTGTCTAGCTGGCTAGTACTCACATAGTGTATGGTGTCTAGCTGTCTAGTACTCATCTCCTCATAAGTTATTTCTCCTCATAAGTTATTTATATTAGCTTAGGAGATGTTATTTTTGTAAATTTAAAATTGTTATGAATAAAAATAAACCATATCAAATCAAAAAAAAAAAAAAAAAAAAAATCACATAGTGTATGGTGTCTAGCTGGCTAGTACTCACCCTACTGGGCATATTATCAGGATCCAGCTTCTTCTGCGGGGGAGGCTGGGGTCTGGTGTTGGGGTACTGCATGCCTGAGTACTCCTGATTCTGCTGCTGCTGCTGATCGTAGCCTCCCGGGCCTTGGGGATACCCTGGAAAACAAAACAATAAAATAAAAAATAAATAAATAAATGTGTTTCTATGTGTGATTATATCACAAAGTGGGTAGCGCAGAATTATAGGAATTTTCCGTATCTTTAATAATCCAATATCTAATTTTTGCCTATAATTCCACCACTGGTCGCTGCTAACATTAAAGCAGCTACACATTTTTCCTCAAGAGGTATGAGTGGACCCCGAACAACCAAGTACAGAGCAGAAAAAATCCTGCCCCGCCGTGGGATCGAATCCAGGTCACCGTGCAATGCCTAGCGCGCTAACTCACTCGGCCACGGTGACCGAGACTTTTTGTCTTCATATACATTATACAAGCTCTAGGGCGAATTTCATTCCTCTCACACCAAATTGAAAACAATAATTTTGAGCCAAGGGTAGTCTCACAGTTTTACATAGGCATGGAATTTTAAAATAAGCTTATCCTCATATTAATAAACAGAATAGGTTTTCTATCTTAATCTAAAAGTGAGCAAGGTAATTAATTGGCCAGAATGATTATATCAATAATAATGTTCATCCCATGGTTTATTCTACTGAAGGTGTACTCCACAAAGAATTTGAGAAGGTCCTCACAAGAATTTCTGCGGTTTTGAGTGCCAAATGGGGAAATCTTTCAGTATGGTCAAAAACTTTGTTTGGGTGAACACACAGTGCTCCATCATTAGATCAATCAACTTGAGAATTAGAGGATCAAGAAAAAAAATTAGACAATTTTCTGAATACGAGTATGTTTAAAATATGAAAAAAAAAGAAGAATTTTTTTAAATAATGTTGTTTTAATGACGTATAATAATGTTTATTCTATTACCTGGCTGTGGTCGCGGGGGGTAACCCTGTGTAGCGGGCTGGGGAGGATACCCAGGGGGCACCTGTTGAGGGGGGTACTTCTGCTGGGGTGGTCCACCCTGAGACATAGGAGGAAAACCTCCCTGAGCCTGTGGGAATCCTGGCTGTTGCTGCGGAAATTGAGGAGGGAAACCTTGCTGGGATGGTGGGATGCCAGCATTTTGAGGAGGAAAGCTAGGTTGCTGTTGAGGAAAACCAGCTTGTTGTAAAGGTTGCTGGGGAGGGAAACCTCCTTGCTGTGAAGCCTGGGGAGGAAAACCACCTTGATTAGATGGTTGAGGAGGAAAACCGCTCTGTTGTTGAGAAGATTGTGGTGGAAAGCCACCTGGTTGCTGTGAAGGTTGTGGAAAGCCACCTGGTTGAGAACTAGCCTGTGGCGGAGGACGAGCATACTGGGGTCTACTCAGGTTGGGTCGAGAGGTCGGCCCTCCAGCCCCTGTGAGTGGGGGGCCACTTGGTGGAGGGGAACCCAAAGGGGGCCTCCTAAGGCTGTAGGGGGACCTGTCAAGTTTGATGGTGGTCCACTCTTATTTGATGGTCCACCTAGATTTGATCTGTGGTCTAGATGAAGACCCAAATTGGACGGTGTCTACTTCTTGGTAGTCCATAAGAAGGACCTTTAAATCCTGGATGTTGGTCTATTCATGGATGGACCTTCAAATCGGAGAGGACCTTTGACTGGATGTGGTCCATTCAAGGTGGACCTGAATTGGATTGAGGACCTCCAAATCCTGATGGTGGTCCATTAGAGAGATGGGTCAGAGCCTCCAAATCCTGATGGTGGTCCATTAGGAGGACTCCAAATCCTGATGGTGGTCCATTAGGAGGACCTCCAAATCCTGATGGTGGTGCATTAGGAGGACCTCCAAATCCTGATGGTGGTCCATTAGAGGGACCTCCAAATCCTGATGATGGTGCATTAGGGGGACCTCTCAATTCTGAAGGTGGTTCATTAGGGGGACCTCCAAATCCTGATGGTGGTCCATTAGGAGGACCACTAAATCCTGATGGGGGTGCATTAGAAGGTCCTCCAAGGGTTGGTTGAGGACCACCAAATCTTGATGGTGGACCTCCTCTTGCAGATGATGTAGCAGAGGGATATTGATTAAGTCCTTGCAATGACTGAGGTTGATATTGTTGCTGCCTAGGAGGCTGCTCAGGAGACTGCAAGCCACTGCTTGGTGGAAACCCTGTTGATGCAGGCACTTGGCTTGGTGAACTGATGGAAGTAGGAGCTGCAAAGGAATTAGATCCTTGCCTTGCTCCTTGGCTAGGATACGATGCATCTCCACCTCCTGCTGAATTTGTAGGATCTGCACCACTAAGTGGATTTGAGGGAGGAAAGTCATCTGGTTTTGAGTGAGAACCTCCAAAACTTTGGGGTGATTGTTGTGGTTGAGATGGTGACTGAGGAGACGACAGAGATTCCTCAGTAACACCTTTTGGCGGCTGGAATGAACTGGTGGATGTAGGAACAGTATTGCCTGCAGGAGACTGAGGGGGTTTGTACCCTGTGTGAGATTCCCCTGTCTGTGGTTTAAGAGGTTGGAATGGTCCACCCGAGCTGGGTTTAAAAGCAGAAATACTGGAAGCATCTGGACTTTGTAGATTGGCTGGTGCAGGGGCGCTATCAGTTGTATGACCAGATTGACGTGGTGTGTAGCTTTGAGGAGGGCGTGAGAGAGTGGGAGGGGTAGGTGCTTGGCTGATAGGGCTTGGGTCTGAGGAGTTCAGCCCATTACCATAGTTACCATCAGGTTGTTGGGGAGAAGATGATTTTCGAGTAGATTGGTGAAAATCTCCTGGGTGACCCAGAGACATTTGTTTTGATTGTTGTTGGTTTTGATTCTGTTGGACTGATGAGTTCTGGTTAAAGCTGTTGGCGGGTCCTGCATTAGAGCTGAGTGGCATTCCAAAAGAGCTGGTGTTTGTTTTACCCACCATAGGTTGTCCTTGGGTTGGATGGGAGTTAGCACTTGAATAATTTGGTGGGTGGTTGCCAAGGAGGTTCGAAGGTAGAGGTGAGGGGGCACTGGCATTTGACAAAAAAGAGTTTGGTACACTTGTTGGTGGTAGAAACACATTAGAAGGCTGCTTCTGGGCTGGACTAACATTGTTATAATAGTAGTTACTGCCTAGTGATGATGGGGGAGCATTGTTAGGAAACTTGTGTGGATCTCCAGACAGTGGCACTGTGTTACTAGGAGGAACCTGGAAAAAATTCAGACACAAAAAGTTACATTGTATTAATTATTTAAACTTAAAACTGTTATTTGCTTTTAAAGTCAAACATTTCTAATTAGGTCCTCAGACAAAAATAAAAGAAAAGAGTATAAAAATGATTTGAAATTTCTACTGTGGCCAGTAGAAATATTTTTAGTTTTATTCTTACACTGTCATTCAATAAACTTGTGCTCCCTTTCTGAAAATAAAATTTGGTCTTTTCAATCATGCCTAAAAAGCTGTTATGTACCCAATTTTTGGATACATTTCCTTTCCCAACATTCTATGCAAATTTTGAAAAAATGTACTTTCTCTGCTCCATTTTTTTCCACAGTTTTCTAACCTCATTGAAAGGCAGGATTTTTTTATTATCAGTGGTAAAATTCAAAATAATTTATAATTTAAATTTGTACCTATATTAATACCAAAAAAATGCCAACCCCTAGTACCTGTTTACCTTTAGCAATGTTTTACTTACACAAGTCAATTTAGACAAATCTTATTAACATGAATAATGTAGCTCAAAAGTAACGGGTACAAATACAGAAGTACACAGACCCATCCCAGGTACAAAATTTTGCTAAGTACAAAAAAATGTACCTGTGCACAATACTGATTGTGAATCATACATATTGTCATGGCTTATTTTAGAACTACCAATGACTTCACAATGGATATAATATTAAAACTCACCCCATGTCCAGAGCTGCTACTGTTCAGGTCAATATTGGCAAACTGATTTGAGAGTCCTGGATCTGACCCTAGAAAATTAAAAGCATCAATTTACATTAAAAAATATATCTTAATACCTACTCTCAAAGTAGCTTGATCAATAAGGCAGCCTCCACCTTGCAACCCAAGGGTTTGAGTACAAAATTTGTCAACTAGTTGATCTAACTGATCATAGATCATTTCAGAGTTCACATGAGGGAAGAACTCTTTAGGGATCTATCAGATTTTAAATAATTGAGAACCAAATGACCAAACTGGACCATTTTAAATTGAACCCATTGCTCTAGCTCAACATTATAAAATTATCATATTAAATTCTAAGCATGTATGGAACATACCTTGGAAATTTCAGTTCAATTGGACATAAATTGTATTTTAATTGTGTTCAATAGATTTGACCATTTTTTGATGGTGGTCTTAACACTATGTACGACATTATGTAGTCCAAGAACTTACATAAATGTTGATCAAGTTAAACCATACTCACTTAGAATTGTTACACCTAATTTGTATGAATTTGGCAATGTGAGTTTGAGTAATTGTGACCTCACAATAGTGATTAACACAAAAATGATAACTTTAACTAAAAAGTAGTGGCAACAACAACAGTTCTACTTCAGCCACAAAATAAAATATGCTGGCCCAAAGTAGGACTGGGAAAAGGCAAAATAAAAGAAGAAGAATTAGAATCATTACCTTGATGGTGAGGAGCACCATTTTGAAAGTTCATGAAA
Source organism: Bactericera cockerelli (assembly GCA_024516035.1). Taxonomy (NCBI): domain Eukaryota; kingdom Metazoa; phylum Arthropoda; class Insecta; order Hemiptera; family Triozidae; genus Bactericera; species Bactericera cockerelli. The sequence goes on along the minus strand of CM044962.1, from coordinate 12,983,946 downwards.
TTGTTTCCTTGGGGTTGTTTGTTTGGAGGTGGTAAAAATGTTGGCTGCATACTTGTTGATGTTTCCTGAAAGTTGAATCAAAATAACTATTTAATACATTATGTTCTATGGTAAAATATGTACCTACTAAGAGAAGGGACATAGATGTGACAAGTTTCAGATTACTTATTTAAAGATTCTAAAATTGCCGATCAGTTGTTAATAAAATTTGACCTCATTAAAAATACTTACAATAGAATCTTCCTAATTCAAAACAGAATAACTTGAGAATTTTTGAGTCCTTGTCAAACTTTCCTCTCTAATTGAATTCCCAATAATTTTAAAGTTTTTCAAGTTATCATATTTGTGTTTATCATTTTCATGATATCACAGCTACTCAAACTCACTTTAGTAAATCTATGCTGTAATCTCGACTTGAACTCCAGGTGACAAGTACACCGCCTTATTGATCAAGCAACTTAGGTCAGTTTGAATTCCCAATATCTTGAAATGAAAAGACAATTTTGTACCTTGAATTTTTATTTAGTGGGATTTTACTTTACCAGTGATAGGCAATGTCTTGTAGGAAATATTCACCATTAACAAATAAAACCAAATTGATTTGTTAAAATACCTACCTATCTTTAATTTTCTTGTCTTTCTTTACTATGAAGACAAAAATAATAGTACATTAATATTATGAATGTTATCATTGAGTCTTTCAATAAGACCATAAGGATTGCTCAATGATAACAGGTTCACAAGACCTATTAGTTTTCAAGTTGTTCACAGTTAAGCTGCCTACTTATATGCTGCACCCTCTTCAAATTGGAGCTCTTGCATGTAAAAAGGCTACAGAAATTGATAATATAATATTAAGTGTGTCGACATTACCCTTCAATGCAAATACATAATTATGTGGCCCAAATTTGAATGAGAATGAATTACCTACTGAGATATCCTTATCAGTTAGACATTACTCTCAACATAACTTACAACAAATGGAACAGCCTCTAGCACCACATGGAACTCTTGTCTTAGGGATTAGCAAGCAATTTGTTCCTGCAAAGTAATTTTAAACAATTACAGGGAATATACGAGGATTATTGTAGAACTGATAATTTAATTTGTCTTGTACAACATAGAGCTGAGTGACGTGTAACTTGCGGGGAACTTAGATTTAAATTGAAGAAATTCGAAGTTAAAACTTACGTATTTTTTTAAAAAAACTTTGTAATTGATTTATTACCTTATGTTACACAGAAATAGTCCCCAAAACCATGCTTTTCACTGATTCTAACTTTAAATAAGGAAAATTCGGTAAACTTTTTTAACAGATAACGAAATTTTCCTCTATTCACAAATTCTCCAAAAGAAATTTTTGTTTAGAATATGAAATCAGCTGTTTATCACTTGAATGCCACGTAAGATTTTATCGTATTGCGCATGCGTTGAACTCTGCCAGTGTTGCCACACCTATTTAAAATTTTACAAGATCCTCCAAAAAATCTTGAAAAAAGCCTCCTCACATCATCATTAGCCGCGTTTTTCTTTTGGATTAAAAAAATTCCAGGTTCGGTTTTTTCAAATTATTTCTATTTTTTTCGAGTTTGGCTTCCCCACCGTTCATGAGAGTAAAAAACGTTTCGGTACTTTTAAAGATAAACAATGGAAAAATGAAAACAAATCAGAAATAAACAAATGAAAGCAAGAATTTTAGCCGTTGTTTTTCTTTCAACCAAAGTGGATTCAAATAGGATATAATAAAATGGACAAATTGAATGAAAAAAAATTTCTTTTAAAAAAAACGAAAGAATGAGAAATCTTCTTCCAGTTTGGTCAACCAAAATGGATTTATAAAAGAGAGTGCTTCCAAAGCCGAACACGGTTGCTTTTATTTTTTTGGATGTCAGCCGAACAGTTTCATTATTCGCGGAATTTTGCTCATGCTTATGTAATACTTATTTTGACACTCGTTCTCAACTCTTGGGTAGCGATCGGTATAAGCATGTCGCTTGTGACGCGCGTGTTGAGGGTATGTCTTCAAATCATGCTCTCGTCAATTTTTTTTTTTTTAATTTTTTAAACTGATATAACATTTTTTTTATTAATGATTTTTTCTTTTATTATTATTATAATTTTTAAACTAAAATAATAATTATTTTTATGAGACTTAATGGGCAAAGGTAGGGTTAGGTAAAGTTAACGAGGTGAAATTGCACGATAGATCACTGACTTCAGTTTGTTGGGTAGGATGGTTGGGTGAGGGGCTTAGAGTAAACTTATTGCGAATTATGTCCCGGTAACTCAGTGGTAAAGGCGGCACTCTGTGAATCCAGAGGTCGTGGGTTCGAAACCCAGCCGGGACATGACAAGTATCCTCCCATTTGGGATTTTTACCACATAATAATATGTCTTGGGCTTACTGCTGGAATAATGGGACTTTAATAGTCTCAATCGGGCAGTATAAATAAGGCGATATTATTATTATTATTATTATTATGTGCCATGTGCGCCCGTTCATTAGAAATTCTCACACAGTGACGTCATGGTATGACGTCATAGCTCGTGCACTTCTGTGCGTTCTTCCAAACTTCCACTCCTTTACTAAAGAATTCTAATGTTAAGCTAAGATCCCACTGTGCAACATTTTTGTTCGGGGTCCACTCATAACTCGTGAGGAAAAATGAGTAGCTGCTTTAATGTGAAGCAGCGACCAGTGGCAGAATCTTTGGCAAAAAAAATAATACAAGATATTGTAAATTAAAGTGGTAAAGTCCTATGATTCTGCGCTACCCACTAAAATTGTGACATAATAACACAAAGAGAAAGCATTATTATTATTATATTGAGGAATAAACGTATGACTGAGGCCTGGGCAAAACTCTCCATACACGGATAGGCAACCAGCATGAATGACATGCATGCAGGTTGAATAAGTATTTGAATTTCAAACAGGCAGCATGAACTAAAATTATGGTCGTGATGTTTTTTCCGTTACTCACGATCATACATTTAAAATACCCCTCACCCAAGGTATCCTAGCTGGCTAACGAAACACAACATTTAGACTGAAAAATTAATAGTAATTCCGCGAATAATGGAACTGTTCGGCTGACATCCAAAAAAAATAAAAGCAACCGTGTTCGGCTTTGGAAGTGTTTCCCTTTATAAAATGCTTGCTTCCATTTCTTTATTCCTGGTGAAATTTTCATTTTCATAGTTTATCTTTAAAAGTACCGAAACGTATTTTTCTTTCACGAATACCGAAACGGTGGGGAAGCTAAATTTTGGAAAAATAGAAATACATAATATAATTATGGAAAAAATTGAACCTGGAATTTTTTTTAATCCAAAAGCAAAACGCGGCTCTTATAAATCCGTTTCGGTTAACTTAACTGGAAGAAGATTTCTCCTCCTTTCGTTCTTTTCCAAAGAAAAATGACTTTCTTTCAATTCGTCCATTTGAATCCACTATATTTAGAAAAATAAAATACGGCTATTGATAGTAAAAATTAAACGGGCAACGCTGCGCAACGTATGGTCGGGAATTTTAAATGAGAAGTGTTGACACGTACTTATACATGCATTGTATGATCGTGAGTAACGGAAAAACATCACGACCATAATTTTAGTTCATGCTGCCTGTTTGAAATTCAAATACTTATTCAACCTGCATGCATGTCATTCATGCTGGTTGCCTATCCGTGTATGGAGAGTTTTGCCCAGGCCTCAGTCATACGTTTATTCCTCATTATAATAATAATAATGCTTTCTCTTTGTGTTATTATGTCACAATTTTAGTGGGTAGCGCAGAATCATAGGACTTTACCACTTTAATTTACAATATCTTGTATTATTTTTTTGCCAAAGATTCTGCCACTGGTCGCTGCTTCACATTAAAGCAGCTACTCATTTTTCCTCACGAGTTATGAGTGGACCCCGAACAAAAATGTTGCACAGTGGGATCTTAGCTTAACATTAGAATTCTTTAGTAAAGGAGTGGAAGTTTGGAAGAACGCACAGAAGTGCACGAGCTATGACGTCATACCATGACGTCACTGTGTGAGAATTTCTAATGAACGGGCGCACATGGCACATAATAATAATAATAATAATAATAATATCGCCTTATTTATACTGCCCGATTGAGACTATTAAAGTCCCATTATTCCAGCAGTAAGCCCAAGACATATTATTATGTGGTAAAAATCCCAAATGGGAGGATACTTGTCATGTCCCGGCTGGGTTTCGAACCCACGACCTCTGGATTCACAGAGTGCCCCCTTTACCACTGAGTTACCGGGACATAATTCGCAATAAGTTTACTCTGCTTGGATCAAAAATGTGTTTACATAATAGTCATGGAAATAGTAGGAACCGCTCCTCGGCAAACCTCCAATATACCAATAATGCTCAGATACATTTTTTACGGCCCATAAGATTTTTGCTCAACTTGGTCATTTAATGTATTCGGTCATAACCACTTGCTGTCTTGAAACTAATGTGGTTCTAATCAAATTTGTTGAGTTTTTTTTTATTTATTAAATCACCTATTAAATTTGTTGATTCTATTATTGTTCATTTTTTATCGGGATGGCGTCACTTTCATGAACTGACAGCCAAGCTCGATATAGCGTGAATAAGGCATCGTTTTACCTAATACTATTTATAAGCCACCCTGTAATATATATATTGACCTCAACCTGCCTGAGTAGGACCAGGATACTAGCAGAATATACGACTTGAAAAATCAAGGCGGTCACCATTTTCATGCTCTCTACATGATCGATGTTGCTCAACCTTAGTGTTTCTCCAGCAGGTGGTGTATATCATGGCATGTCCGCTCAGCGTTCAGTTTTGGATGACGCGTGCGTACTGCATAGGACATCACGTAACTGGTAACTGCACTCAAGCAGGGCTGAGGCCAAGCTAAAGTCAAGTGAAACTAGTGAAAGGTCCATAAAACTTTAGGAACATAATAAATAGATTAAACGATAGAAAAAGTAATTTTAGAAAAAGAATAATAATTGTACAGCTGCAGAAATTACTTCAAAAAATAAGAGGTACCTAACTATTAGGTAGACCTATACTAGGTACTAGGTATAGGTATCTATTATATTATCTTAGGTACATCAAGCTGTAAAATGTGGAAGTAGGAGTGAAAGAACCAACCAACCAACCTCAAAACCTCAACCATGAGAATAGGTTGAACATTGGCGACCCCACGTATGTTTGGAAAATGGTAATGTGAAAGAAGAAGACTGGTATTTCCTCAGCTTCCGAATATAAAGCTATACGTTGGTAACCTACCTGAAGATATATTTGATTTATAGCCAAATTTGGTCCCGCCTTCATTGAATATATAAAAATAAATCACCTATCTTCGAAAACTTATAAATATTAACTATTGTATTAAAGACCTTGTTAAGAAAGTACAACATCAAAAATCACATTAATAAATCATTCATATGCTTCATTTTTTTTAAATAAGAAGATGATGTTTTACAACCCCTTTCTTAACGTCAGCATTTTTCTGAAATATCCAAAAATTAATGTTTTACATGTCTCTTTCTTTTATGTTCATTTTTTTCTAAAAAATTAACTATTTTTTGCTGAATAAATAAATTTCAGTTTCATTCTTACAAAATAAAATGAATGATATTCTTTTCTATATCATTCTTACTATAGGTACTCGTACAATTAAAATACCTACTCATTAAAAAAAAAATGCTGTGGCACCCGGCCATTTTGGATTTTGAAAATGGCACGCTGCTCAAAAAGGTTGCCCAGCCCTGGTATAACAGATCACCAACCCACCCAAAACTAACTTAGGAATACAGACTATATTAGGTACCTAAAGATACAGATATAGAAACCTACAACCATTTTGTTCCATCGTAGCTGCAATGATGGCTGATGTGAAAGTGACTTAAATGACCCAGGTCTGAATTCCCCCCTGAGCCTCCGAGTTTCTCTTCTGGTTAGTTGGTTTGTCGCACGGTATTTTGAGACCAGTTTGGTGCTTACGAGCTACCTTATGAAGAAATAATTCCATCTATTTCCTGTGCCTATGTACCTACTTAAGTAGATATATGTACTTACTTATGTAAATAAATTATTCAGTCCTGCATTTCTCCGTACTTCTACGTAAATATCTAACATATATCTTTGGAAGTATCCTAGCCTTGAAAAATACATACATACAGTGCGTTTGAGTAATTGTGACATCATTATTGTGATTAACACAATATTTTTTTAAAGATTTTTTTAAAAAGATGAGTGTTTCACAGCCAATTATGATGTACCTACTTAAAAAACTCTCCCTTGCATTAAATCGTTCTCTTTTGGACCCAGATTGTTGGTATCTTCAATATCAAAGAGATTTAAAATCAATAGAGGGCATCACATAGGTCCCATTTTATCAACTGAGCCATTCATTCTCACAAATTTCTCAGTGTTAGAAGTGCTTTAAACTGTTGAAAAAATTATTATATCCTATTTTTTTTCGGTTCAATTCTCTATAATTCTTCTTCTTTTACTCTGTCTATCCCGCTCAAGCAGGGTCGACGTTGTTCAAACCTCGTGGTTGAGGTTGGTTGGTTTTGGCACATTTTTCACGGCTGGATGCCTTTCCTAACGCCAACGATTCTATTTGATTGAACGTCCAGGATTAGGACGGGGTTTTTTACCCTCCATTCGCTGGGAATCGTAATTCTCTATGATTCCCACCTGTCTGTCCCGGTAGCTCACTGGTAAAGGGTGGCACTCTGTGAATCCAAAGATTCCAGAGGTCGTGGGTTCGAAACCCGGCCGGGACATGACATGTTATCCTCCCATTTGGGATTTTTACCACATAATAATTATGTCTTGGGCTTACTGCTGGAATAATGGGACTTTAATAGTCCTAATCGGGCAGTATAAATAAGACGATATTTATTATTATTATAAAAATCTTTCCCCGGACAAAACTCGATCTCGCGGTCTTGAAATTCAGAGTTCATGTGTTCTCAGTGAACCACGCTAGCAACGGGGGAAAGACTGATTCATTAACATGGAATGGGCTTGGCAACAAGACGCGTTAGAAATAAGGTCGGGCCCTCTGTCCGGGTGTTCTAATGAATGAAGACCGGGAGAGAGACCACACTGTTGAAAATTTCGAGAAAGTAGAATAAGAGAAAAAGGAGAAGAATAATGAGAAATAAGGAGAAGATGAGAAAAAGAAGTAATATATGGAGACCCATAACTCATGCTATGAATGAATATGACACATGTCTTCTTAGCTCCGAGGGCCAATAGTTCACCAAATGAATGGACTCCCAATTAATCTCACAAACCTGTGAGCTCCAACTTGTAAGACTCGTCATCCATGCTACGTTGAATATATATGTATGTATATTTACATGAGTAGTACCTACTCATGAGATTACTGAAGTTAAGCAACGCCCTGCGAGGTGAGGACTTGCTGGGTGACCGCACCCATGATGCTGGCCCAACTAAAGCTGGGCGAGGTTAATGTGGTATATCGCAATTTTCCAGAGAATGGGGGTAAAACACCTGTTCTGAATAACCTCCAATGAAGTTTTTAACAGGACCATAAAGAATGCAAATACTCTGAACTGTTAGGTCGCGGTTTGATTCCCACCCAGGACAAAAATAATCTGTCTGGTTTTTCTTTTCCCAACCGTATTTGAAATTCACTCTATGGTACCAAACCACAAGATTATAAAGAAAAATACCTACACTAAAAATAGAAACACAGTGATGTAGGTACAAATCAATAAATAATTTGTATAATAAAAAATAAAGGTATTAATAAAATAATAATAGGTTTATTTGATACAATTTTTGAAAATAAAATTTTCATGCTGATAATTTATATATAAACGATAGAAAAAGAAGTTCACAATATAGAAGGGGAAATACAAAATATATAAGATTAGTACCTACTATAGAAAACAAAGAAAATAACAATTCCAATACATTTCACCTAATAAGCGCCTGAGCTAGGCATTTATTATTAATGCCTACTTTGTATTGCAGTAGACATTATAAACTTCACAATCAGTTAATTGATGGTTCAGTTTTTAAAAAGGTCTCTTGAAAATTGAGTCAAGAACACTGGATATCCAATGTATCCATATCAAATACATAGAATTTAATTTTATTTAATAGGTAAGATACCTATAATTTGACATAACATACAATTGACACAATTTAAAGTTTTAAAGCAAGGGACGTTTCCCATGTGAAAATAGACCTTTAATTTTAACGTAGATAATACCTAAATTAAAGCATTATGCCATGGTATACTCGAATTTGTGACCGTCTGTTTAGAAGACGCCAACGAAACTCTCAATGTATAAAATGTAAATCCGTCAAATTGGTTTATTTAATTGCTCTTTTCTAGTAATTATATATCTGATTATCATCAATTGAGAAATTATTGCCTGGACAGAAGTTCATGAATAAAAGCATACTGCACAATTAGTTTATGTAAACTGTAACGACCTACGTTTTTTTTTTCTTAAAAAGTACAGGATCCAAAAAAAATGTGTCCCTGGATTTAAAGCAGGAAACTTGTAGCCATCAGTGACTTTATCTTATGGAGACACCCCTAGCCAATATTTTCGATTCGGTCAATTTCCTTATGTCCGAAGATGGAATGATCATTATTATTAATTTGATTGGATATGCAGAATAATCGAAACGCTTTCTTTATCCCAGTTGTCTCACTGAGTTGGTTTCCTGTCTAGATTATCTTGCGTAATATAGGTATCTACTATTAAGCTATGGAAATTATAGGGAAAAGGAAATTTCTTTTACTACGAGATTCTAAAAAATTAATTCGCATATTTTTCAGCGGCGCTTTTCAAACAGAAACGTTCTAGTTGAGAAGTAACTCATGTATGTATTTTTTCCATTCTCAAAATTCTTTGATAAATATTTCCATTCCTACAACGAGATACGAACAGGCGTTCGCGGTCAATTGGTATTGCTGTACAGCTGGTATTGCTTTAAATTTCTACATCATGTTGTCTGGTTGTATAGTTGTATACAGTCAGTTTCTTGACATCATCAGCAAACAACTGGTTCCATTTCAAATGCCCTCCTTACTACAAGGATTACATCGTTGGATTTCAACGACTGCAGTTTCACGTTGGCTGTCTCATCCGCCACGAGCTGTTCCTGAAACAAAAGAAATGAAACAGAAATTAGTTATGTTTTTAATTGATAAGAACTAATTAGATAAATTTACAATCAACAATACTATATAAACAACTGTAACAAATAAGAGTAGTATAGCTTTGTAGATGGCAGTGTAGACTTTAACAATAATAATAATACCGTTGCCGTTGGGTATTGTATATTTTTTTACGGTACATGACCAATTTACAAAAAACGATCATTGAAAAAAAAAAATAAAAAAATACAGATACATAACAGACTTGTAGAGAAAACATCTACATGACCCAGAGCCCAGAGGTGTCACTCTAATTTAGCGAGTCTGGCGGCTTAGCTCAGCAGTCATGATGCATGCGCAAATGCGCATGCCCAGTCCAGGACTCATGCCATCTGGGATTCGCCCTTTAGTCATTCGTCCAAGGGACTAGGCATGTACCCTGGATGTCGGGAATTTTATCATTAATAACACTAAACAACTGCCTACATTGAACTCACCCGGCCTGATTGCGGATAGATTGAAACAGCAGAAATAATTATGAAGACGAATCGAATAAGGGTTGGGTGGAAGAGATTGCCATAGGCATTAGCGAGGCTGGCGACTTAGCTCAGCAGTCATGATGCATGCGCATGCCTAGTCCAGGACTCATGCTATCTGGGATTCGCCCTTTAGTCATTCGTCCAAGGGACTAGGCATGCACCCTGGATGTCAACAAGCAACTAAGATGATATGGGATGTGTCTTGGGAAGAGATCTCCTCGACCTCAGGTGTTCTTCTGGGAGAATAATCTGGATAACATCAAAGTTAAATAGAGATGTGTGTGTGTGTGTGTGTGTGTGTGTGTGTGTGTGTGTGTGTGTGTGTGTGAGAGAGAGGGAAGAGAGAGAGAGAGAGAGAGAGAGAGAGAGAGAGAGAGAGGAGAGAGAGAGAGAGCGAGAGAGAGCGAGAGAGAGCGAGAGAGAGAGAGAGAGAGAGAAAGAGAAAGAGAGAGCGCAGGGGGTCTTTCAATTTTCTGTCATGTGACATTATCAGCCAGAGATCTGAGGTCTCTGTTAGGTCTTGCTTTAAAAAAAACCTTCAAAAATGAAATATTTTAATAAAAAATAATAATACAAACAACATCCTAATAAAATTATGTAAAACTGGTAGTAGAATCTGATCATAGCATAGGCTCAATTCAATTTTAGGATCTTTAATAGTAGGTATAAGTATTTATTGAGTACAGTGACGGCTATACAAGAATAAAGAGAACAAAATGTATTTGGAAAAGTAATGGATGATCTATAAGAGATACTGTGCTACCCACAAAGATTGTAAAGAGGATTTTGATTCGCCATAAATAATTCATTCTTACCTACTACTTAAAAGTTCCTTGAAGGAACAAAAATCCCAATAACATCAAGAAATTTCCATTGAATCAAGCAAAACGCTTGTTTTGCAACGCCAAGAAAAACAAAACGAGCGTGTATTCGAAATTACAGCAGAACTGCCCCCCAATGAGCTCACGTAACTGCTCCGCTGGTTATACCTGTACAACACTGTACCCTGCTAAATATCCCCTGGTTATACCTGTACAACACTGTACTCTGCTAAATATCCCCTGGTTATACCTGTACAACACTGTACTCTGCTAAATATCCTTGGAACCTGTTCCACAATAGGGGGTGGTTTTCAAAGAGACCTTTTCCGAGTCTGGTTTCTCTCAAGACCAGGTTATCTCACAAAGTATAGTCATTCAGATCTTTTTTGTAAGAATATTGGGTCTGGAACTGGTTTAAAAGATTGGAGGGATGACAACTATTGTTGTATTGTAAATAAATGACGATGTTCAATCATGGTGCTGAGGACTGCTGAGAGTGGATATTTTGTAGTATCCTCAATGGATTTTTAAATACAAAATAATATACTTCTTTAACACATTGAATATAATCTGATAGTGGAGTTAGACTTATTAAAGGAACACATTAATAATAGACATTTATTTAAATATACTGCTTAATCGAACTTAAAAAGTGCATTCAAACAAACATAATAATTACACTGAAAAAAATTTTAGGTTCATTTTTACTAAACAGTTTTGTAAAGGATTTTTAATCAAAAATTTCGTTGAAATAACAAGAAATTGATTAATCCCACTAATAGTCATTTGAGATTTTACTTGGGCGTTCGTAAGAATAATCGATCAATTCTTGTAAATTGTCTGATCGTAAAACCAACTAACGTGTTAATTACCGTAATCAGAACAGTAGTTATGCTTACCAAGTTCTGTTTTGCTGGATCTATTACCAATATATATTGGTAAGATTTACAAAAAGTTTGGTTAAATCTAACAAAATTATTCTGTTAAAAATACCACCTGATTAGTACATGTCTGATAATTAACAAACAAAAATCGTTACTCTTACCAGATTTATATATGATAAAATACACAAAACAGTATTCGTTGGTTTAACAAGATTTTATCTAAAATTACAAAACATGTTTGTTAAATGAACCATACGGTTTCATATTTCTGACAGACTTGTTTAGCTAAGTTTACTAAACTTTTTTGTAAAACTCGGTCGTTATGAAAATCATTTGTAGTCCCAACGAAAGTTTTGTTAATCACCCCTAGTCAATGACGGTTACAAGACTCTTTGATTAGATTTACTAAACAGAATTGTAGATTGAACAAAATTCTTGCTAAAACACGTGTGTCGAGAGACGAGAGAGACAAAAGATCTACAACAATTAATAGATACCGAAATCAATTTCAGATTCAGTTGTTTTATTTATGTTGATTGATGGTCCTGTGATTATTACGTCATATCTTTTTAAAATAGTATAGTTGTTTTTTTTTTCAAAATCAAATTGATTTATTTATTTAAATATTAACGTCCACTGGAGAACGTTAATTTCTAAATACACAGTTAATTTTAATATTTACACAGTTAATATTATAATAATGTCATGTTTGGGTTTATTCGTAGATGTTTTGTGTGGTTTGGGTTCATAGGTATTGTGAAAGTTTAGTTATTGGGTGTTTTGTGTAAGTCTGGATTTGGTTGATAGGTGGTGTGAGATTTTGGTTATTTGATGTGTTGTCTAAGTCTGTGTTTGTTTGTTATGTGAATGTGGTTGATGTGTACTTAGTGTGTTGTGTAAGTGAGCCGTGTGAATTTGTGTGGTTGGTGATTCTTTTTTATTTATTTAATGCAAGTATTTCATCATTTAAAACTTTAATTGTATGTATTTTAAATGTCTCTTAATGTATTTTAAATGTTTCCAACAAATTAATCTGTATTTTTAAATAAAAGCGTTGCATACATGCATATTTTTAAATTATTTCAATTATATTTTGAATTATTTTCTCATAATAACTTAGTTACTGAAATTGTTGTAAAAGTTTACTTCAGGCGTTTCTGAAGTTCACTATGATTTTCAGTGAAGTTTACTGAGGTTATCAGTGAAGATTACTGAGGTTATCAGTGAAGTTTACTGAAACTATCATTAAAATTTACTAGTATTGTTCGTAAGGTTTACTAGACGAGTCAATAGTGTGAACGAAATAGGTTGCTTAAACTTACTAAACAGTTCAGTAGATTTAACCAATCCCTGGCGTAAGCAATAACAAGTCTGGTTGTTAAATCAACTATTACTATGTTTAAAATTACAAAACACTATCATAAGCCATACTGAGTCGATTGAATGGACTAATGAAGTATTTTGTAAACTTTACTAAACAGTATTGTAAATTCAACAAATTGAAAGAAACAACCTTAATAAACATAACAAGATGATTCGTAAGCATTATGAATGCATGCTTGAGATCTTACTAAATACTTTAGTAAAGACAATGGAATTTTTCTTGTCAAAAATACAATGATGAGTTTAGTAAAAGTAACTAAACATAAATTTGCTGGATGAACGAAAGATATCATTATCTTTACTAAATAGAGTTTACGAAATTTGATTTGTAATCTTAACAAAACGTTTTGCTGTCACTAAATCAACCCTAAGACTTGTGAAATTTACTAAAGTTTTAGTAAGCCCTACAATAAATTTTTTTCAGTGTATATTACATAATAAATATCTACTCAGCTTTAAAACGAGTCAGTACAGGAAGCTGAGTGGGGCCATCACGAGACGTCGAATTTGAATGGTCAATCATACAAGTCCTAGCTTCGCTGGTCGTTGCTCAACTTCAGTGACTGAGTGAGAACTGGAGTATTCAACGTGCCATCGACGCTGGATTTAAAATCTATGAGTGAAGCTCTGTTCTGTTTCACTCATCCACTTAAAAAGTGTGTAATCCTAATCTCCTCAGAAGTTAGACTTAGCTTATAGGAGATGTATTGTTTATAATATTATTCTTGTACAAATAAATAAAAGTATTCAATTCAAATTCAATTCACTGAGCGACCACACTCAGCATCACGTAAGAACAAGGAGTCAGGACTCGGGACAGTGTCGTGTAATCATCTCGGGATTGGCTTTCTCGTCATTATTGTGAATCTTTGACTTCAGATCAGATAGATCGTGTTGAGAAGATCTATGGACCGTCTTGTTTGATTGAACAGGTTGGGGAGGAAATACGAAGTTAATGGAAGGTAACCACCAGGCGAGGTTAATGCTCAGAGCATTTTCTACCACCTAACACTCAGAGTCTTATTATTATGTGGTAACAAACTCAAATTAATGAGGAAAAATTCGTGCACTGGGTGGGATTCGAACCAACGGATCCCTACGCTACCTGGATGACCAGGTAGCGTATACTAACCAGTATATTGAATATAGAAATAGATTTATATTGAACCTCTGACTGTTGCGGTGAAAACAAATAAATAAATATAAAACAAGGAATCGTCACTATCTGTCCGAGTAGGTAGCTGAGTGGTCAAGGCTTCAGTCTGGTAATACAGAGTAATAAACTCAAGTTCAAAAAGTTTGCCCATGCCGGAAATCGAACTAGCAACCTTCGGGTCAAACTGTTGCCTGATGGACTATCTCTAGCCTCGCAAAACCGAATGACACGAAGGATGAAAATAAGGGTCCTAGCTTAGTTGCATTGTAATTGTAGTATTGTTCTGTAGTTTGGTCTCCCCAGTATCAAGTTCATATTAAAGCTTTAGAATCAATTCAAAGGAAATTCTTAAGACTAATTGCCTACAAAGAAAAGAAATACATTATAGATCATGATTATTCACATATAATGTCCTCACACAATATCGTGAGTCTCCAACACAGAAGAGACTTGAGTGATCTCACTTTTCTATTTAAATTACTTAATAATAAAATAAATTCACCTGAGCTCCTAGAAAAAGTCAACCTACGAATCAACTCTAAGAATACCTACTCGCTCTAATCTTGCATTTAAGCTTCTAACTTATCGAACCAATATAGGTGAATTTTCGCCAATGCAAAGACTTCAGGCCATGGGTAATAAAGCCAGTGATGTGGGGCTTGACCTCTTCAATACGACCCTAGATCAAATAAGTAAATGCAATCTTTTTACTATTTAAGATTTAATTTTAAGGATTTTTTTTATTATTTATATTTAAATCTAGTTAAGGATTTTTTTTTATATAATATACTCGCGATATTGTTTAAATGGATGCGATATCCGTTAATTCAAAAAAAAAAAAAAAAAAAAAAAAAAATTGCGCTAGGTCTATAGCTCTATAACTCTATAGGATATTCGGGTATGCCGCAAATAGACCTGTAATTACATCACATGCTATACACTTACATACAGGGTGTACCTTTGTTCAAGTTTGAACACAAGAACTTCAGTACCTCAATGGACCGTGAAAGAATGCTAGAGTTTCGATCCTGGTCATGTCAAAAATTAACAGAATTTATCACAAAAATCCAATAGATTAATTATTATTAGCATAGTATGCTTCATTAGGAGGACAAAGTACAATGTTAACAGTATAAAATTAAGAAAAAACAAATAAATGACAAAATAAATAAGTAAAAATGAAAATAACACTAATGTCCTACCTAAAGGGTGGGGTTATTGCCTGTGGCAATCTCTTCCACCCAGCCCTTTTTTTGAGTAAATTGAGTAAATAGTATCCAACTAATATGTATTATTTGGTAATATGTATAATAGCTGTCTGAATAAAACATAGGTATTGATTATGTTTGACAAATCAATGATAGGCTTATATCCTTGATCAGAAAATTTAATAGAAATCAAATTGATACAATCGAACCCTGTACCTTTCGGTTGGATGGCAAAGCATGTGTGTCTACTCATTGGAACACAAGTCACTTCAGTAACAGCCACATTCTGTCCCCAAAGTTGGTACGGTCCTACTAATCCGGTACCTATACTAATCCGTATCTGGTACCTATACTAATCCGTAACAGCTCTTTTCGACTTCGTAATGCTGGCATTCCAGCTCCACCCAGGCTGGGTGAGGTTAATGTGGGTAGCAGGTTTGTAAGTTTCCTGCGAATGGAGTGTAAACTCCGTCGTTTATGACCATGCAGTTGATAAACGACGTTAAATTCTAATAATACAAAAAAACAGCTTTCTTTTTGGGGCCATTAAACAAGAGTTACTACCGTCCCGTAGTATGTATTTCAATCTTCTTTGATGGGCGAGGAATGACACAATACTTTCCATGTTTCGATCCTGTGCCGGGTCAACAAGAGCGTACCGGAAGGTGTCCCCTAATACCATTATGAATAAAAAAAAATTGTCGGTACTGAGGTTCGAACCCGGGATCTTCCTCGTTTTAAGCGAGCACCTTGCCACTGAGCTCATCATGCGCTTGAAATTCAACTAGCTATTTCCGATGGTCTTCTTCTTTTACTCTGTCTTATCCCGCTCAAGCAGGGTCAACGTTGTTCATTGTTCAACCTCATGGTTGAGGTTGGTTGGTTTTGGCACATCCTAACGCCAACGATTCTATTTGATTTAACGTCCTGGATTAGGACGGGGGTTTTACCTTCCATTCGTTGGGAATCGTACCAGCTACCCACATTAACCTCACCCAGCCTGGTTAGGGCCCGAAATTCTATCGCTGTCCGTATATTTTACTTTTCTTATCGTATAGAAAGGAAAGTAGGTAATGGAATCATTTTGAGGAAATATAAGCAAATTTCAAATGGAACAGTGCGAGAGATTTGGGCACCCTTTTCACTGTCTCTCCTGTTTTAATGAAATCTTTTATTTATATACCTATAGTAAAAGAGTTCCGTCACTTGTGAGCTAGGCTATACTTAAATGTAGCGATTTGAGTAGGTATTCTAGTCACTACCATTGTTAAATCGCGCTGATTTGACTTGGAATGTCTCGCTCATTAAAAGATTTGCTGAAAGACTGCCATCTGAATGGTGGTAAGGAAACTAATAGCTCTAATTGTGCGCACAAGTCGGCACACTACTGAAATAAAGACCTCATACTTAAGTACAATAGCAAAAATATTTTTGGCAGTTGCAGTTACTATAAAACAATAGATTATATACTTATAAAACATGGTTGAGTGAGTATCACACGGCGGCGTTACCTAGCAGGGAGCCCAGGGTTCGTATAATCGAATCCCGGTTGGGTAAAGATAAATATAAAGATTTAATTTAATTTCATGTTTTATGTTGTATAATATATGTATACCTACAATTGTATGCAATACAAAGTCATACATAAATACATAAAATATACAAATTTTTAGCCAATAATTTATTTTTAGATTATTGGCTAAAAAGAAAGTTTGTACATCAAGAATAAAAGGATTGATGCAAATGTGCTGTATAGGAACTCGAAGTGTATAATTGCTTACGTGTCCTACTTGGTCTAATACAAATATGAGTAGGACTGTTGCATTGCTCACAGGAAAAGCAGAGGAGTTGAGCCTACTTGAAGGAACTTCACCTTGTTCAAGATACCTGTGAGAAACATACCCATAATCTTCATAAGGAATTTAATTTTATTGTGCTCAAACAAGAATATTCGCAACAGTATCTGTCTCGGTAGCTCGGTGGTCAAGGCGTCGTCAGACTGGTAATCCAGGAGTTGCAAGTTCAAAAACCCAGCCGGGACATGACAAGTTATCCTCCCATTTGGGATTTTGACCACATAATTTTACGTCTTGGGCTTACTGCTGGGGTAATGGAACTAATAGTCTTAATTAGGCAGTATAAATAAGGCGATATTATTATTATCATCTAATAGCTCACCATATATAATACAAAGTGCTAAATTATTTCGCATAACCAGGAGTCGAACCCCAACACTGCAGCTCCCAGTCCACTGCGCTAACCTTACGGCTACTAATGTTAGACAGTTATCTTCTTAAAAAGACGTGAAAAAAAGGTAACAGTTACAAAGCTAACAAGTTATTAACCTGTCAATGCCAATTCAGTGCCCGTGGCTAGACTTGAACCCACAACCATCGAACTGACAGCCGATCACGCAAGCCGATTTGCCATGGCCACAGAATGTGTCAGATTTAGTGACGTTATCATTTTCTGTAATCCTTGGTCTTAAAAAATCTCTACCACAGAAACAACTAGCCAGTATGGATATAACACCACACACACCACTCAGTCCAGCAGAAACCCGATACTAAATCTATAGTCAAGTATCTATTTATGAGATAGAACCAAATCAAGTTTTTTTTTTCATATTGCTTTTTATTTACCTAATGAACTAATGTCCGATGTCGACAACAATTATATTTCATTCTTAAAGTTATTGAGTACCTAAACAAAACAATTTGCTATCCACCAAAGATACTATCATTTTCCTGAATTATTGTACAGTATTTTGATATAGAATAAGTAGGTACTTACCCATATTGTACATTTTTCTTTTGTATAAATCACAGGAAGTGAGAGATGTCATGGTTACTATCCGTCTGACTAAAATTGTTTATCTTGGGACTCGAACTACCTCCCTCCAGGTAACGAGTACACCACTTTAACGACTGAGCTACCAAGGTCAGATTACTACTGTTACCTAAGCAGCTCATTTCACGCATCGTCAATTTTAATTTCATTACGGCTATTACCTGGTAATATTGACCATTAACTGCTGTTTCATACCCTGCCAACCTCGCGAGCACATTGTGAACGGAGCTTGAAATGTCATGTCTGAAAATATTGCAGTCAAGGTCCACTAACAAGGTAGGGCCATCGAGTATAGCTTGATTTCCATTCTTGTCAACACACCCTACGAAACACTGAAGTTAAGCAACGTTCAGCACGAGAGAAACATGTCTGCATTGGTGACTTAGTTACGAATCCATTAGTGTTTAATGTTATGGGGATCCCTGATTGGCAGACGTTCTCTTTTCGTGATATCACAACTACTCAAACTCACTTTACTAAATCTACGCTGAAACCGGGACTTGAACCACCAACCTCCAGGTTACAAGCCCGCCGCCTTATCGATCAAGCTACTGAGGTCGGTTTAGGATCACGGAAAATAAAGAAGAAGAAGAAGAAAAGAATATGCGTGTTATTAATGAAGAATGAAGATGTAACTTCTCATGCCTGAAAAAATCAGCCTAAATTCCAAGAGTAGACCATGGAATTCATTTATATACATAGATAGTATAGATAGTATACTATACAATCTATAGATATACAATATTGGTAATAACTTATTATACATATATACAATATTGGTACCTACTTAATATAGTGAGGGCATTCCGTGACGCGTGCTATTGTCACGGAGGATCCTACGGCGCGGTGTCATGCCATGCTGTAAATATGGCATTGTGTTAAATAGGTAAGTGTATTATACAGCAGGAGGAATCAATAATTATTTTAATTTTTAGGACACCCGGTGGGGACGCACCTAAAATAATTAAATTGGTTGAATCAGAGAGCAGAAATATAGGATGACAAAAAAGTTTCTCTCGCTGTTGGATGCAAAATGATGCGTTAATATCCTGCCGACCTCCGTGGTTCAGAGCATTGATTACTGACCCGGAAGTTGCGGGTTCGAATCCTGTGGCCGGAGCTAAAATTCTGACCAAAAGTATTCTTGTATCCTGCCACCAGATTCATTCTGAATGGGGTTCAAAATACTTCCATATTTTATTACTCTTTGAAATAGTCTCATTTTAAATGTATTAAAATTTTATGTCTGTATAAGAGACTTCAAATATACAATAAATGTAATATCTCTATATATAAAACAGAAAAAAGGACTACCTACCTACCTACCTACCTATGTTTGTTTGTCCGGAGTTGTTTAGCCAAAACGGTAAGAGATAGCGAAAAATGTCTCAGAATTGACCCCCCCAAAACCATTATCACTTTGTCCAGAAAAATTATAAAAAGTTCAAAAAGGCATTGCTGTCCAGCAGTACGGCCATGCCTTAGTAAATTTGAAATTTAGTCCCGTTGCAAAGCACGGGCAAACGGCTAGTATTTATATATAAAAAAGTTTCCGTTTCCGGAATGGCATGGATGTAAAGGTAAAGTGCTCTGAAGTAATGCAAAAAAAGTTCCGGTGTACAATATTACCTTTTAAAAAATATTCTAGCAAAATGAGCAGGGAAGTGGGCATGTGACAAAGCCTCCCTCGCCTGGTCACTTCCATTGCTACTTCTCCATCATGAACTATTAGAATAATAAGTATCTTTATTTGTTTTCATATACATTTCAATTCCTATTACATCTCCATGAAATACTGTTATACTTTTCGGGAGAAATTCCTAAACTGCTTGAGGAATAGATTCCATCTCGGTATTATCTTAATAAAATTGAAATTTATGTGTCCCAAGTTTCTTTTGTGGTTGAATTTTCTAACCTGGTTGTAGGGTAGGGTTTCAGTTGAAACTCCTTACAATTAATATTGAAAGTTGCAATTTAATGAGACCTATTGTGACTTCTGTTCAATTGGTTTTGAATCTCTTTCGGTATTTTTTGAACGTTTCTTAAAACATATACGGTCAATCGACACGAAGGTTTTACCCTTCATTTGCTGGAAACTATTATTATTACTTTTTGCTATCCAGCTCTTGAAAGTTTTGAGTACCTACATATTATTTATGAGTTATCCTCAGAAATCTGTGTTTATATTGAGTGCTCATTAATAGGTAACTCTTCGGATGTCAGATGAGGGAAAAGTCAAAGTATACTAACATACGGCGCAAGAGTCACCCATCCTATTCATAACCACGCTGGACGTTACATCACTTATATGAACCGATGCGGATTGCAGACTTTGGGCTTATGGCTTCCTGGGCCATTCACCTTAAGACATCCGATGTGTCATAGCCATAGCATAGATTGATATGTAAATAATATAAGTATCTAGAAGTATATAGGTACTTATGTATATTTAAATACATAATCAATTATTATAATTATTATAGCTATAAATAACTCGATAAGTTCATATTATATGAGAATAATGAGATGGTAGTTCACAAAAAGATATTTAAACAATTTTGGGTTTGATGGCAGAGATTGCCTCAGGCAATAATCAGGCCCTTTGTCAATACTATTCTTGTCAATAAAGAGTTAATATTATTATATTATTCGTGCAGTATCAAGTTATCATGCGCGGATATAGGGGGGGGGGCA
Organism: Bactericera cockerelli; assembly: GCA_024516035.1. Taxonomy (NCBI): domain Eukaryota; kingdom Metazoa; phylum Arthropoda; class Insecta; order Hemiptera; family Triozidae; genus Bactericera; species Bactericera cockerelli. The sequence continues at coordinate 12,963,248 of CM044962.1, read as the reverse complement.
CGGGGGGCACGTGCCCCCCCAGATTTTTTCGGTAAGCGGTGTTTCTCAATTTTCATTATACCTAATCCCGTAAAAAAAAAGATCTCAATGAGTTAGGGGGGCACGGGCTCCAAAATAATTCCCAATTCTAAGACTAATCCCGTAAAAAAATCTCAATGAGTTAGGAGGGCACGGGCCCCAATATAATTCCCAATTCTAAGACTAATCCCGTAAAAAAAAAGATCGCAATGAGTAAGGGGGGCACGGGCCCCAAAATAATTCCCAATTCTAAGACTAATCCCGTAAAAAAATCTCAATAAGTTAGCGGGGCACGGGATCAAAATAATTCCCAATTCTAAGACTAATCCCGTAAAAAAAAAGATCTCAATAAGTAAGGGGGGCACGGGCCCCAAAATAATTCCCAATTCTAAGACAAATCCCGTAAAAAAATATCAATAAGTTAGGGGGGCACGGGATCAAAATAATTCCCAATTCTAAGACTAATCCCGTAAAAAAAAAGATCTCAATAAGTAAGGGGGGCACGGGCCCCAAAATAATTCCCAATTCTAAGACTAATCCCGTAAAAAAATATCAATAAGTTAGGGGGGCACGGACTGCACGGGACCCAAAATAATTCACAATTCTAAGACCAATAAGAAATAACTAAATAATAAAGTTGTCAAATCCACACAGATTGTCCGAGAAACCTGAAATTTTACCTATAGGTCCATTTGGATCAGGGTATAATATCTCTAGGGTTCAGCTAAACGGGGTAAGGACAAAAAATGGATGGGTGTCACAAAAAAAATCACATTTTTCGACCGAAATGACATTTCTTTCTCTCAAAATTTGTCGTGACGGCGCCACGGCGGCGGCGTATCAACTCAAAAATAGAAAGTTTTAAGCAAGGGTTCAAGTTTTCATTTGAGATATCAATCACGAAATTCTGATGACCCGTTCTTGAGCTACGTGGAGTAAGGACATAAAATGGATGGGTAAACAAAAAGTATTTACGTTTTTTGACCTGGCTGACATTTTTTCTCGAAATATGTCGTGACGAACTATCAACTCAAAGCGAGAATGTTTTTGCAGGGGTTTTAGTCTTCATTTGACACATTGATCGCGAAATTCTGATGAGCCATTCTTCAGCTCCATTAAGGACAAGAAATGGATGCGTGACACGAAAAATATTGACATTTGTGTGTGTGTGTTGTGTGTGTATGTGTGTGTATGTGTGTGTTGTGTAAGTGTGTGTGTGGTGTGTATGTGTGTTTGTGGTGTGTTTGTGGTCTGTGTGTGGTGGGTGCGTGGTGTGTGTGTGGTGGGTGCGTGGGTGTGTGTGGTGTGGTGTGGTGTGGTGTGGTGTGTGTGTGGTGTGGTGGGTGTGTGTGTGATAAGCTTGCGAAGCGGCGGGTGCAACCCGCTAGTTAGGTATATTGTGCGATTGTGCCCCCCCAGTACAAGAGGGCTATATCCGCGCATGTCAAGTTTAGGTTAGTCACAATTTGGAAATGCTCAAAAAAATTGTCTCCATTTCAGCCACAAACCCTTGAAATGGAGCATACCCTAAACAAAATGGTCCTATATTTAAAATCATAGACATGGCTTGGTTGCTTTGGAACTTATTAGCGTAGACATTATGAGGAAACGACTAGTCAGCAATATTCTGCTGGCCTTACCGTGTTTTTAAATTTAAAATAAGTTTATCAAAGGTAATTATAAAGTCAATATCATATTAATTAGCGTTCATAAAATACTCAGAGCTACCTCTGGAAATTCTAACAATACTTGGAAATACTTGGGGCTCGAACTCGAACCTCCAAGTTGTGAGTAAACGGGAGTGTGTCTTTAGGAACCACTGATGACGTCACAGTACAGGATCACCTATAGAATCTTAATGATACTTGTACATAATCATAATACATAGTCTACATAAACCCTATAACTATATCCATGTATGTTCTTAGGTATAAAATCATAGTCCATATACAATATTTATGTATTTTGGCCTAGTAGGTATAATACTCTGTTAGACCCCTGTATATATTTTATTATGATGAATGATAATCAAGTTCAATGAACTGGGGTCAACTCATTCAGTCCTTCTGGTCCAAATCCTTTTAGGTTCACAGGTGTCTAAAATATGCGTGAGTTTTGTAAGGAAGTGAAAGTCAAAATGAAATTTATCTCCGATGGAGCTTCTTCACAGATTTAGAAAGTATCAAATTTGGTTACTATCACGGCAGTTTTACCGCTTACGTACAAAGCGTCCTAGGTAACAGTTTGTTCTAATACGTACGCATCTACCATGCGTTTATCTCAAGAGTCTGATGACATACCAAGTAGTTTTAGGGCGAAATTAATGGACAAAATCGATAACTTAAGTAGGTAATTGCTTAGCATCGGTTTCCCTTAACTTAGACAGTACGAAATCCGAGCGCCACAGAGGTTGAGGTATTATAAAAACGTCTACTAATTCCGCCCGTAATATACAATGGTGTTCTACGTACGTAACTTACTGTATTAGTAACCAAGAAATATACAGAGTAATCAAAAAAGGAGCCACTCAAAATATCTATATAACGGATTTAAAAACACTGCAGTTTGCAATTCTACGTACGTAGGCACTACGTAAATCTATACGTATGCACTTATGCAGTTACATTAGAGTATGACCTCGCCAGAATGCATTGTTTTACGTAGAGTGCATGAGTTTGCATTCTTGAAAACACAACATTGCATTCTCCGTATTGTTAACCCTTGCTTGATCTCTTAACAAATTAATTTGGATAGCTATATCTGATCGAATGATTGATAATCTTGCAAGCCTTAGAGGCGTGATGCCCGAAAAAGATTCATACAGTCCGCCATCATCCTCAGCCTAAATTGATCTGTTTAGATACCTCACCCAGCCTTCTAGGCCAAGTTTAGGGCACGAAGTTCTTTGTATGGAGTGTTCTTCACACCTTGGTCGAGCTGTCTCTTTCTTTGTGTAGGGTGTTCTTCACACCTCGGCCGAGCTGTCTCTTTCTTTGTGTAGGGTGTTCTTCACACCTCGGCCGAGCTGTCTCTTTCTTTGTGTAGGGTGTTCTTCACACCTCGGCCGAGCTGTCTCTTTCTTTGTGTAGGGTGTTCTTCACACCTCGGCCGAGCTTTTTCTAATCTTTGTGTAGGATGTTCTTCACACCTCGGCCGAGGAGTCTCTTTCTTTGTGTAGGGTCTTCTTCACACCTCGGCCGAGCTGTCTCTTTCTTTGTGTAGGGTGTTCTTCACACCTCGGCCAAGCTTTTTCTAATCTTTGTGTAGGATGTTCTTCACACCTCGGCCGAGGAGTCTCTTTCTTTGTGTAGGGTGTTCTTCACACCTCGGCCGAGCTTTTTCTAATCTTTGTGTAGGATGTTCTTCACACCTCGGCCGAGGAGTCTCTTTCTTTGTGTAGGGTCTTCTTCACACCTCGGCCGAGCTGTGTCTTTCTTTGTGTAGGGTGTTCTTCACACCTCGGCCGAGCTGTCTCTTTCTCTGTGTAGGGTGTTCTGCACACATCGGAAAGGTATTTTTTCAACTTATAAATTTCAGACAAATTTTTTTGCAAAAATATTATTTTTATAAGTGGCGAAATATTACCTATTTGTGAGTTTAGTGAATAATTTAACGGTGCTCTGGGACACTTTGCAGCAAGATGGTAGAGCGGTTGCTAATGTAATTACTCATTGTTATTGAAATCCAGGAGTGCCGTGGTGAATCATTATTGAATGTCATCACGAAGGAGCAGCCGTTGTTTCTAACTCATCCCATGATCCCACCTAGAAATGAGTATTGTAAATGTGCAATCATATCTACTTATACATATTATGTAAATTGGAATGATGTTTCTATGTTCATCCTACCCGAATACATAGTGAGTAGGACAATGTATGTCTTGTCTGAGATGCTTACGTCACTACCTGGTTAAGAGGTACAGGTGAGTAGCTGAAAAAGTTTGGCATTTCATTATTTATTTTTACACTTTATACATATTTATATCTCAATTGCCTTTTTCCCATATGAGCTTATGTTACTATTTTTGTCGGCATTGTTCAACCTCATGGTTGATAGGGTGGAGCACGTTTTTTACATAAAAAAAAAACAGAATTAGGGCTACCCATATTAACCTCACCTAGCCTCGGTAGGGCCGGAAATGCCAGCCTCACGTGTTTTCAGGGAACAGAACTTTTTTTTGAAAAGTCTGCTCCAACCGGAGATCGAACTCGGGATCTCAGGACTATACGGACAGTTAGTCACAACCGTTACACTACAAAGGCTCTTTTACTTTCCTTATCCAACAGAAAGGAAAGTAATAGAATCACCCCAAAAAAATTACACTTTGTTTAATATTATTACTGAGTTTAACTTAGCTCGAAAGAGATCGTGTCTAGCGTTAGTATAAATTAGTTAATTAATTAATGTATTACTCTGGAACCTCTGCTAAAATATGAAATCCGGAAGCAAGTTCCTTATAGGTAATAGTACAGAAAGCACAATGCTGGGAATCAAACCAAGTGCTTTCACGAGTTTGCACATAAATAGAAAAGATAAAATACATTATTCACTTGTATAGTTAAATAGTTTACATACATACATAGATTTAGGTACCTAAAATGAACAGGCATTTATGTATTCGTAATATTAAAAATTAAAAATGTTCCTAAGTAAAATATGTCGATATATTGAACCCTCTGTGATATGAATGTTATTTGTGTATCTGTATGTATATTTTAATTTTAATACTATTTTCGCTTTATTTTATTTATCTGACATGTAAAATTATATATTTTACTTATTTACATTTTATATTTTTTTTTGTAGGTACATATTTTGACACTGCAGCATGCTGCAATTTATTTTCTTATATTTTTGGTCGTTTTTGAACTACAAATTTCTTTTTGCCTGTGATATGTGATACATTTAGATAATGGAATTTTGATAAATATTTTATTTTGCTTTTATTTTGTACTTATACTTTTAATTTGTAATTTGTAATCTTGTTATATGTTTATATAGGGCTTGGCCCGTAAATATACACCTGTTCAACAGGTATTATTATTATTATTAATAATAATAGATATTTCATATGCATAAATATAGAAACATTGCTCAAGTAGGTAGACGTTGGTAGTATTATTATTAATATTTATAATGAATTTTATAATTATTATGACCATGATTTATTTATGGTCATAATAATTTATTATTTAATATTTATTACGATATAGATATTATAAGTATAGCTTCTTCCATCATTTAAAGCAGTGGTTCCCAACTCAACTTCCACTGCGACCCACTTTTTTAAATTTCTGAGACCCGCGACCCACCAAATGTGTATTCACCCCTTCCTCTTTCGTAGTTGCTTTTTTCAATCTTTCTTAATCTAAAATTCTAAAAGGTATTAGTTTTGAGAAAAAAACAACAAATAGGTAATTAATCATTTTATTAAGAGGCAAACAATAAAAATTTATTAATTGTTAAACATTCAATTAATTAACAAAATTAGGAAAAAAGGGAAAAAAAGTGGGCTGGTGGCTCCGAGGTTGCGGGTTTGATTCCCGCCCTTGGCGGATTTTTCTCAAGAAGGATAATGAGTTAGGTATTAAAAAAGTAAATAACGTAAAATAATTTTAAAAAAGTAGGCTGGAGGAGTCTTTCAATGGGACACATTTGGCCGACTGGCCTTCACAAGCTCATTGATTTGAGGTTGTATATTTTTACTCAATGATACACGCATATCACTTGTGGCGTCCAGTCGGTTCCTTTGCTTAGATTTCAGGGTGAGTAAACAAGAAAATAATACTAATATTCGGAGGGCAAGATTTCTAATTCTTGAATATCCACAAGCTTTGATACACCAAAATTCTTCTAGGTTGGTAGATTCATAGCAGTCCTTCAGAGAACTTTTTTCTTCAATAAAGAGCGCCATTGGATTTTTATTTAACATTTTTACGAATCAGAAAACTTTTAAATTTTTTCTACCTAAGACCTTGCGAAGACCCATGAAACCTTCTGGCGACCCACTTGAAACCTTCTCGCGACCCACCAGTGGGTCGCGACCCACCAGTTGGGAACCACTGATTTAAAGCAACTGGAAGCTAACTCTTATCCAGAATTAAAATTATTAAAGGCAAGGGAGGTTGATAAAGGCAAGGGAGATATATTTATTTTATAATTACCTGAGTATTAAAAATAATATACCTAAGCTTGCAATCTAATATTAGTTTTATAGTATGACATGGGTACATACAGGTACCTCATTAGGTCCGATGTAATTATTACGTCACAATGTAGATAATAAATTCCCAAGCCAACCTCAGTATGTCAGTAGCTCGATCGATAAGGCGGCGGACTTGTAACCTGGAGGTCGGTGGTTCAAGTCCCGGTTTCAGCGTAGATTTAGTAAAGTGAGTTTGAGTAGTTGTGATAACACAAAAGTGATGAACACAAATATGATGACTTTTTTTAATTCAAAAGCTGTTAAGCCTAAAAGAAAAAAGATGGCAGCATATCAAGAAGGTACATCTCTACTTATGATCGTGCTGACATAACCAGTGAAGATGAAAATATAACTCGTGACAAAATACCTTGGAAATATTCAACCCATTTGGTGACGTCATCGAATGTGGGTGACGGTCACTCTTAGGATTCATGTCATCGCAATAAAGTTATGCGGGTCTGTGGCACCATTGTACAGGGTACGTTATCGCTGGTTTATAACTTAGTATAGAACTATAAACAGGGAGTAGACCAGCAGTCTGGCTGGGGGACTATAAACAGAAAGTAGACCACCAGTCTGGCTGGGGGACTATAAACTGGAAGTAGACCAGCATTGGCTTGAATCTGGGGGCCCTTGTCAATTATTAGCCTCCTTGTAAAGACAGTGGTAGAAGTGCTGAGTCATTCTTCCACAGTCTGGATACCATCTTTCACGATGACGCCACCCTATGTTGATGATAGGAGATACCGTATATACATATAGATATTAGATACATAAAACATAGTATAGGAGATAACGTCAACAACTATACATAGATAGGTTACATACGTACAATAAGGTATTTAACAAGTTCAGCGCCGTAAACCCATATGGGGGCTTTTTTAGAAATAGAGTAGCTGGTATCGAAAACTCACATTGGGGCTTTATTGATTTTATTGACTGGGTACCGTAAAAAACCCTGGGGGTTTCAAAGACGTGTAGAGTTTCTGTACACTAAACACCTATAGGGCTTTTATTTCAATGTATTTCTTATGGGATTATTATTGTCCTGGAACAGAGCTTCAACTTGCTACATCTCAATTTTGGCTGAACAAGGTTGGCATAGGACAATGTCTCATAAAATATTGCGGCAATGAACGTGTTAACAGTGGACTAGCGCGCTGACGCTGACCTTAGTATTATCCTCACATTTGGCATTTAGACCACATAATAATATGTCTTTAGCTTACTGACCGACCTCAGTAGCTTGATCGATAAGGAAGCGGACTTGTAACATGGAGGTCGGTGGTTCAAGTCCCGGTTTCAGCGTAGATTTAGTAAAGCTAGTTGGAGTAGTTGTGATATCTCAAAAGTGATTAACACAAATATGATAATTCTTTAGCTTAGTGCTTTAATAATGGCATAACGTAGTATAAATAAGGCGATATTATTATTATAAAACTTTGTAATTATTCTATTTACCTACCTATTCGTTGTGTATAATATGTTTTAAATAGTAAATTATTACAATTTACAATAAAATTACACCTAGGTCTCATTATGCAACAAGCCAGTGGCTCGCAGTATCTCGTGTGAACAGTTACTTTCGATGAATTCGCTTAGCAACCACACAGACATGAGGCATAGCTAATAATGGTTAGTGTGGTCGAATCCGGGACAAAGGATTTCAGGTTCGAGGAAGTCGTGGCAAGATATTTAGCAAAGGGTGACGCTGACTAGGCTCAAGTGATGACAAATTACTTGAAGAAACATGATACCTACCTACAGATATGTACATATATCCCCCAAAAATACACTTCGTGTGCAAAAGACGCCAAGAAAATAACAATCCTTCTTAAATAGAATTACCTTGAAAATGATTGCCTAAAAAGGAACTGATATCAAATGAAGGCCAAGTTCTTGTAAACTGGATATTATCTGCCCACAAAAGAGTCTCAAGTAAAGGAATCAAGCTGACAATTGGATATGATATTTCCCATTTTTCTGCTTTTTAACAACACTAAAATTTAACATTAAAAATCTTGGCAAGTTGAAAGCAATTTTTGATGTTTCAAACTTGCCAAGATTTTTAATGTTAAATTTTAGTGTTGTTAAAAAGCAGAAAAATGGGAAATATCATATCCAATTGTCAGCTTGATTCCTTTACTTGAGACTCTTTTGTGGGCAGATAATATCCAGTTTACAAGAACTTGGCCTTCATTTGATATCAGTTCCTTTTTAGGCAATCATTTTCAAGGTAATTCTATTTAAGAAGGATTGTTATTTTCTTGGCGTCTTTTGCACACGAAGTGTATTTTTGGGGGATATCAGGTATTTTTGGTTGCTTACATTGTTTCCCATTTGCTTAATTCAACACATAAAATAAAGTATAATTTATTTTAATGAAAATATTCATGGCTTTTTTTTCTATCACACCATCTCTTTACTACGGTCCAATATTTCTAAAATACCTTGAATTTTTTCAAGGTATGTGATTTATTATCAATACCTAGGTGCATACAGATTACAGAATGTTTCGTTGTATGATGAGTAGTTATTGTATGAGTAACGACCTGATAATTACCAGAGTATAAATAAATTAATGTAATAGAATTCTAAAAGTGAAGTAGACTATACTTACTAATAAATAAATATGTTTCTTTGTGTTATTATAACACAATTTTAGTGGGTAGCGCAGAATTATAGGACTTTTCTATATCTTTAATATCCCAATATCTTTTTTTTCCCTATAATTCCGCCAATGGTCGCTGCTAACATTAAAGCAGCTATAGTAGACGAGATCTAGCATGTCATATGAATCATGGATGCGCAGTGTAAGATTTCATGAACATACGGATTGAGAATATAATAAGAGTGGTGTGCTCAATATTGATGGATCAAACACAAACAAAATCTTCTATATATTTCCTATCTTGTGTGGGAGGCTAGGGTCTAAGGTCCAGAGTCTACAATGTGGCCACCTATTAAGGTATTTCAACTTTTGATTTTTTTGAGATTCGATAATTTTTTATGAATAACTCCCAAACGCTTCAATCTGCTTCATTTTATTAAATTTCGGACATTTACTTTTGGTTTATACAATTTGTTTTAATTTTCATAAAATTTGCAATTATTTTCAAAGGGTTTTGATTGGAGCGATCAAAATATCCCAACTACCTGCATACCTTTTTTTTCATCTCTGTTTACACGCAACAATAATGCTGCAATTACGTAAACAGGTTTGAGGGACACTGCATACAGACTAAAGACCTATATCCAGGCCCTCTCTACATCTTTGCTTAAATTGTTCCAAAGTGAGATCGAGATCCAAATTTGCACTGTTACAATAATTATTAAATATTATTAAAGAGGAGATGAGTGGTGATATCAGGTACACAGGAAAATAGTTTCTTGGTACGTATATGAAAATACTGAGTTAGTGGTCGTTCTCTCAGTGACAGTTGTAAATTGGGCACTTTAATCAGTATTTTCTCAATTAGCCCTGGACATATAATGGTGTCATTACTGAGGCCATGTATGAAAATTCGTTGGTAATACATTCGTCTTCTTTCTAACCGGTCTATACAAAGTTGTTCCAGTAAATCTGAATATGAGATAGGATTTGGATAGGCAGGATGGAAACCATTATATTTCGAAAACAACACTCTCACGAACCTTGCTTGAATTTGCTCGAGTTTTTTTATGTGGCACTAGTCGTTTGTCCGTGCTTTGCAACGGGACTAAATTTCAAATTTACTAAGGCATGGCCGTACTGCTGGACAGCAATGCCTTTTTGAATTTTTTATAATTTTTCTGGACAAAGCGATAATGGTTTTGGGGGGGGTCAATTCTGAGACATTTTTCGCTATCTCTTACCGTTTTGGCTAAACAACTCCGGACAAACAAACAAACAAACATAGGTAGTCCCTTTTTCTGTTTTATATATAGAGATTGGTGTTTTGGAGCCCATATAATGGCGCCATACTCGAGTTTACTTCTAACAAGGGCCGTGTAGAGTGTCACAATTGTGTCAAAATCGTTAAAGAATTTAGAATGAGGAAGTACAAGACCTAGGGTATTATTAGCAGCAGAGGTAATATTTGTATGCTGATCAAATTTAAGATTTTGTTGAAAGGTAACGCCTAGGTCGTTTTTCATTGTAACTCTATTTAGATGGATATTATTATTGTGTATTCATGATGTAAAATTCCTCTTTTTCTTGTTATGGACATGACCTCACATATATTTGGGTGAAATTGTAATTTGATATTGGCTAACCAAGTACTAACTGAATCCAGGTCCTCCTGCAACAACTGGCAATCACCACCGTTATCAATGTGCCTGTATAATTTAAAGTCATCCGCAAAAACAAATAATTTGTTTATGCCCAAAATAACGATATCCGAGGTTAATGTTTACTAACAATCTTCTTTGAAACACTTAAGGATCATGCTGATAACAACATGACCTTTATTCGCACCCTTGTCCGAGTTCGAAAAAGAGATAAATACATTCTCAAGGTAGATTTGTAAATCTAGAGCCACCGCACATTTCCCCTCTTTGGTATCCTTACTCGGCACCAAAGGGGAGGTTCATATGACAAGCTACATCTCGTCTACTATGCTCATTTTTCGTCACGAGGTATGAGTGATTCGCACCCCGAACACCCTGGTACAGAGCATTTCAAATAAAAATTCTACCCAGTTAACGGAATAATTATTTTACATCTATTGTTTGATACAACACGTGCTGGACTGGTTTGACTGGTACAACAAAAGAAAAGAGTTGTATTTGTCTTTTTTGCAAGAAAGGTTCAATGTATTACGTAGGTACCCTTTCGTTAGTGTCTAGGTACCTGCATGTAAAGTCAAACCTATTTTTTTGAACTCGTAACAGGTGATTTTCTTGGAATTGTTTTTACAACTATACCCATATAGGTATGTATGTGTGTTATGTATTCTTTGTGTCATTATCGAATTCCCATTCAGGTTCTAGGTCAACACAAGAGATCAAGAGAACCGGAATCGCTTACGTGCACACAATAATATTGTAACCAAATTAACTATACATTTTTTGTCGATTCTGGGGTTTGAAGCCTTCCTGACTGGGTAACGAGGATCTCACCAGCTAATAGTATAACATAAATTTTCCGTAAGGTGGCCAAATTGTTACTGAACTCAAATTGATGAGTCACGGCTTGCAAGCCTGTGCAACATATTAAAACTAAAGATGACATTTGCCAAACCTAATTAGCTGCCATTGATGGCGCGTTGAATACATCAATTCTCGTAGGATCACCAATGTTAAGCAAAGTCAAGCGAAGTGAAGACTTTATTATGCTGGCTATCTGGCCCAACCCATGCTGGATGAGGTTAATATGAGTAGCAGGTTTGTCAGTTTCCTGCTAATGGAGGGTAGTACCCTCGTCGTGATATGCAGTTCAAAGCGAAGTTAAACCCATATTAAAATTGTCTTAATGAAGGACCTACCTAACTAGGTACCTACCTACTACCTACCTATAATTATTTTAGTTTTGTAAACATTAAATTATTGTTTACTTAGTTTCAGTAAAATTTCTTACAGTATAATAGTTAATTGTATTGAAAGAAAGTTTACTGAATTGTTAACTGATCGATCAATCCTTATAAAAAGCCTTTTAATATCTTTAAGGTATTTCATTGAATAATTCACTCACTCACATCTTGAAAATTAAAAAAAACTAACTAGTCGAAAAATAGTAGGTACATCTATAATATCTAAGAACCTAATGAAGGTCGATGAAAGAAAGATAACACACCCTACAGTTCAGCAATCAATCAATACCTTAATTTTATTTCATTTACGAGTGTGGTATCCCGATACTGTGAGCTCCGAAACTCGGAGAAGACACTCTAATCCAAAATATGTTGTGCGCTAGCAATGACCTTAGGAGCTTATAACTCAAAAACCGTAAATTTTTCGAAGATAGCTATTCTGACGAGGAATCATCTGCCAAAACTCAGAAATATGTCCTGAAAGTTTCAGCTCGATACAATATAGCCTTAATAGCGATTCATGTGATTACGTAAAGAGAGGTCGGTGAACGTCAAAAATCAACAAAAATGTTATAACTCATAAATGGTTATAATTATATAAAAATTACATAGAATTAAAAAAGCTGTAAATTAATCAAATAATTAATATACAAAGTTTCAGCTTTCTATCATTTGCCACATTTGAGATATAGGTGATACCGCCAAAGCGCCGCCGAGTGACCGCGGAAGTTTTTTTTTGTTATAAACCTCGAGCTGCAAGCATTATGAACTCATAACCAAAATGGCATGAACTAAACTTTAACCATAAGCCCATGGTAAGACGAATGCGGAAAAAAAAAAAAAAAAAAAAAAAAAAAAATGAGACCAAAGTATGAATCTTTTACTAATATTAGGGGTGTTCGTAAAAGCGGTTAGGAGTATCAGAAAAAGGTAAAATAAAAAGTAGTATTCTTCTATTCGACGAGGAAAACACGAATATGAAGAAAAAAATATAAAAAGTTTTGTCTAAGCAGGTCAAAATTACAAAAGAAAATACATACGAACTCGGTTTAGCGTAAGTATAGCACGCTCGTTTTGTTTTTCTTGGCGTTGCAAAACTAGCGTTTTGCTTGATTTATGATTAAGAAACAGATTATTAATAAAGGGTTGGGTGCAAATGACCACTCATAATAAGGGCAAATGACGACTCATATGCGCAAATGACGACTCATATGACCAAATCACGACTCATATACGAAAATGACGACTCATATAAGCAAATGACGACTCATATGCGCAAATGACGACTCATATGCACAAATGACAACTCATATGCTCAAATAACGACTCATATGCTCAAATGACTACTCATATGCGCAAATGACGACTCATAATAATAATAATACCTACTCTTTAGTGGAAGGTAACCACCAGGCGAGGTTAATGCTCACAGTATTTTCTACCACCTAACCCTGAGAGTCTTATTATTATGTGGTCACAAACTCAAATTAATAAGGAAAAAATCGTGCACTGGGTGGGATTCGAACCAACGGATCCGTACGCTACCTGGATTACCAGACTAGCGCGTTAACCACTTGACTACCAGTGCACTCATATATGCTCAAATGACGACTCATATGCTCAAATAATGACTTATATTGAAGAGTTCCTGAAGAATGTGCAATACCTGAAAGTGAGGTTCATCTGGAGCTCTTATTATTTGCATGACATTCATTCAGCAATATACAAACTAAGACGAGGTGTGTTAGTAAATGTATCTACAGCATTGAGTTAATGTTTAGCGGCTAGAAACGACCAAGAGTTTGCAGAACATACACAACTCACATTTTTAATCGAAAAATAAAATATAATACAATCATACATTTTAAGACGGTACGTACCTGTAGTTAAATACAAAATATGGAAGGTTTATGAGTTAATAGGTATATACATAATCACTATTTGGTATAGTTTGATACATTTATGTAGATTCAGAATTGGAACTGTGGTTTGAAACTGTTTTAATGTCGTCAAGATTTGCCAATCCCAACCTCACAGTCGCACTACGAGATAGATAATAATAATTATGTATATCATTTTATTCCAAATGTCATGAGGTGATAAAGGTGAATCTATCTCTCTCTCTCCCTTCTTATCCATTTCCTCTGTATTTTCTTCTCGCATGGCATAGTACCTTGATCAAGAAGGAGCTACCTTTATCAAGAAGGAGGTTCCTCCAGGGTGAGGCCCTTCCATTGCACTTCAGTTGGGTTGACCCCTGCGAGTATTCCAAATGTGAATACCTCGGGCGCGTAATTTTTGGTAGCGGGGATTGCGTACGCGCACATCCCTACCAAGGCCTTCAGCCTAGCAGAATTCTAAAACTGTAAATATGAGTATAATGTAAAATAGGTAGTTTGATTTTGATAATTATATAAACTTAGATTATTATTTTGTTACTACCTATTTTGCGACCTAGGCTGAAAAGAGATAACCCTATAGTATATTTTGAAACCCTTATGTTTGTAAATTTCTTTAAATGATTAACTCTTCAATAAAGGCTATTTTATTTTATTTTTATTTTATGGCATAGTAGAGATTGCCTTAGGCAATAATTCCACCCCTTTTACTTTGTGTAAATAAATTTATATAATTTACTACTATGTACTTCTGAATTTCGAAATCTCTTATCAAATAATATCCATTATCATTAAAGAAAAACAGAAACCTCATAAATTATTCAGCTCTTGATGAGGACATTACACGACTTTTCAAGTTACACCTGAGATCTGGACGGGTGGTAATTTTTAGGTTACTCGAGAGTTGATGAATAACAACACCTTCACAATTCACAGTTCAAATAACTCCCCCACACATGCAAAACTGTGACATAAGCCCCATGACCAGACACAGGTCCACAACTATAACAGTTAGATAAACAATAACACCATCAAAATAATAATTGTTATAAAAACTACAACAATAACTGACAACTACACAAAGCGCGGACACTTTATATTGCATGTCATTAATTCTGGGTTACGAGAACTGTGTCACTATCTTCATTCAACAATTCAACATACTAAATAATTTCATTCGTTTCATAAATCGGACGGTGCTTTAAGATCTAAATGATTTATATTCATTTTTTATTCGTGATAAATGAATTTAAATTAATTTTAAGTCCCCAGTTGTGTAATAAACAAATTACCTTTCCCTATTGCATCATTATATATTTTCCAACTCGCTCAATCCCGGAATTTCTAGTAAAAATCGAATATAATAATATTATATTCGATTTTTACTAGAAATATTATAAAGTCAATAAATTTTTATCTACATTACCATGTGAACTATTCACGAGGAAGTGATATGTCTAATGGGCAGTTCACTTTCTTTACTTCATGCAGTATTAACATAAACAAGACAGTGAACTATCTTTAAAATTGGAAAAAAAAAAAAAAAAAATTAAAAAAAAAAAAAATTGTTCCAATTACAGTCGTCATATTACTTTTCTTTAAAACTATTTTTTTTATTAAGATTAGTGTTTCACAGCCTTTCTTTATTTCACAGCCATGAAACAAACAGGAGCTACTGTAGACGCTTGTGGTCTGTGTTGTAGCTTGCCCGTCCCGTAGTATGCCTCCCCTCTGATGGGCGAGAAGTGACACAACACTTCCCATTTAGGTGCTTGGTTAACACCAGTGCACCGGAAGATATCCCTTACAAATAGCTGTAACGAAATTTTGAAAACAAACTTTTTGTGGGCTCTGAAGTTCGAACCCAGGACCTTCCACATAGCAAGCGAGTACCACTGAGCTCATCGTGCGCTCATACTATGCTGTTACGATTGAATGTGAGAGAATCTAATGTATGTTTTAATCCTGGTAATCAGTTGACACAATAAGTTCATCAAGCATGATATGGTTTCATAATAAAGCGAATTACAATGAGCAATTATTATTCATAGAATATGAAACTAATTGCACCCCAGTTATACTGTCTCGTGTAATTCAACTGAAATACTCAAACAATAAACTGAAACTCCGGTTTCAGCATGACTTCCGTCCGGTAGTGCAACGGGTAACTTCTGCATCTACTTTAGTAAGAGTGAGAGAGTGGAGGGCAAGAGTTGAGAAGTGAGCAGGGGAGTGAGGTGTTTCATTCTCGTCTTTTTAAATAATTAATTAATTAATAACATTTTATTATTTATTAACAATTTGGATTTTTACAAAGGTTCTTTTCCTAAGCTAATGATAAAATCTTCTAAGAATGCTCACTTTCACTTCTTACTTTGTCGGAATGTACACATTACACAAACCATAAGCAGTAGCACTGACAGAATAGATGATTCCATCAGCGGAGATTGGAATACGAAAACATGCAACCACCTTTTACTCTTTAACATAACTCTTTAAACATTGGAACGTTCAGCATTAAAAGACAAAGGTCCAACTGCATACATAGTCGCTAATCAAAAATTCAATCAATTAACTTAAACACATTCAAATGGCTAATGGCTGTGCTTAATCAGGCTGTTAGTGACTATACAATACACTCCAACAAAAGACGGATAAGCTTTGAGCGTCTCAGTTTCAAGTGCATTTTTTGTTCTCAACAAGTCATTCAGTATTTAGTTGCCAGCTTGATTCAGAGCCGGAACTCGGAAAGTACTCAGGTGATAGTTGTTATCCTGTTTAACAACAAGCACCCTTGCTTTCCATCAAAAATATGGAAACAAGTTTGCTCTAAGGAAGGACCACCCAGTAAGTGACAACTGTCTACAGGAAACACCCTGTATCTTTCACTCAACCTATCCTGGAGCGTTATTAATCTAAACCAGATAGCGGTCTTATCGCTGGCCCTGTAAGGAACACGTTGGGAGACACGGTGGCCTTGAAACCAGTTGTAAAGCATTCCTCTCCGGTATAGGTTAGGTTTGGTTGAACCAGTGATCAGCCCCTGCGGTGGATAATTCCTCCGTCTGTGTTCAGATGAGCGAGGATCAGAACTTTTCTAACAATTCTCTGTAAATCGCCTCATTTCACTCTATCCTCGTAGTTGAGAAATAACTTGTCTCTTAAAGGTGTCTGTTAAAATACACAGCCCAACGGTAACAGATCTGAAAATTTTCATGAGAGTTGACCCCCCCCCAAACCACCTAGAAAATTATCGAAATTAAAATATCTATTACCATTTTCAAAATAAGACACCACCGGAAAAAACCTTAACGGCGACAAGTGCCGTTTAGTCTAGAACATAGAACAATAAAACAAAGAGAAATCAAATATAATTTTTTCGAGCTTAACCTAACAGGTAGACCAGTGTTAATTAAAAGTAGAACAGTTATTAATCAAAAGGTAGAAGTTTGATTAATCTAAAGTAGAACATTGATTAAGGAAGCAAACAGGACCAACTTCCAAGAGCCGCAGTCTGAAAACATATCATAGTAGTAGTGGGACATTTCCAAAGCAACTGCCCTAATCTTAATTGCTAAACAATTGTAAAGATACACAACTGTAGCAGATATATTTTTAGAAAACAATGCTCTAATTTCATGACATTAATAAATACCAACTATTATTTATTTTATTCCTTCTCAAAAAAGACTGCCATATTTATATTATTTGTGTGTCACAAAAGAGATATAAAAAATTCAATAATAATTATGGTTTCTATTTAGTTTTGCTGAATAGAGGTAGCTATCTTTGGCTTAACAAAAAAATTAGAACAATATCTGAAATTTCCGTTTAGGAATTTCTAATCCTCATGAAGTTCACAAAAGTGTACGCCACTCTTAGGATACCCACAAAGAAAGCCCTACTCAAAATGATAAAACCGTCGTAGAATTTAAAATAATTCGTTCTTTGCACGCGAATCAGGATCAAAACAAGTTGTTTTCTCGTCTCGGGAGTGCATCTGTACCAATTGCTATTGCGAATAGCCCTCCGCAGGATGCCATTGCAATCGTCCAGGAGCTCAGAGCAGTTGCAGAGGAGATAGTACTCCATAGTCCCGCCCGCGAGCTCCCCGAAAATACTTGATGAAGCGGTAGGGGGTGAGCTTGACGGGGCTGAACAGAATCTGATAGATAGAGAGGCAGAACATCATGTTGTTGGCGAGGATGAACCCAAACATGATCGGACTCCAGAGCTTCAGAAGCTGGAAATCAGAGAATTGAACAAGAAGTTGATATGCCTACTAAAGTTATCATATTTGTGTTAATCACAATCGTGATGTCACAACTACTTTAAACTCGCTTTACTAAATTTACGCTGAAACCGGGACTTGAACCACCGACCTCCAGGTTTCAAGTCCGGTGCCTTATCGATCAAGCTACTGAGGTCGGTGATATGCCTACTATCTAGACATTCTAGACTGTAGACAGCGTTAGCAACAGAAGATGATAATGTACTTGAACTAAGTTGGATTGCAATATGACTTTTTACATTTACTTTAGGTACTAGCAGAAGTTTCCCAACAAGAAGTAAATTCTTTTTTTTCTCTTTTGTGAATTTAAAATGCAAGAGTACACACACTCATGATCTTATACAAAAGTAATTTTTGTAGATTAGTAGAGGATACACCCAAATTTAGGGATGTTTACAGAAGTGGATTCTAGGATACAACCTAAGATAAGTTATGAACTGAGCAGTGGGGGTAGGGACTAGGGTGATTTGTATTGTAGTTTGATGGAATATAAAACATGAGTTTGAGTAACTCTTGGAAATTGTATAAATACGTTTTATTTAGGATATAAAATTACCATCCTCACTTCAAACCTATTGACTAACCTCATTTTGAAAATGAAGAAGCTTATTATGAAACTCAACAACTTCTCTGAGGTGAGGACGCTCGTCCACTGTCTCAGCTATCCTTTGCCTTCTTAGAGTTGTACGACCTTTTCTACAGAGCATACTGTATCCATTGGTTTTTGTCTTACATTGTCCAACATATTCGAAGTCAAAATCACCAATATGCTCCAAACATTTACTCAGAGTTTCATATTGGGCACGTAGATGTATCGCGGCAATAGGTAGCAACAAAGTCACCGCGTTTATGGTCAAAACCAAAACAATATCGTAGTAGATAGTGAAGCCAAGAACGAATTCAAATATCCAGGATTCTGTCTCGTCCATGAAAGGCAACCGTAAGTTGGTAGGATAATTCCTCTCTGGGTGTGCTGTTCTGTAGACTTTGCGACGCATTTCGACACCCCTTCTGAAAGAGGCAAAACTGTTTCCAATTGAATGCTTATTAAGATAGATACCATGATCGTCATGTAAATAACACATAGAAGCTTCGCTTGGCGTTGGAATTTCTGCAAAACCTTTTTGTTTCCTATTTTCAGAGTTTCTTTTTCGAAATCGATCAAATAATTGAGCACTGGGACTTGAGTTCCCAAGTAAATCACTGTGAGGAATATGGTGATTTCTATGACATCCTCCAAAAGCATTTGACAGAACTCTGGCAGGCACCGGATGGAGCGGGTGAAGGTGCTGTACGCATGGCAGGACAAAAATGTAACCCACAAGATTCTTTGAATTGCCACATGGACTTTCTGGGATGTGTTCTTGAGCTTTGTATTGAATCTATTGAGATTGAGCAGACCCAATATTTCAGAAGCTCTTAACAGTTTTCCAATATAGACCATTTTGAATTAATATTACTCTCAAACGGGCAAAATCACGTGAATAACGGTCATGAGTAACAAAATATTGTAGCCAAATTTAAAGAAGTGCACTTCTTGTTGTCATTAACTTTGAATTAAATTATCCACTCAGAAAATATTTCGCAGCATTCATACCTTAGCTTTATGAAAAAGTAGATTTTATAATTATTATTATTTATGCTAATTTACACAACCTCTTTAGAGAGAGGCAAAATTTAAGATTTAAACTAAAATCATAAAAGAGTGAGAAATTTTTTGAGAGTAACTTTAGAACCTCTTATGTGTGTCATTAAAAGTCTCAAGGAAATGACGGAATGCTTCAATATATTTTTTCATTTCAATTTGATGTTTGAAATTCTTACTTCATCAATAATAAATTTGAATGAAATGAATTATAGAATATTATAGGTATGTTATCATAGGAGGTATATCTTTCGCAAAAAATAGGAAATATTTAGAGCATATTTCAGGGAATATAAAATATTATTACAGTTATTATTTACTTTTTCTACTGTGGAAAATTTGAAAATGCAAACCACTCTTAGATAATTTCATGATACAGTTTAAATTGCTACATATTTAAACAGGGTTAATTTAAAATTAATATAGAAAAAGGGGGAAAATAAATAATGTCACACACGCAAAACTTATGGGGCAAAATACCATATATACAATAGGTTTATATAATAATAATCTACCTATATGGATTTATTTTGATTCTATTTTTATATTGAAAGTAATATGTAGTAGGTATTATCCTCGTACCTGTCTGTCTGTGTGTTCTCATAGACGCACTAATTCGAATTTTTCATGAATCAACAATGGAATGAAATTCCGGTATTCCAAAGCGGTAAAGCAAGCGCCCTCAGAGCGTCTTTTGGTCCCTTTTTTAAATTAGGTGAAACTGTAAGAAAGTTTAGACGAAATGGAGCCCGGGACAGGCCTCTGCTTGTTTCAAATACCTACTAAAAGTAAAAGAGCTTTCTAGAAAAACTAGAGACATTTTTTTTATTATTTTTTTTTTTAATGAGTGTTTCACAGCCTTTTTTATTTCGTAGCCATGAAACAGGAGCTACTGTAGGCGTTGGTTTGTACAGATTGTTTTTGAGTACAGATTTGTGCATCATCAGAAAAATCTCAACAGCAATCCTGACCTGCTTAATAATCTTTTCTGCTTCTAGCAATAACGATATTGATGATCAAGGAGACGATGGTAATGACATTGATAAGTCATATCAGAATTATCAACTATATTGACATGAACGTTGACAATGAAGCCAGGAGACATATCAGACAGATATGTGACAAAAGATGTCAGAGAGAAAAGATAATATTTATAACTGGTGGCACAATTCTATTAATAGTGTCCCAGATACTGGTGCACCAAACAGACATAACGTAAGTATATAGTAATCAACGACAACTAAATACGACTATGCACCTATGTATTTTACTTTCCACATACGCTTGGATACTACATTATAGGTCCGACATTGTTCGCCGAAATAGTAAGCTAGTTAATTTTGAGGGACCAATACGTAGTCCCTATATCTATAGTTAGAGATTTTTATAATGTAGATAAGGTAAATAATGGTGCCTCAACAGCCTCAGGTATTGTGTTATCACCTCTTTTTGTTATTGGTTAGCGTCTCGAAAACATCAAAATCTTTCTTGAATCTCAACTCAGGGCTTGTGATTCGATTTTCACTGAGTCATAGACCAAAATCAAAAGTATCTCCGTTGCTGCTATTTTTTGTGCCTAACAAACAAAGTCAAGTTGATAAAAGGGAAAATAGCTATTTAAACTAATCCATTACCCAAATTAAGCCTAACTCAAGGTAGAAAATTGAGTGAAATATACAGGCACACAAATAAATGGCAACATATTTTGCTTAACCTCGAGTGAGAAAAGGGGCAAATATATGTATCTGTAGAGCCAATCCATCGCCCCAAATACATTACGCTCAATGGAACCACCACAATGGCTAAGGCAGGATGCAGGAATGCGGCAAAGATAAGAGAACAATGGACCAAAGGAAGGAGAGAGGAAGAGGCTGGCGTATCCTTAATGAAGAACTGGAAGCAAATAATGCGAAGAATGATTTAATCACAGAAAAGAATGCAAGAGGTGCTCAAACAATGAGACCAACACATCAAAACTGCAATTTTATCCAAACATGATGAAATCAACAATTTTGTGTTGTTCATTAATAACTGACCAGGTAATGCCAAATTAATATTTCTCACTAGAAGGACGCGAAGAAATCTCTTTTTTTAAATGTTGCTGTGGTTATATTGTTATAGGAGTTTTAACACATTTTAACAGTCATACCAATGCAGCAAATCAAGTTGAACAGACTCATCCTGAGAACTTCCAGAATACTATCAGAACATGGATTGCCATGATTACCCACGAATCGTAACAGAAATGGTCACCAACTCATGTCCTCTCCATGATAGATGTTGCTCAACTTCAGTACAGATAGCACTGGTGTGTTCAATGTGTTATCTCCACGGGTGTAATGATTTTTTTTTTCTTTTTCAAACTAGTCCCTTACTCGGTGTGGTGAGAACATGGTTCTTTGGGCCGGTCATTACGGTCTAAGTATAGGTACATTATATCAAGTGACAAAGAGGAAAGTGTGAAAAGTTTTGAATACCACTGCTTATAAGATGAATAATTACGAATAAACGTAATAAGAGTTAGTATAATAGGATTAGCTTTGTGATACAAGTATGAATTTTTTGCATGTATGTACAATGAACGTATACATTATACTAACATATTCTACATAGTATCTATATTAACAAGACGAAGGTTCACAACAACATTCTCATAATAAGGAATGAAGAATGGAATGAAACGGAATGGAATAGAATGAAACATTCCAGAACCGTTTGCCTGGAAGTTGCATCAGTCAGGGTGAAATTAACAGAATCTTTGTAATAACTAAGTGGAACGGGGTAGAAAAAATATTATAGGTATTACTATCGGGAACTGTTATTTCGGAAGCATTTGGATTTCCGTTATCTTGTTGCCTTTTTTAATACTCAGTGCAGAAATTATCGAAACAATAAGAACTGTTACAATTATTGTTAATAAAAAACAACAATTATTGTGGGTTTTACTTGTACAGCAGTCCAGAAAGCACTCACACTTTAATACTAATAATTCATATGCCCAAATATCCCTTTCAACAGTATTTTCATTGAGGTGTTTTTGGTAAACACTTCTGATTGGGTCGTTTGAACTAATATTTGGATTTGGGGATCAAATCTTCCTCTCAACCATCAATTTCGTTTATATGATGCATTCAGAGAGTGCGTTATCTGAAAGAAATTTCACGTTTGAAAAGGAGATTTGGGGATTTTGAGAGTGAGAGTGTTTTTAGTAGTGAGGCCCTAATGTCTACTCACAAAATCTTACCCCTTCCTTTTCATCACATGTCCTGTGTCCAGAATACTTCAAGAACACTTTGTACTCACCTGTAACAAAGAAGAGAAAAAAATTAATTATAAACATGCAGAGGAAAAGTGAAGCTGAAGACCAAATGATGCAAGTTTTTACAGGATTTACAAAATACTAAATTGGGCAAAAAAGTTATACTTCATCAATGTCTCTCGTTCCTACTTTCATAGTGATAGGAATCATCAGCTCTCAGTAAGTAACTTTATTATGAGAAATATAATGGCTAACGGGATCTGAATATATTATATACTCAACTCTAGGAGTGTTCTAAGGCTATAATAACCTGAGGTAATTTTTCAAAAAATGAAAAAAAAAATTCACCTGCAAAAAAAAAAGTTTTCAGCTGAAAAATAAACGTGTTGGAACTAATTAAAAATGGTTCTCATGTCTTTGTGCATAGTGCTTATTCAGTAAGTTATCCAAGTGAATACGAAAAACACCTGACATTTTCTACCTATTTTAATTAAAAAATCTGTCTGTTTGTCTACCATCACTGTCTGGCTAACCTCGTTCGCGATGACGCCACCCTTGATGATGATGATCTGCGTTCGACGGTATTTTCTGAAATAGTCTGAGATTATTTTAGACTTAGAATGTCCCCTAGAATTGATCCTGAAATTTTCTATAAAAAAAACCTTGTACACCTTGTATCTGAGTCTTAATTGTGAAATAACTATGATAGTTTATTATTAGTGTAGCTATAAAATAAATCTACTTACATAGTATACATTTGTCTACTAACTATAAACTACCTACCTGACATGATGACCTTTAACCAAGACAAAATCAATTAATATCCAGTGGACTCAATCAAGTGTGATTTCTCATACGATAAGTGGTAACCACTTGTAGATAATACTGGTAATAATATTGTCACTTTTACTTATCATTGACTTATCAAAGAGAAACTTGAAACAAAGTTACGCTTGTAATAGTGACACTCTTGAAAGACTCATTACTGTCAATGGGGGGTTTTTTAATAGGAATTTGTGAGAATGTCGCAAACTAGTCCGTATGGTGGATGGAAGATAATAGCAAAATTGTCTGCTATAGTATTTGATTATGTAATGTGCTTGACTGTTACCATGGTAACAACACTATAGGAGCAAGTATTAGCAGTCTCCAGATTAGCGTTGTTCATGAAGTCGGGCCTAAGCCCTGTGCTTGACAGTTACCATGGTAACAATACTATAGGAGCAAGTATTAGCAGTCTCCAGATTAGCGTTGTTCATGAATTCGGGCCTAAGCCCTGTGCTTGACTGTTACCATGGTAACAACACTACAGGAGCAAGTTTTAGCAGTCTCCGGATTAGCGTCGTTCATGAAGTCGGGCCCAAGACCTGTGCTTGACTGTTACCATGGTAACAACACTATAGTAGCAAGTATAGCAATCTACGGTTTAGTGTCGTTCATGAATTCGGGCCTAAGGCCTGTGCTTGACTGTTACCATGGTAACAACACTTTAGTAGCAAGTACCATTCTCCAGTTTAGCGTCGTTCATGAATTCGGGCCTAAGACCTGTGCTTAACTGTTACCATGGTAACAACACTATAGTAGCAAGTAGCAGTCTCCGCTTTAGCGCCGCTCATGAAGTTGGGCCTAAGACCTGTGCTTGACTGTTACCATGGTAACAACACTATAGTAGCAAGTAGCAGTCTCCGGATTAGCGTCGATAATTAATTCGGGCTTCAGACCAGTAGAGGTGTTGTTGTTAACACTGGCGGATGTCACTCTAGGGGAGTTGCCGTAGCGGGGGTGACAATCCTTGTCCGGGAGAAGGATCCTATCGGGTGGACTCGGGTTGACTCGGTGTGTGGACCCGATCCACTTGAAGTCCAGTAAAAGGACTGCAAGGAATACGTAGAGTCTCATGTGCCAACATAAATATAAGGCTCATCTTTCTTTATTTCAACATTTATGTATTGTATTTTGGATATATTCATCGCAAAAGGTACCTAATCCCTCATTTTATCGGTATGTTTGTGTCTTGTTTCCAAGAACCACAATTGGAAAAAAACACTTGGAATCAATATCAATTAATTGAATTTCACTATGCGTAACAATAAAACAGTCATAATGCGATGACATGCTACCTATCTTTCATCATCATCATTGAGTAGCATCATCGTGTTCGATAGTCGCCATACTTGATATTTCCATCAAGTTTATACAAGGAGGCTAATAATTAACAGGACCCCCAGAAACAAGCTAATGAAAGTCTCATGTTTCCACTTCTATACTGACTTTGCTCAAAGTGGCTAATAAGCAAAACTAGTGCAAAACTGTAAAAAACACTGCCAATTCTGGACACAATACTTCCTCGTGATTGTTTCACATTGTAAACACGTGCCAATTTTGAGATTTTATACAAATTTACTTGTATCTCCAAAACGACTGAACCGATTTTCTTCAAATTTGTTTTATATGGTAGAATATTGTTTTTTCTACATTCTAGATTTTACAAAAAATTCTGTATCGGCAAGTCGTGGTTCTTATTTTTTGACTTTTTTGTCCAAAATTTCGGATTTTCTTAAATATCAGAGTCAAATTATAATTAACTAACAAATAAATATAAAAGGCCTATGTAAAATAATAATATGCATAACCATACAAAATTTTATTAAAATCGGGTGTACCGTTCACGAGATATAAGCGTTTAAGTAAAAAGTTAGTGGTCAGGCGCATGGTCTTTTTCACCAAGAACCGCTAGTACGAATTCAATGAATTTAAAATGGGACCATCTACAGAATGTCTCCTAGATGTGTGCAAAATTTCATCAAAATCGGTCGAGTAGTTTCCGAGATTTGCGCGTTACAAGGAATCGTTTTAACAGACCGACAGAGCGACAGACCGACAGACAGACACAAAACCAAATTTGCTCAGGAGGTTATGAAACGTCCAGAAATATGAAAAAAAATTGAAATCGGAGCAAAAAAATATTTTTTTTAAAAAAAACGAACACAATACTTCCGATTTCTAATATTAGAAATTTCTCGGAAGTAATACATACTTTATGCTTTCAGTATGCTTTTACAGCATCAGCTTAGGTGGGCTAGGGCCGTGGAGATGCCAGTCTCCAAATACAAGTTTACAATTTCTGTTAATTACCTATGTACTGCAACCATCTTGGTATTATAAATAATTATACCTATGCTTTGTTATAGCAAATTAATACGTGGTTATTATTGGACGAACAGTGTTACTTTTCAGTTTTCTTGAACGAATCAGATGGAAAAAAACATGTAAATATTTTAGTATTGTTTTACTGATAATACTTTTCAAAATGCATCATAAAATATAACTATGTTTTTCTCAAATTCAATAAATAATCAAATGATTCCATAAATAATCATATTCAACTAATGAGTCTGATATTGTACCTCAGACGAGGGTAAATTATGTATATAAAATTTTCTTACTTTTGAAACATAATTAGACATATTACCAGTGGGCAGAAATATTGATTGTGTTAAAAATTCATGCAACGTTTTGTCTAACAAAATACAGTGTTATTTGCCAAGAAACTAATTACAGTTACCTGAGTGACTACTATTTTTGAAGGCTAGATAAACGCGAAATTTGCTGTCAATTTAATTTATTCAGCATACAAATAAAATTAAACACTGCCAATTATGGACACAATTCTTCCTCGTGATTGCTTCACATTGTAAGCACGTGCCAATTTTGAGATTTTATAGAAAATTACTTGTATCTCCAAAATGGCTCAACCGATTTTCTTCAAATTTGTTTTATATGGTAGAATATCGTTTTTTCTACATTCTAAATTCCACAAAAAATTCTGTATCGGCAAGTCGTGGTCCTTATTTTTTTACTTTTTTGTCCAAAATTTCAGATTTTCTTAAATATCAGAGTCATATTATAATTAATTTAAAAATAAATATAAATAACCTATGTAAAATAATAATATGCATATTCTTACAAAATTTCATCGAAATCGGGTGTACCGTTCACGAGATATAAGCGTTTAAGTAAAAAGTTAGTGGTCAGGCGCATGGTCTCTTTCACCCAGAACCGCTTGTATGAATTCGATGAATTTAAAATGGGACCATCTACAGAATGTCTTCTAGATGTGTGCAAAATTTCATCAAAATCGGTCGAGTAGTTTCCGAGATTTGCGCGTTACAAGGAATCATTTTAACAGACCGACAGACCGACAGAGCGACAGACCGACAGAGCGACAGACCGACAGACAGACACAAAACCAAATTTACTCAGTAGGTTATGAAACGTCCAGAAATATGAAAAAAATTGAAATCGGAGCAAAAAAATATTTTTTTTTACAAAAACGAACACAATACTTCCGATTTCTAATATTAGAAATTTCTCGGAAGTAATAAATAATTTATACTTTATACTATGTTTGCATTTACTATAAAGTAGCCTAGCTCCTGATAATGCATAATGAACGTCATCATCATTGGCAAGGTCCAAGGCTAGTGCATGCAGACACCTTGAGGTACATACAGG
This sequence comes from Bactericera cockerelli, assembly GCA_024516035.1. Lineage (NCBI taxonomy): Eukaryota > Metazoa > Arthropoda > Insecta > Hemiptera > Triozidae > Bactericera > Bactericera cockerelli. Next base: position 12,935,904 of record CM044962.1, on the reverse strand, counting down.
TAATTTGTTGAGTATATTTAAATTATTTAATTTTAAATTTAATATACTCACTAATTCTATACAATGTACCATAGTGAAGATGAAGAGATAGAGGGCAGGTGGTGTATAACCTGCTAGAAGACGCATATGACCGCGTGAGATGGATGAAGTTACAGGTATTGCCGAGGCCAAGTACTGACTATGTGTGACCCTGGCCATTATCCATGTAAGTGCAAGTAATTACAATGTAATTGTTATATGATATGTAGAAGAATAAGAAAAATAATATTTATTTTTTAACAAAAGTTCATGCTGCCCATCTATAGTGGGTTGCTAAAAATCACAGTTAAAAAAAAAAAAAAAAAACATTTTTTTCCCCTTCTTTTTTACTTGTAAATGTGTTGTTTCAAAATATAAATTATATATTGAATCTTTTAAAATTGTTTCAGAAATTGTTTGCAGTTTTTTCATGTTCAGGTTGAATTTCTTGAAAATTACCTACTAATCTATACCCACGAATGATTTTTTTTAGCGTCATCTTGATTTTGATTATTATAGTTAGCGTATTAGCGTCATGACCATCAATATTATCAACCGCGGTTTCACTGTGGATAAGGGTATCTCTAAAATAATGCTATGCGCACATATCTCGCTTTTACGGTTCATTAAGCCATGAATCTTCTCTTTGGCAATAGCACGGGATCTTTGCGATTGAAGTTGCGTCACTGGCAGATCATGTGGAACGCACCGGTGTTAAGCAACACGCGGCAAGGTGAAGGAATCCATCGTATACAATAAATGAGAAACCATCAGTCTATCTTGATTGGAATCATTCGAACGAATAATGTGAAACCTATCCATTGAATTCTTATCTTGAACATTATTACATGTGTGTTGAACATCCAAAACATCATGCAAAACACCTACAACTTGTACTGTAGCTGTATTTATACATCTCATTCCTCATCTCCATTAGTGAGATTTCATGTAATGTAAACTTCAGTGCATACATGGTTTGACTATGTAGTAGGTTGGTCCATACATGGGAGGTAGGTAGGGTCGGTTTTCATATCCATCAGACTTGTACTTTGTATTTCACAACCTAAGGGTCAAAACGCCATTCATTACTTTGATTATTATTGCATCATATGGCGGTTTATAATTTTATATTCATAGGTATGTATGTACCTATACAGAAACATTTTGTTACAAGCAACACCTTCATTTTATACATCACACACAGCGATTTTTATTAAACACATTTTTAAAAGATTTTTTTTATGAAGCTGGAGGTCAGCGATCGAGTCCCAAGAATTGCTAGGAATATTCAGAATTGGGATCTGAGTAAATGTGATCAACGCTATATCAGTTGTGATCTAATAGTTTAGGTTGTGATAACAGACTTATGTGATAGCAGTTGTGATAATAGACTCTTTAAACTGATGTGATATTGTGATTAAATCATCAGTAAATGTATAAGGGTCTGAAAATTAGGTAGTTCAATGTATCTACATTGTTCTTGACAAAGGCGGGAATCGAACTTAGATAGAACCAGCTGAGTTGCTGATTCTGTGCAGTGTTATGTCCTTGTAACTACTGTCGAAACACTTGAACCATTCGGAGAGCCCCTGAGATCGTCAGCCAACCATTAGCCAGCGTTGATGGCGTGGTTCTCGTAGGATCATGTTAAGCATTAAGCAATGTCCAGCGAGGTGAAAACTTCCGGCCCCAACCCAGGCTCGGTGAGGTTCATGTGGGTAGAAGGTAACAACCTCGTCGTGATATGACCATGCAGTTGAAAGCGAATTAGAGCCAAATTAAAAATACTCTTCAAGATTCCATAAACCACCATCTCTTCTCCTAGTTAAAAGAAAATAGAGATAGTTACACGCACCTGGGAGTTTGGTGACTCTTGTGATCAAAACATCGAAATGAAATGCCGACAAATTCTACTCAAACTGGATATTGGGTGCTTAATGATTATTATAATTTTAAATAGGTGCTTCGAACTTTCAAACACAGTATTATTACTGTTTGATTCTTATAGGTATGACTATTACTACTTGGAGGTAAAAAAACTTCGTTAGGTATTTATAAAATAGAAAGTTGATAAAACATTCACACAAAAAAATCGACTTATGATTCAGGTACCTTGGCTCTTACTTTGTGACCTTCTGGTAAGGATTTGAGCAACTCTAGACTTGACGTCTCCAAAAGTGGTGAAATCTAGGATTTTTACATTTATGTTCTATGTTATAAAATATATCTTGCTTTTTAATAATATATAATGTATACGATCGCGCATGAGGACATTAGGTCTGCCCGGGTTTTGAATTACCTATTTGTGTATGTGGTTGATAAGATTTCACATCCTTACATGGATTTTATCATTGAGAATTTAGCCACAGTGTGAAGTATATGCTTTATGCGTAATTCAAATCTTGGTCTCATAAGTCTAGTGTTTTAAAAACGTTATCATAAAAATATTTATATGTACAGGTATATATTGTGTCAGTCACGATGTGATATCACAATATTGATCAAACTCGTGTCACTAAATATCTTTGCTGAATTTGGGACTCGAACCACCGACCTACAGTAACAAACACTTCAAAACAATCTATATAATGTTGAAGAATTATCACCGCCCCTGATCTAGTTTTGTTTAACAACAGTTTCCAATTCCATGTATTTATTGTATAAATACATCTGGTTGGATGGAAGAGCTCAAAAATTGAGAATGTTGACACATTAATAAACCAAAAAAATAAATAAGTATTTATATAAAGATAAAACTTGTTTCATTTTTTTTTCCAATGTGATAATACTACGAATGTAGTATGTACCTAAAAACTATGTTTAATATAAAACTCGCCACCACTAGATAGGCACAGGTGTGTCCATTTCACATGGACCGCAAGCTGTAACCAAACACTCAGCCAGATGGAAAGTGAGTGTTGTCAACGCACCGTATTTCTACACACGGATTTCATCAGTAGTAAAAGTGGAATGAATATCTCCGTATAGTATTGAGGATAGATTCTCGGGGCATTGTTAGAAATGAATAGGGAACGATCAACAATGATTCAATTCTCTAGGTCAGAACAGGGTGGTTCAAGTCCTGCTCGTGTGAGGTGGTCAAATAAAGTCTGTCCCGGTAGCTCAGTGGTAAAGGCGGCACTCTGTGAATTCAGAGGTTTCAGAGGTCGTGGGTTCGAAACCCAGCCGGGACAGGACAAGTTAACCTCCCATTTGGGATTTTTACCACTTAATAATATGTCTTGGGCTTACTACTAGAATAATGGGACTTTAATAGTCCTTATCGAGCAATATAAATAAGGCTATATTATTATTATTATTTTGTGACAATGCAAAAAAGTGATATACCACAGATATTCAAATTGGCATTACTAAAATTTCCGGTTCTTGTCCCCAACACCAACCTCCAACTTTTATTGAGCAAGCTGCCGTATGTATGAAGATATTGTATGTCCAGGTAAATAATTATGTATTTTACACTGGTAGTCAAGTGGTCAACCCGCTAGTCTGGTAATCCAGGTAGTGTAGGGATCCGTTGGTTCAAATCCCACCCAGTGCATGAATTTTTCCTCATTAATTTGAGTTTGTTACCACATAATAAAAATACTCTGAGAATTAGGTGGTGGAAAATGCTTTGGGCATTACCCTCGCCTGGTGGTTACCTTCCACTAAAGAGTGTTATTATTATTATTATTATTGTTTGATATATAATTACAAATTACGTGTTACCAAATTTTGTGAAATTGCTAGAGAAAGGTTATTGACCCTATGGGCGTATCATTCACACCTGAACCCAACTTAAATGTGAGATTTCAAGAAGAATAAAATACACAAGAGGACTGTCATGTGTGTAGGTATTGAAGGAATTAACCCTTGAAGTGACTGATTCACCCAGTAGAGTCTATACAGTGAAATTGAAGAATTGAATAGAACACATTGAGACAATAAGTAATAACAATATTACGAGTACTAATATCCCACAAAAAACTACCGTAAAAAAGGGCCAAGTTCCAGAAACTCCTATCCAAAAAGTTTCGCCAATGAATGCAGTGATATCTTGTTTGCGGCCAAGTTATCTTGGTACTAAACTATTTCTTTATTAACACCCGTTTTCTGAGTTCCTCATTTTGTATGTTTTTAACTGCAAACCATCCTCTAACTTGGCCAGTTTCGCTCCTTGTGATGGTTATATTATTATTCTGTACCTATAAATATAGTGGTAATATTCCATACAACCGATGGCATAAAAACTGGCCAAGTTAGAGGATGGTTTGCAGTTAAAAACATACAAAATGAGGAACTCAGAAAACGGGTGTTAATAAAAGAAATAGTTTAGTACCAAGATAACTTGGCCGCAAACAAGATATCACTGCATTCATTGGCGAAACTTTTTTGGATAGGAGTTCTGGAACTTGGCCCTTTTTTTAACGGTAGTTTTTTGTGGGATATCATTACTTTTTGTAAATGCTTCGTTTCACAGCAAGTTTCATTATTTTTTATGAAAAATTTCATGATTCTTCACTTTAATATACTCTCTAAAACGACACCCTTTAACAGCGGAAATAGTGCGAAAGTGCCGGTTTTCAGATTTTTCCCTGTACTTTTACAATGAACCCTAGCACCATACAAAATTTCAGCTTTGTAGGTAGCAGGGAAGTGCCTCATAATTTATATGCATAATTGAGTAAACTTCCTCCCTAAAATAACACCGTTTAACAGCATGATAAGTGCGAAAGTTCCGGTTCTCAGATTTTTCCCTGTACTTTTACAATTAACCCTACCAGTATGCAAAATTTCAGCCTTATAGTTAGTAAGGAAGTGCCTCATAATTTATATACATAATATATGTATAGTTCCTCCCTAAAACGACACCGTTTAACTGTTTTCAGAACTTTTTCAGATTTTTTCCTGTACTTTTACAATAAACCCTACCATCATGCAAAATTTCAGCTTTCTAGGTAGTCGGGAAGTGCTTCATAATTTAGATTCATAATCGATAATATATATTCCTCCTAAAACGACACCGTTTAACAGCATAATAAATGCGAATGTTTCGGTTTTCAGATTTTTCCCTGTACTTTTACAATAAACCCTACCATCATGCAAAATTTCAGCTTTCTAGGTAGTCGGTAAGTGCCTCATAATTTTGATGATCTGTCAGTCAGTCAGTCAGTCAGTCAGTATCAAAATCGCAAATTTCAAAATTACATTCTCTGAAAGTTTTTTGCATAGAGTCTTGAAATTTTCAATGTCTTTTTAATGATTATTAGGACAATCTCTGTTCCAAATTTCATATCCTATAATCAATTGAACCGAAGATATGAGTGTGTGAAAAACCGGGTGAATCGGTTCGTGTAAAGATACACTGCCGTGCTTGCTGAACTTGGGCCTGGCGCACTGCCGTGCGCTCAGATTATCAATAGTGATAAGAATAATAATATTAGTAATAGCGATAGTGCGAGTATCTAGTGATCCTGACTATTACATAGTAAGCTGGTCTACCGTGAATTTTTGATAAAATCTAATCTTATCTTGGGAACATGAAAGTAAAATTTGAAAAATAAAAATAAAAGAGTTGAATGTCTTGGATACGAAAAAAATGTTAACAATAAAATAAATATATACTTCATACTGTGGCTAAATTCTTCAATGAATAAAATCCATGTAAGGGATGTGAAATCTTATCAACCAACATACACAATTTTTTAATAATAATATCGCCTTACTTACACTGCTCGGTTAGGACTTTTGAGTCCCATTATTCCAGCAGTAAGACAAAGACATATTATTATGGGGTAAAAATCCCAAATGGGAGGATAACTTGTCATGTCCCGGCTGAGTTTCGAACCCGCGACCTCTGGAATCTCTTGATTCACAGAGTGCCGCCTTTACTACTAAGCCACCGGGACAATTTATGAAGTTATGATGAATAAAACATAAAAAATATACTGCTACTACAACTACTACTAGCACCATATTATAATCACAATAACATTTTTTCAGGATCATAGAAGAGAAGAATGACACGACACCTATACAATCCATGAGGATGTGAAGAGTATCAATAGCAACCAAGAACCAAACAAAACCGAATAGTTGCCCTTGGGCGCTGAGGCAAGAATCTAGGTCCTAGGACCCGAGTCCAACAGGTCTTAGTGTCATGGTTCTTCTTCTACTGCGAGAGTATCAATGGTTTCTCATCCTGGTAAAAAATATAGAGATCCAACAGTTGTGGAACAAATCAACTTTGCTTAACATGTTTTGAACTTAATTGAATCCTAAAGTAAGTGAATTTAAATTATTTGCTTGAATAATTCTAGATTCAAAATGATCCAGAGACACATGCTTGAGATAAACAAAATACAAGACAATGAATAATTTCCCTGGATGTCTAAATTTATTTACTAGAGAAGTGGTCGTGACATGAAAATAATAAATATATCTGACTAAATGATACCTAAACATCCATGTATATCTTGAATCCAACATTGTCATCTTGAGGCTATGAAACACTCCATCCATGATGGAGTGTTTCATAGCCTTAAGTTTCATAGCCAAACAATTAAAAAGGTAGTAAAATTAAAGATAGTAAAAAAGGTAAACAATTTCCATGGAAAGATAAAGCCCATCCATGGATTTGATAACTAATGGTGAACAATACCATGGACTTCATACCATGGACTTCTGTTAAATAGTGCATCAATTGTATAACATAACCTCATAATTTTGTTCTGGGCTTAATAGCTTTACTTATAAAACTTTGCCCTTATAAGATTTTCTATTATTATTATTATTATTAGGTCAACATTGAAATCTATCTTCCCGAATTGCCAGGCAAAAATCTAACGGAATGTCATGCTGACGAGGAGAGGTTTCTCATTGTAATGATTGTTATGCTGATCGTTCTGGTTATGCTGGAGATGGAGATGAGTATTTTGTTCTTGCTATTTTTCTTTTCCTTGATAATGATGATGATGATGTCGTAGTATAGGTAGACAATATTCCATCAGCCGACCAAGACTAAAAGCCAGGAGAAAAAAGAGGAACTTTACAAGATGTACGAGTTTGTGTAATACTTTGAATCGTAGAAAGAAATGAATTTGGTGACTCCCTGTCAACTTCTCAGAAGCCTTCCAAAGTTCCCCAGAGTCCTCAACTTTTGCCCTCCCCGAGTTTCGCCCCTGTTGAGACTGCCATCGCCGGCCGTTCGAGAAGAAAGTCCACGAATCGACTTCCATAAATTAACAGGTTTTTGAAATTTTGCCCCCCGGCCAATGTTTATGAGCTGGTTGGAATTCATGCTCTCTCTCTCTCTTTCTTTCAGAATTGACAGGCTAAAGAAACCTGTTTGGTTCATTTCAGTAGAAGAGTTTTACCTAGTCGTCTCCGCGAAGCCTGTGGTTTGCAGCAGAGATATAGATAGTACGGACTCTGATTCTGTGATGTGTAGGATTATCGTCATATGGGAGAGAAGTCTTGTCAATTGAAAGTGGGCTCAGAATAGCAAATTGTGTTGATTTAACGAACTGCAGATTCTGAATGGAAACTATCCTCTGCCACGTGGCTCACAGTCGGAGATTCTTCTTCTTTTAGTTTGCTCTTTTCCAAACACTAGAAAACTAGTGGAAATCTATACTTATAAAAGAGAGTTTCACTCACTGACTGACTCACTGATTCATCACTGTTTCTCCAAATAGGAAGCTGAAATTTGGTAGGTAGCTTTGTCTTATAGTCTAGATGTGCAATAAGACGGGATTTTTCGAAATTCTCACTACAACACCTGCCATTGGCGAAAAAGGATTTTTTGCTTTCACGGCCATGCCTCGGCCCGACATAACGACAAAGTTTTCGCTCACATAACGACAAAGTTTTCGAGCATGGTGATAAGGCGGTTGCGTTACCTTACTAGATTTTGTTGCAATACCAGGTCTGAGTGGGATCGGAATACGATCATCAGAACATGAATAGCTATTTATACAACAGAAGGAAAAGCCACATTTCGTCGTGTCCAATGTCCTTAACTTCTATTCAAACCACTAAATACTTAGGTTTACACCTCAAGAGTTGGGTGGAAGAGATTGCCACAGGCAATAACCCCACCCTTTAGGTAGGACATTAGCTTTATTCTATTTTTTGTTCTTGTTTCGTTGTTCAATCTATTTCTTTATAATTTCATTGTATTTTACTGTATATATTTTTGTCTTACCTAATAAAGCATAATATAATAATAATAAGCAGCAAAAGTACTGGCACAGTTTAGCCAGTTGCTAACTGTACTCACAGTCCTAATCCCAACAGTTTTCCCATCAGCCAAATCAATGACACAGGAATCCATGTGGTAACTGTATCTGCCTTGTTCTGGGAGATGTGGCGATCATCTTCTCTTGAATATTGAAATGATATCGTCCAAGTATTGAAAAAAATCGACCAAGTATTGAAATAGTTTTTGACCAAGTCACCAAGTTATGTGCCTAGCTTCTCGAATATAGAGGTACATACCTCCTAACCAAATGTGCCTATTTTTATACTATTATTGTACATAATGTTAATTTATTATTGTTTTTTATGAGTTAAAATTAAAAATCCATGAGATAATAAGTATAATGTAATAATAATGAAGCACGTTTTTTATAATACCACTTTAGCTGATTAGCCTATTCAGTATGTCAAAAAGGTAACAGCAACACCTTTCAATTTCTGGTTAATGAACTAGTAACAACGTTCACTCTCTAGAAAGTGGTAAGTGGTACAGGTAACGCGATGTAGGATGTCATATGAACCTCCCCTTTGGGCCAGGTAAGGATACCAAAGGGGGAAATTTGCGGTGGCTCTCAGCTTTACAAAAAAACCGAGAGCCACGCAAATTTCCCCTCTTTGGTATCCTATATCGGCGCCAAAGTGGAGGTTCCTACATCTCTTTTCCTGTAACACCATTCAATTTTCTGAAAAATAGGAAAATATTTTTAAGACGTCATCAATAGAACTGACATGAAAATCCTCGAAGGTTCTAAGTTGTAATAATGCTTTATGTTACTAGAGATTCCCATGAACTTTAACATCTAATAGAATGGTTACTTGTACTAAAAGTATTGATAGTTAAATAATTACATATCATTAAAAATATTTGAAATTTTACTCAGCTAATTTATTAGTTGTTTACCTAGGTACCTCTTTGTTTTTTTTTTGTTTTCTAAAAACAGTTAAAATTTGAAAACTAATCTGAAGATTTCTGCTTTTTATAGTATCATTTATTGCAGAAAATTAAGTATTTCTCTCAGTACAAAGCTACAATTACGTATGTGGGTACATTTCTCTATGATAAACATATTCAACAAATTCCTAAATAAGAAAATTTTGAGAGGGCACTAAAGTGAAGATTTCCCGTAGGTTGGACACGTCTGTTTACAAGCCCAAACACATAGATCACTCGACATCAATTATTTAACATTTTATTAGGGTTTAACGTTGCTTTCAACAACATGGTAATATCATGACGGGGTTTTACCTCCAATCCGCTGGGCAAACAACTCAGCCTGAAAGAGGCAGCAAAACGTGGATTCTCATGTATGAATTGGAAACGAGAACGGTCACCAATCCATGTCCTAACCACGCTAGACGTTGATTCACTTCAATGATCGTATGAGAACTGGCGTATTCTACGTGCTATCTCCACTGGGCTCTATCTACAAATGACTAGTAGCAAGATCGTATAACTAGTACGGGTAGTACTCTAGTACTGTAGAATGTACTCGTTCAATACAGAAGGACACTTGGATAATAATAGCGTAACAACCTTCTTTATTTCACATTCGTTGAACGTTTAATGGCATAGAATTATGTAGATCTTATTTTATCCATCTAAATGAAATCGAAGACACCATAATCGCCACAGACCTGGATGTTAAACAATGATTGTATTGAGAACGAAGACAGGGTGTCTATAAAAGTAACATTATGGGTGATTCATCAGCCGAAAATCAATCTGCCGAGTTTTTCACGAAACATATTCTTAGGCTATCCCTGCTGGATATTGAACGCAGTTCCCCATGCGTGCAATGCCTATCGCTCTAACTCACTCGGCCACGGTGATTACATAAACACGCCGATACTGTTTATAAACAATCTCTTAAGTTTTGGCCATCCTGTATTAGTAACTGAAGAACCTCACCACACGATCAACCTGAAATGTCATCTTGGCTCAGCCGCAGTCATGCCCATATCAAGGACACTGCAGCAACATACCTCAATGTTGTAAACCATGCAGATATTACGGATGAACTTATCTCTGGAAAGAAGACTCTCTTGCATTCAGAGAGCTAATCAGCAAAGAAAAACAATGTTAGAAGTAATCTTAGTTTATTGTAATAACTAATAAACGTAGACATTGATTCATTTACTGATGGCCATATCTCTTTGGCTGGGTGATATAGCTACATTATATGGATAATGAACATTTACGTATGAAGCTTCCACTTCTACATGTTATGAAATCTAGATATTATGCAATTCATTTAAAAAAAAAAAAAAAAAAAAAAAAAAAAAAGATAATCCACGCGAGCCATGGGCAAAACGCCTTGCAGAATCAAAAATGTCATGTTGGGAAAAGGTGGATTGGGTCCCAAATTCTGTTTTATAGGTGTATTGGATCCTACAAGGATTAAATACGTTTACGGGACCCGATCCAAAAAAAAAATCCAAAAATTTGGGGACCCAATTCATATGTGACCCTTTTTTCAAAATTATTCTCGGGCCCAATTCATACTCAGCCGTCAGGTTAGAGCTCTATCAGATAGATAACATAAATACTATTTCAAGCGAATTAACCACCTACGTAATGAAAAGTGGTTGAATGATCATAGATAGGTAGAGTTGGCCTGGGGATTTGCGAGTTCAAATAATTTTCAATATATGGATTTTTTAAATTTATTTTTGAATCTGAACACATCGAAACAACTTCTGGGGGCCAAAGTCCAGAACGCGGGGGTCGGAGTATACCTCGCGCAGACCCGGCTCATATACCCTAACCCTAGTTCGCTTTCCGACCAAGACCAACGCGAGTTAACCAGAGGTTTCTAGGCAGCTATGATGTCGATGTTGATACAATATGCATGCACAACTTATGATTATTTTTTTTTCTTGTGAGAGGAGGCAAAATCTTCTATGTTTCAAGACGAAGTGCGGGGTTCCAGCGCTGGAAATAGTGCGCCATCCCCGCTAAAACCCTCCTCTCCATCACCACAAACATACCCGAAACCGTATAGTACATTACTTCAGGTAAAAGTTAAGATAGTTATTGATATTTTCTGATAGAAATGAGGAACGAATCAATTTGAACAGTTCTTGTTGTAATTTGGTATAGAAAAATCAATACAAATCATGTTCAATAGAATGTACTGAAGCGAGATATACATACCTATATTTATTAATTAGAGAATGTTTGAAATGGAGCCTTAAGATCTGATAATAATAGTCAAGGCCATACAATTAAAATAATTCATACACCTAATATTAGGTACGACAGTAAATTTGCCTAAAAGCCTAAAGCAATTGTATTGCATAAAATTGAAACTGTCCCTCAGCTAAAATACCAGTAAATGAAAATGAGATAAGAAACTATGTATGTACAATTGTTCAGTTTATATAGATATTTATGTATAATGAAACTATTGACCTAGTGAATACATACAGTATCCACTGCTGTTAGGTATAGTTCGTATCCTAAGACTAATATTTGGACGTAATGATGAAAACCAAGCATTGGTATAGTGGATTTTGAAGCTTTAGGTCCATGCAGTTAGGTCATATCACAACAAGGGTTTTGGTAATGGTAATGGTGCTCAAAGGCACTTTTATTACCGGAAAGAATCCAATAAACATTGAAAAGTTAAAGAATAAAAATAAAATACATTCCTACAAGATTCAAAATATTCCTACAATATTCGGATAAAATACGTCCGCAAAGAAAAAACTTAGTTAACAGGGGGGAAAAAGAAATTACAAATAAGTTACAAAGCAAAACTAGACAAATACATTAGGAAATTCAACTCGCAAACCAGCTAGTCAATTTCACTTAACCCAGTCTGAATGAAGCCGGGAACAGCCAGCATCACTAGGGATGGTCACCCCCATCCAGTGGACTTTGCTTAACTTCAGTGACAGAGCAAGAACTGCTGCATTCAACGTGTCGGCGACGCCGGGCCATTCTTGTAGCTAGATAGATAATAATAATATCGCCTTATTTAAACTGCCCGATTAAGACTATTAAAGTCCCATTATTCCAGCAGTAAGCCCAAGACATATTATTATGTGGTAAAAATCCCAAATGGGAGGATAACTTGTCATGTCCTGGCGGGGTTTCGAACCCACGATCTCTGGAATTTTTGGATTAACAGAGTGCCGCTTTTACCACTGAGCTACCGGGACAGACAAAGATCTACATAATTATATCCTAGTTGAATTATTCACATTGGCATGCAACATAATTATCCCCAGACCAGACTTAGAGTCGAGCATTATGAGTCCTGTATCATTTAGAAAGTTCGTCTGGCTACTAGTTGGCAGCTGCGGCGGATAAGATTGGCAACCAATTGTGCGGCCTTGAAACAAAAGTACGTAGAACACTGCGTCAGTCATTCAAATGCGTTCACCCTGCAGCACTTCCCGTTCTGCTGGGGGTTAACGGAGCTGTAGGGTTAAGGGTGGCACCGTGGCATTCTTGAGACTTCATTTTACTTATTATTATTAGCTACAGCCTCCGTGGCGAAATGGTTGTGACTACTACCCGTACTCCAGAGTTCCCGAGTTAATCTCCCGGCTGGGGCAGACTTTTCGAAGAAAATTCTATTCCATCCAAACACGTGAGGCTTGTTACCGACCCCGGCAGTCCTAATCTCTTTTTGGGGTGGAACGACTAAGAACACAAGTTAGCGGAATCCTTGCCAATGATGCGGTTCTATAAATATAGAGTTCGAATCATTAACAAAGTTCCAACAAGCGCCTTAGTGTTTAAGAAAGAAATGAGTGATAAATAAAAAGAATTAAATAATTCTTGTACCTTAAATATATTTATGTATTTATAATAAAAATAATCAAGGGTGTAATAATTGTAATATTAAGTTGTCCTCTGAGAGCCTATCGAAAATAATAAGGTAGATGGAAATTGGACTCACCAGCAGGAACTCAACCACTCGCTAGAACTCACTCACTTCGACTCCCCGAGGTTTGGTCGTTGTCATGCCAGGAGGACCCATGTTTACAAAAATTGCAAACACATTGTTTTTAATATCTAGGTCGCTCCGGTGACAGGCTGGCATTTCCGGCCCTACCCAGGCTGGGTGAGGTTAATGTGGGTAGCTGGTACGATTCCCAGCGAATGGAGGGTAAAACCCCCGTCCTAATCCAGGACGTTAAATCAAATAGAATCGTTGGCGTTAGGAAGGGCATCCAGCCGTAAAAAATGTGCCAAAACCAATCAACCTCAACCATGAGGTTGAACAACGTCGACCCTGCTTAAGCAGGATAAGACAGAGTTAAAGAAGAAGAAGAAGATTAGCTATTGCTATCGAAACCATGGGGCCAATTTGAAAGATGGAAAGAAGTTTTTAAAAGAGTTGGGAGAGCGGATAGCATGTGTGACAGGAGAGAAGAGAGCAAAATCATACTTCATGCAACGAATAAGTTTGGCTGCTCATGTTGGAAATGCGGCGAGTGTGTTGGGAACAATGAAGAGGACAGCAGATATGCGGGAGGTGTTTTATTTATGAGTTAAACAAATTTGTATTTTTAAAAATATATGATAAGTTGGGATAATATTATGACCACTTTGTGTTACACAAGAGTTAATGATAGAAATTTCCGAGCCCAAAATTATTCCCGAATCTTGGGACTCGAACCACCGACCTCCAGAGCTACAGAGGTGTTTTTGATTGACGATGATTCATAGTAAGTCTCATTAGCTGGCAAAGGAAAACTCAGAAAGTGCATTGGAGTCATAGGTAATTCATGTAAACCAAGAACTTGATTTAGAGGACACATCAATCTTTTGTCGGATCAGATCATTAGCTAGGGGTACCTACAGATTATTAAAAAAAATTGACCCAGCTGGGATTAGAACCATGAGATTCCTGTCTGGTAACCAGATGAATGACCCCCAACTAAGAGATGAGATGTGGAAATTGAGGCCCAGCGATTAGTTGATTTCAAGTTTTGTTCTCACAAATTCAGACTGTTAGGTCAATAGTGTTCTACGGGACCAGAATGCAAATCTCCACACCCATCCATACTATAAAGTGTAAAGTCTACAGAAGTAAGCAAATATAGGAGACAAACACACGCAAATTTTAGGAGCAACAGACATAGGTACTTGTATATGGCTGACCACTAAAAACATAAACAAACAAAACCAAGCTGAAGTATAGACCACCTTATTGGTCCACACCACATGAGTTAAGTAATGTGGGGTGTGTAACTGTGTAGTAGTGAATGACCGCATGACCGAATTTTTAATGGCTTGTCATGACTAGTTTCAGAAAGAAATTTACAATAATATATCATGACTTATACTCGTAAATCACTGGTATAAAAAAAAATAGTTGAGTCAAAAACAATGGGCCATCTTCAATGGGCATAGCGGGAAGTCCTGATTTAGGTATCGAAGATACAGACATATCTTGACTTGACTCAGCTATCCGAGATACAGACATGTCTTGACTTGACTCAGGTATCCGAGATACAGACATGTCTTGACTTGACTCAGGTATCCGAGATACAGACATGTCTTGACTTGACTCAGGCATCCAAGATATATTATTATTGCTATCTGAGATCTAGACATGCCTTGACTTGACTCTGTTATCCGAGATACAGACAAGCCTTGAGTTGACTCAGGTATCCAAGATACAGACATGTCTTGACTTGACTCAGGTATCCGAGATACAGACATGTCTTGAGTTGACTCAGGTATCCGAGATATTATTAGACTCTGGTATCCGAGATACAGACATGTCTTGACTTGACTCAGGTATCCGAGATACAGACAAGCCTGGACAAGAGAGCGATTTGTTCCCAGCGGTTTTGATTCCACTTCTTGCGATATCGAGAAAGTCGCCTAGCGAGTCCCCTACCACAGGATTGGTAAATATTTTGAAAGTTAATAATCAAGCCAGGTAGATAGGTAATCATCTTGCTTTTGCGGTCACTCACATTGGTCTGAGCTCAGGCCTGTAGCTTATCGAGTGGTATCGGGCCGGGCGCTAGGCTGATGCTGATATTGTCGACTCGAAGACGGTCGATAGTTTTTTTTTTTTTTTTTTTTTTCAAGTACTGTCTACAACTCTACACACACCAAATTGAAAACCATTTTGGCATGCAATAACTGACAAAGGGGTTCTGACAAAGGGGTTTTTTGTTAAATTCTACCGAAATAATGATGGTTTTTCTACTTTTTCATTGTATAGAGTCATAGCTAATGCAATGGGAGATTTGAAATTTAATTTTGGTGGTTCAAAAAGAAGAAGGAAAATCGTGAATGATTATGATTTTGGGTGAATTTATACAATACAATTTTATTTGTTCATTTTATTTGAAGCAACTGAATTATTTTATTTAATAATTCAAATGCAATATTATTAAAAATTATAACCGGACCTCAGTAGTTTGATCGATAAGGCAGTGGACTTGTAACCTGGAGGTCGGTGTTTCAAGTCCCGGTTTTAGCGTTGATTTAGTAAAGCGAGTTTGAGTAGTTGTGATATCACGAAATTGATTAACACAAATATGAAAACTATAAAAACTTTTCTTTTAAATTTATAAACGACGCCTGGAAATCGTAGAAATATTATTGTTTATGCAGGTGTTTTTTACTGATAAATTCAAATAGGTACTTCTAATATAAGTTTTTACACAATAACTAAAATACCTACATACATAATTATATAATGATTTGATGACATACGGAGGTATACGTACGTACACCCTTACACAGCCATAATGTACTATCTGGAATCGCGAAAACCAACTCACGGATCTTCTGTCAGTTGTATAATTCATGCTGATTTCTTGCATCATTTTTCACATTTCTAAGCCCGCTTGTGACACTCGGAAAATATGCTGACAGTACTCGCTGAAAATATGTTGACAGTTGAAGATATCAAGATCACAGGTAGAAAAAGTCAATCAATAATTTCTATTTAAGAACTGCCTAAAACCTCGGTTGCTAAACCCTAGTACGTGGATAATTATGTGAGGTCTTCCAACCAACCGATGATTTCCCCTCAATCATTCCACAAGGCAAGACCCGATAGTCAGACAGAAAGGGGAATAAGTAGAAGAAAGAAGAAGATGAAGAAGAAGAAGAAGAAGAAGAAGAGAGAGAGAGAGAGATAGAAGAAAAAAATGTCACACCCAAGAAGGAAATTAGAAAGGCTCATTGATCTGCAGCATATAACTGTTTGATGGAATGAATAAAACTGGGAGCACTCATCGCATGTCGGATGCATATCTAAGATACAAAAATATTATAATATTTGATTCCTATCATGTATCCTTGGCGATAAACTATCTCGTTTGAATGGCGATCAACGTTCCAAAAGCTTCTTAATATAAAAAATATCAATCGCCATTCAACGAGGAAATGCTGTGAGCATTATGGGCACTATTCCTGATGGCTTGCGTTTCGAAGAGCTGTTTTATATTTAAATAAATACAAAAGTTTCAGTTATCATATCATAGCATTGTCTGCGGACCTAGGGTCGACCAGGCAGCCATGTGCAGGTTGAGGAATGTGTTAGTTGCAGCATCATGCAGAATTATTAAATTTATATGTTCAGTACATTAAACAAAGTCAACATGAATCAATGTTTGGTATGTGTGGCACGTAAAGTTTTAGGCATAAGATTTGTGGCTGGTTGCCATTCCAAATCAAAATTCTAGGCCATTCCATGGTACATAAATCTATAGTATGAAGAATTTACGATAGAATGGAATAGTTACAAACTGCATCAAGAGAAAAAACAGGTACCTAAATATGTAATTCATAGAAAGGCAGGAGGAGCAACAGGCACTGCAGGGGCATAGAATAGTAAAATTAAGTCATACAATAACGCAAAAATAACGCATTCAGAAGTGAATTATCTGTTTGAAATTTGACGGATAAAAGTGAGATTTGTGGATTTTGAGAGTGAAAAAAAATTGAGAATGAACCTTGATTTCAAAAATTACATGAATCAACATGAATCCGGATGTTAGCAAACACGTTATTCGGTAGATAGATCATTTTGAGACGGATGAAAACCTCCAGATAACGACACCACCTATGAAGGACAGGATAGTACCTACCTCTAACTATTTAATTATTATTTATTTTAAAAATTCAAAATCAGGTATTCGTAGTTCTTAGTGGACTTCATTTCCAGTATCAATGTCTCGTATGCAAAATAAAATAATGGAACATGAAAAACAGTTTCACTCAAATTTTAGACCAGGGACTCCGTTTTAAATCGTGTGTGAACCGTTATGATGTCGTCTAAGCATGGTCCTGTAGTATGAACTAATACTGATAATAACGTTTGGTAATGATGATGATGGTGATTATATAATACGTACCACCTACCTGACCTAACTCAACGGAAATAAATTTAGAATGAACCAAGGCTCATCTAACTTTCGATAGTTGTTACAGTTTGGACTGTGGAATTGGTAACATACAACCCCTAATAGGTGAATCTTCAGATAGACACTATAACATTTGGCTATCTACTCATTAGAGATAATTATATACTATGACATAATATGTGTAAAAGAAAACTCGTTATTATTATCTCTAGATAATTAAACAAATTTTCACAGTTAAAGTCCCTGTATTGTACATTGTATATACATGTACATGTACATTGTACAGGTAACAATATGTAGCATGTCATATGAATTACGGAGATAAATGTTTGGGTCCATTGGAGACACATAGGTACAAGTTACGAGATGTAGGATGTCATATGAACTCCGCTTTGACGCCGAGTAATGATACCAAAGAGAGGAAATTTTCGGTGGTTCTCGGTTTACAAAATCTAACTTGAGAATGTATTTAGATTTGTAAACCGAGAGCCACCGAACATTTCCCCTCTTTGGTATCCTTACTCGGCGCCAAAGCGGAGTTCATATGACATCCTACATCTCGTAACTTGTACCTATATATCTCCAATGGACACAAACATTTATCTCCGTAGTTCATATTTATGTTAGCAATATTTAGCGATAAAAATGAGAATCACATCCCCAGCGACATGTTCTGTGAAGTCGTAACAAGCCTGCCCATCCCTGATTCTGTGCACACAACATCTCTTTATAATGCTCCGACAATAAGGCAGGCCATATCACCATAATCCTCCACATAGACAGCACGGGATGTTACGGAAAAGTTCTCTTAACAGTACAGAAAGTTCAGGTGTCCTACACACGAGTCACCGGCCCGCAGAAAACAGAGCAGTACGGACGTGTCTCTCGTTCAATCGGTTCAATCCAAACAATCTGGAAGGGCTATAATGACTTTCATATTTTTCATTTCATTTGTATATATGTATTATGTATGTATGTATTGTATTGTTATATCAAATTGTATTTTGAATTAATAAAGAAAGAAAGTACTAAAAAAATAATTTAATCATATCGCAATAATGGATAAGAATGTCAGATACTAATGGTTTTCACATGGTTTGAGCGTCACTCACAACTGTTTTCATCTCCTGACGCAGTTTTACCCCACCATCGTTTTTATATTATTTATTATCTGACTATTGCAGGGTTCAGAATTCAGTGAAACCCTTACAATTAACACTGCGGCCTAATTAGACATTGTGACCAGTTGATTCTATGATTTAAGTCCTGACTGAATAGATAGTCAGGACGGGTTTACCCTCCATCGTGGATGTACCACTACCCACATTAACCTCACCCCGCGGTAGGCCGGAAATGGCAGCCTCACGTGTTGGAAGGGACGAATTTTCTTCGAAAAGTCTGCCCCAACCAGGAATCGAACTCGAACCTCTGACTACGGGCAGTAGTCACAACCATTAGCACGGAGGCTGGCCACCATCGTTTAGAGGAACTTACTAATCTATGAGGATCCTAACATTGACCTCACGTAGCTTCAGTCCTTCTGCAACCAGGTGCCCAGGTCAGATTCGAAAACCAGACAGCCACGGATCTGACCATCTTGATAAAAGTTTGAAGCTTATATTTTAGGAGAAAAATAATTACTTTTTTAACACAAAGTTTGACAGAATATGGGTTATTCTACTGCCAGCCCCTACTTGCAGTCTGGGGGGACGTTAAACAGGGAGAAGACCAGTGTCCCGCTAGAGGACTATAAACAGAGAACAGACTAGCCAACCCTTACAAGCCAGGCTAGCTTGCAGTTTCCTAAGGGTTAACGGCTTACAAAGAAAAGTCCAAGTCCTTAAATGATGGTTGATCGCACATAGAAATATGTGGTTCAGGCGAGCCAACTTTGAAATAAAGTTGGCTGGAGACCATCACTCACCCCTCCAGCTGTAGCCAAGCTGGCTACAACAACAACAACGACTTGCAGGTGAAGTGATGGTGTATGGGACACTTGACGGTAGCAAAACTTCTTAAAAGATCTAACAGAAACTTTAACTGTAATAGGGGACTTGAAAAAAAAATATCTGAAAGAAACTTCAGTCCAGAGCCGGTTTTTGATCTGGTATTTCCTTTTTTGGCCTGACGAGTTGAAGGCAGTCTCGTCAGGTATGGTGTGTGATGGCGGTGGAATCAGGCCAATGAAAAGCGAGCGTGTCGCTATCTTGTGTGACCTTGAGAACGGAGGCGACCAATCACAGTGCGAGGAAAAGTGACCAAGTTTCCTTCTTGGTATTTCAAGAATGTGTCTACAAATGTCCATACTATCGATAGGGTGTGGTTATTGATTAATTAATAATGTTAGTGACTACTAGATTTGTTGCTATTTTAGAATAAAGACAAAAAATTTGCAGGACAATGATGTAAAGGCACAAGTTATGGACTTGATTATGACCATATGATAATTGGACGTGGAAATGAAGGGGAGATATGAAAGTTTATATAACTTTTTATTTATAGTTATTAAGATATATTTAAATGTGAACTTAACTAGCCATTAAGTTATGGTTGTGCACAAAAATCCAAATGGGTCGTTTATAAAAGTTATCATATTTTGTGTCAATCATTTTCATGAGGTCACAACTACTCAAAACAGCAATATTTCTGAACTTGGGACTTGAACTACCGACCTTCAGGTTATAAGTCCGCCGCCTTATGTTTCAATGATCGGTCGGGTCGGCAACTGGATGAGTAAGTGATTATTGTGGTACATAATCTTATAAGTGAGCAACTATGATACTGGTAGTTGGACATGTGAAAATTTAAAAGAAACTTTTCTTGACATCAGCTATTTTCTCAAAATATCAGGAAATTATTCATCAATAATCATAGGAATGGTATACTTCAAGAATAATGAAAAAAAGCATATCTGCTATTATCACCAAGCTATTCAAAATGCAAGTAGCCTCGGGCATGTTCTAGAATCTAGATCCATTAACTTTATTCAAAGAGAAAAAAACAACACCCCACTTTCTTCGGGATGAAAAATAGCTGTTAAATTCTCCTTTCGGTGAATGTACAAAAGGAATACCTACCCAAGGTTTTTTCTACATCAATTTTGGTTACAAAAATCTGATGTTAACAGCTTCACAGCATCTCAAAGTCAGGTAGGTACCTGAGTATTTATTAAACCTTTTTTTAAAAAAAAATTCTTTGTGTTATTATTTTGTACCATCATCATGCGATCTATAATGTCAAGGTTCCAGAATGCAGGTGCGTAGTTCAGAATCCAATATTGGAGGGAGATAATATTATCACAGGTTTCAATCCATGCTCATGAGAAGAACTCTCATTTACCGCCAATAAATCAACCTGTTTAGCTTTATTGAGTGTTTGAATTTGACCAACCAAAGGAATTTTATTCATTATTTCATTCGATTTATTTAGAATTATCTACATAGCCCAAACATAATTTAAAATTTCATGAATGGCCTTATCTGAAAATTCATTGTCTAGATAAAGCACAGTCCAACTCCAGTCCCAAGTCTCCTAAAAACAAAGGTCCCAACCCTAGCCCCGAATGACCCACAAAGCCTAACTCCATCCCTGAGGCCTCTAACAAGTAAGCCCTAACTCCATCCCTGAGGCCTACATCCCTAACTCCACCGATCCCCTAACTCCAACCGAGGCCTCTAACAAATAAGCCCTAACACCATCCCTGAGGCCTCTAACAAATAAGCCCTAACTACATATCCCCGAGGCCCCTTAACCCACAAGCCCTAAACTCCAGACCTGAATGCTTGATGAAGACAGCGCTGGGAAGCAGAAGACAGGTTACAGGTTCCTACACTGGTTGTATCGGAACTGAACCGTTGCTTTATGCCTGATATTGCCTGGTCGATTGCGACTCGGGATTACATATAGTGCGAGTTTGGCTAAGGTCATCTTTCATTGACGGTCGATAAACTAGAGGAATATGCATGAATTGGTTGAATAAGTATATAAATTGTTAAACAAAAAATATTAATGCTTAAGTTGGCAATCCTCCTCCTAAGCTGGCTAGAATGCATAACATGAGTGCCAAAGAGAAATATAGATTTTTTTTTTTAATAAGTTCAATTAATACTAGGAGTTAACTACCAGTAGATATCTCAAAATTATTTAGAACATGTACAGGAAATAATAATAATAATATCGCCTTATTTATACTGCCCGATTAGGACATATTATTATGTGGTAAAAATCCCAATTGGGAGGATAACGTGTCATGTCCCAGCTGGGTTTCGAACCCACGACCTCTCGATCTTTGGATTCACAGAGTGCCGCCTTTACCACTGAGCTACCGGGACAGGAAAGATACTGTAGGAACATCAACGTTGTGAGATCTATAGTTGAGTATAGTTTAGATTTTTTTTAGTAAGTTAATTAATCCCTGAACCAAGTAAATTAGTAAAATAATCATACGTCCTCGATGTTCCACTCACCCAAAGCAGTTCGTCTCATCGCCTGATCTTCCTGTGCGCCGGCTGCTGGTACATGGCGGGCGGCACCTCGGATCTCTCCAGCTCGTCCCCCGAGAGGTCCAGGTCCTGCATCAGCTGCATGATCTCCCGCTCCTTCTTCAGCTCTTCCTTGCTGCCCATCATGGACCCGTTGGGGATCATGGGCGGCGACGCGAACTTCAAGTTGGCCAGGGACCCGTACGATCGTGATCGATGCTCTTGTCGAATCGAATACGAGAAGGCCCGCTCGTTCAGGTGTCCCTTCTTCCTGTAAATGCCGGTGTTGTACGGACTCTCGTCGTCCAGAATCTCGTCATCCATCATGTCCGGATGATGGTGGCCGTTCGACATCCCCGGGTGACCGTTCGACATACCAGGATGACCGTTAGGCATACCAGGATGCCCATGTCCGTTTGGCATCCCTGGGTGTCCGTTATGCATCGCTGGATGTCCGTTCATCATCCCTGGAGGCAACATGTCGTGATGGCCGTGACCATTCATACTGGGGGGACCTGGTGGGCCGCCGTTTACGATGGGCATAATAGGAATGATGGGTGGGCCTTTTTGCTTCTTGTTCTTTTTGTTCTTCTTTTTGGAACCCTTGGCGTCTATGGTGGCGTACTGCTGCATCAGATAAGCTTCATGTGGGAATTGGCCCGGTTGATAAGAAGCGACAGGACTCAGGGGTCGAGCGGATGGCATGTAAATAGGCTCCTCCATGGCTAGAGGCATAGACATGGGAGGGTGCTTGGGGTGTTTCTTGGAGGTCATGTACATGGGGTGGGGAGGCATTTGCATCATGTTAGAGGGGTGAGGAGGCATCATATGTGGACGAGCAGGTACCAGCATGCCGCCATTTTTACTTGGTTTAGACGAGAAAGTACCATTTTTGCCTTTTTTCGG
Source organism: Bactericera cockerelli (assembly GCA_024516035.1). Taxonomy (NCBI): domain Eukaryota; kingdom Metazoa; phylum Arthropoda; class Insecta; order Hemiptera; family Triozidae; genus Bactericera; species Bactericera cockerelli. The sequence continues at coordinate 12,912,889 of CM044962.1, read as the reverse complement.
GTGTGGTAATGTGGTAGGGATCATTAACATTGGAGGGGGACCCATGGGAGGGCCCGGGGACATCATGTGTGGCCCTGGAGGCATGTGTGATGGCCCCGGTGGAGGCATGGGAGGCCCATAGCCATTCAACATGAGCTGTGAGGAGGCTGGTCTCATCATGGATCCGTTAGAATACATATGGCCATGTTTAGGTCGCACTAGTGTACCTCCTAATGAGCTTGAAGATCTGCCTCTGTACAGAGAACCGTTCAAACTAGGATACATTTCCTCTTTGCTTATCTTTTTCTTTTTCATTTTGTCCTTACTCTTCTTGGGCTTCTCCTCCTTGGAGGCAGGAGGAGGCGGGGGAGGAGGGGATTGAGCATTTACAATTTGCCTTGGTCTACTTGACTTTGAACTTTTGATTGTTGCACCATATTCACCGTAGATGTTTTCACTCAAATCTCTCGTGCTTCCGGTCCAGATCTTGTGGTTTTCATCTCCGTTGTAAATGGAGATTTCATCTGCCGAGTTGGACGTCTCAGCACTGAGTTCTATGGTAGCGTCATTGGTATTACTGTTGACAGTGCTGTTCAGAGTGAGCGTTGAGCCGTTCCTCTTCCAGCCGTCCACCTTGTCCATGCTGGACGGGGCCTCGCCGTTCCTCAGCGTGCCGTACATGCTGTTGCTGTCTATTTGCTTCGCGTATGAGCTGTCAGCGTACGCGTGGAAACAACATCGCACCAGGGCATTGGCGGCCATTTCGCGTTTGCAGATGAACGTGTGACACTCTAATACTTTGATCCCTGTGGTTCTTCGGAGTATGGCGGCGAACAGGGAGGGTGACTGGGGTTGGGGGCCCGAGCAAAGGGCGAGTCTAATGGTAAAAATCGAGGTTGGGAGGAAGAGAGCTTCTCAGGGACAAGGACGTACCGCACGGCTGCGCAGTAGTGCAGGGTTTCGATCGGGAAGAACCTGGTGATTTTCTTGTGGTTCTCGTCGACATTCTCCAGGAGGAGTCCGTTGCTCCACACGCTGAGCCAGGAGTCGATGCCGCGGGCGCCCAGGGCGCCCTGCTCGGGGTAGAGCTCGCGCAGGGGCTCCTGGATGCCTTGCAGGCCGTCCTTGGTGATGTGAGGCACCGCGGAGCCCAGGTACAGGACGCGGCACCGACAGATCGGCGTGGCGTCGTTCATGCCATTGCGGTGAAATGCCATTCTAGTGAAAGGTTAGATTACAGTAAGGTTACAAAAAGAAACAAGATGTTTGAATTGTTAACGAAATAAAATAAAAAGATTTATAAAAATAAAATTAAAGCTACATATTAATTAATGAGTTTTAAAATAATTAGAAAACTATATCAAGTACCTACAACATGTATGGAACTTACGTTTACAATTTATTACATAACATGATACATAACAATTTTCTAGCTAAATAATAACAGAACAACACAAAAAATCACACGAGATCGGCGACAACCGAGAAAAAATCACTCAAACGTACGGCACACGAATTGAAACACAGCCGAGGACTGAAAAACACTCCGACAGTATGGGAAAAGCACTGAAATCCATTATTTAGATCCTGGCTGAGCCAGCGACACGGGTACCAGACATGGAAGGATGGAAGGTAACTCTAAGACTGAGGCCAGGACCCGCTGAGGCACGTATCTCCCGATGACCTCCAATGGATCGTCCGTCTCACTTCAACTCGCAGTCCCGGATTCTCTCTCTCTGTCTGGTTTCTTGTCTTTGGTTTATGTTGTTGTTTCGAACATTCCCACTTGTTTGCTTCTAGCGGGTATACAGGAGGTATGCGAGCCATGGGGTCCCAGCGAGGGACTGGAGTTATAGTTTCTACACGAAGTAGTGGACATTCTGAAAAAAGCAAAAGTGCTCAACAAATCCATAAATAATAAATCCAACAATAATAAATGGACGGATTAGTAAAAATAAAATGAAAAATAGGTTTTATTTGACTTCTCTTTATCATTGGAGTTTGTTTGAGACAGCCGGCGGGGTTTTGACACTCTATTTGCTGGAGACCCACACCACCCCAGCTACCTACACTACAAACACACATAAATAATCATGATGAAAGCTTCAAATCGTTCCAATGACCCAATAGAACATGGTACACTGCATACGTCATATTCAGCCACAGCTGCACTTTGACTTTATTCTGAGACTGCATCCTCGAAATCAGCCCCAGTATGATTCTATTATGTTTATTGCTGTTGTTGTTGTAGCGTCATTCTCCTATGTAATGGTGAGTCTTCCACCTCCTTCAGGAACAGTTGTGTCCACATTCGCACTCATTAGAGTCTGGCCTTCAAGTGCCGGCAGATAAATTTACCCTACATATCTAAATTTCTTAAACTCAGTAAATTTAGCAATCAGTTTATGAGAGAGAACATAATTCAGACTTAAGAATCCAACACAGATGTGTCTTTGAAGAGATTAGCCAAAATTTATTGCTTTTGATTTCAGACATTCTGATTTCATTATTATTATCCTACTTGGGCACAGTTTATAATACAATTTAGGTATTATAATTTATTATTGCGATGAAGATATGCATTCAACTTCTATTTCTATAAGCCTGCCGTGCCAATCTTCTGCTGAAATTTATATCTCTTAGAAAAATACCGACGTACATTTTCATAAATATACGTTATACATATACAGGATTTGGTCGCCCCGTAAGATTTTAGTGGAAGACAAAACCATGTACTTTTCAGTGCTGAATCGAATGAAACTATTTTCAAGTACGTGAGTAATACGAATTAATATCAAACAAGTATTCAGCACTTTTCCACTGAAGTGGATGGAATATTTGTCATCAGGAACAGCGCTGACACTCTAGGGGTCCCTCTGCAAATGACAAAATCCCAGGGGCCTTGTTTCTGCAACTGTAGGTCGATCGATATCTTTAAGTTTATGCCAAAGTCCGCCCGCCACCGCGCTGGTCGAAATTCCACCTTTGAGTCTAATTCAATTATTTACCGATTAAAAATGTAACACAAAGTAATATTACATTCGGGGGTATCATCTATGGTTTACATTTTCTCATACATTTTTGATATCTTGAACTGTTTTGATAAAAAATGATAAAATCCACTATAATCCGCAAAAATATCTGCCATTGACGTTTTTGGCAAAACAGTTAGAGATATCACATGGGTAAGAGAATTGACCCCCCCATAAACCATAGAAACCCCCGAATCCAATATTATTTTGTCTTATACGAAATACTATTGGATTTTAGCCGCCCGCGCCAGTGGATGTGTCAGATTATTAGTGGATGTGTCAGATTGTTAGTGGATGTGTCAGATTATTAGTGGATGTGTCAAATTGTTAGTGGATGTGTCAGATTGTTAGTGGTTGTGTCAAATTGTTAGTGGATGTGTCAAATTCACTATCTCATCATACACTCCTCTATCAATTTCTCACTTTTGGCTAAGTTTGAACTGGTACCACCGAAAAATTTCGCTCCTGAATCTAATCTAAAATATTTCAGAAAATTCCAACTTATCGTATTATTACACCAATTTCATTACGATCTTGTTCATACATATGACACAAACCCACTTATTTTAACAAAACAAAGAAAATGTGATTACACTTTTTATTTTATGTCATGTCACAAGTGCCAAGTACATCAAAAGGAAGTCGGGGTCTTGAGCAACATTTGGAAAAAGATACTCGATACTTCAGACCAGCATACAAATATGAAGACAAGGAGATTGATTCAAGCTTTGATGAAACACCAGCAGAGAATTCTCAACCATCGACGGTTAACCCGGCCGCTGATTCTTCAATGACGACCGTGGATCGCTCAATGAAGGAGGCCAATCCCTCAATGACCGAGGTTGATCCCCTACTTTGGAAAGTTACTCCTGTCTTGTCGGTGGCTGATGATCTAATGTCCCAAACTTCATCAAGTAACAACTTGTCTCAAGATTTTGTACAATGTTCTATTTGTCATCGTACTTTCAAACGTAGGGGATTGAATACACACATACGTAAAATGCATCCTCCTGATTCTACTGTCAATAAAATGCATCCTCCTAATAATACTGTCAATGTTGATAATGCTGATACTGATGATCCTCAGTTAATAGAGACTTTTGAGAGTAAGATCAGTAGACTTAAAAGGAGTATACATATTTTGAAAAGAGTACCCAGAGGATCAAGAATCATGTGTGCTGATGTTCTAACAAGATATGTAGATCGCGCTCAAACCGAAAATAGTTTTCAAGCATGGGAAAAATTGATGCTCTTTTCGTACGAATGTTTGCATGTCCCTCAACGACAAGATAAAAAGTCTTTGACATCGTTAGTAAAACAGAACATTGCCAATCAATCATTACCAGTTCCAAACAATCGTAACACCAATAAACCAATGTCTCTTGAAAAGCGAGTAGTAATGAAAATTGAAGAATTCGACATTAAAGGAGCAATGAGGATCATATCTTCCAACGATACTCTAGCTGAGATCAATGATGAAATTTTTAATAAAATTAAAGACTTGCATCCCTCACCAAATAAAAATCTAGATTTGCCTGAACCACCTTCTGAAGACACTGCTGGTTTACAAGTTGATGAAAGTGAAGTCTCAAGGGCTATTTCATCATTTCCAAATGGAAGCTCTTCTGGTATTGATGGACTTTCCCCTCAACATTTGAAGGATTTGTTGTCAAAATCAGCTGGGGAACCTGGTATCAAACTTCTGAAGGCCATTACAAGACTGATCAATTTGATGTTAAAAGGGGATGTTAATCCGGATATTTTAAAGTTCATATACGGAGCCAATCTTTGTGCGCTAACTAAAAAAGATGGAGGATTACGTCCAATCTCCGTGGGTTGCACTTTCCGAAGGATAGCCGCTAAAGTTGGGGTCTCTGTTGTCACAAAAAATATAAAAGATTATTTTCAACCTTTTCAACATGGTTTTGCCAGTAACCAGGGATGTGAAGCCATTGTCCACGCCTCAAGAACTTATCTGGAACAGCACAAATCTTCTTCTAATCAGGTCTTCCTCAAACTGGATTTTAAAAATGCTTTTAATTCCGTGGGAAGAGACACGATTTTAACAGAAGTAAGAAAGCATATTCCAGAGTTATTTCCATTTCTCTGGCAATGTTATTCAAAATCCTCACTCCTCTTTTTTGGTAACAATGTGATTCAATCCGAAGTAGGGGCCCAACAAGGTGACCCAACCGGGCCTCTCATGTTCTCCTTGGCCATTCATCCAATCATAATGTCTCTAAAATCAAAGTTCAAGTTGTTTTATTTAGATGATGGCACCATAGCTGGTGATATAAATACAGTATTAGAAGACGCTACACGCCTCGTCACAGAATCCAAAAACATTGGACTATATATGAATAATTCAAAATGTGAGGTATTTTATCCATCAGGTGCAATTGATACAGCAAATAAAAAGGAAATTGAACTTTGTTTACCTGGAATAAAAACAGTAGCTGCAGAAGAACTCACTCTTCTTGGTGCATCACTATGTAAAGAAGGTTTCCCAAATCCTGTGAAAGAACGGTTCAACTCTATGCTTCTTATGTTTGATCGGATTAAAAATATTCCAAGTCATATAGGTTATTTCCTACTGAAAAATTGTTTAGGTATTCCTAAAATGTTATACACCATGAGGACGTCTCCTACTTTCATGATGCCAGAATTACTACTTCAGATAGACGAAGCCATGAGAAAATGCATAGAAGATGTTCTTAACATACCCCTGAAAGATGATCAATGGAATCAAGCCAGTTTGCCAGTCAAGTTAGGAGGTATCGGAATTCGAAGAATGTTAGACATCAGTTTACCTGCATTCCTTGCTTCTTGTTCAGGAGTGAAAACAGTCGTCTCCACTATACTCAACATTTCAGTTGACGATCTGAATTTAAGCTCTTGGACAGAAGCCTTAGAAGCTTGGAATAAACTCAGCAAAGATTTCCCTGTAAATCCAAAGCTTCAAAGTGAATGGGATGAGATTTTACTGAAGAAAACAGTGAACAGTGAGAGCTATGATAATCCAATAGATCATGCTAGAATGAAAGGACTTCGTCAACATGAATCAGGAGCCTGGTTGACTGTCATCCCATCTAAAAATGTTGGCACTTTCTTAGATAACAACAGCCTCCGCGTTTGCATGGGAATTCGCCTTGGTTGTGAAATTTGTCGTCCTTATCAATGCGCATGTGGGACAATGGTGGACACCAAAGGTTTGCATGCTTTGAGCTGTGTAAAGAGCGCCGGACGTTATTTCAGACATGCGGAGGTAAATCAAATATTGAAACGGGCTCTGGGCACAATAGAAATTCCTTCACTTTTAGAACCTACCGGATTACTTAGAGATGACAACAAACGGCCGGATGGCATGACAGTAGTACCATGGTCCCATGGTAAATGTTTGGTATGGGACTATACGTGCGTTGACACCTACGCAAAAACCTATATCAGCCACACATGCCTCAATGCGTCTTCAGCAGCTGAGATTGCAGCAAAGAGGAAACATGACAAGTACAGCAACATCATAGCAAGTGGGTACCTCTTTGTTGCAGTTGCTACAGAGACATGTGGATCATGGAGCCAAGAAGCTAGAAAATGGATAGAAGAAATTGGAAAGCATATGATGGTTCGAACTGGAGATGGAAGGACACCTGGTTTTTTTCAAACAGAAAATTTCCCTCGCCATACAGAGGGGTAATGCGGCGAGCGTATTGGGCTCGTTGCCATCTAATATCAATATGGATGAGGTGTTTTACCTGTAATAAAAAAAAAAATTTCTCACTGAAATAGCTGGCGTAGAAATGATTAAAATATTGTTTTCATTGTTCTACAAATCTACGAAACCAGTAGTTTCCCCATACTGCCAAAGAAGTGCATTTAAAATCAAGTCATTGTGGATATGACCATTCTTTTTAGGCTTTTGATAAGTTCATCTGGTGGTCAGTTTTAGGGCGGTCGCTTTTCATTCATTTTTCGTTAGACTGTTACCGTTCGTTGCGTGTTCTTTGGCGGTTGGGTTATTTCCAATGAAACACAGATAAATAAAAATCAAAATACCGTCACGAATTTGATATTTTGAATTATTATTTAAGTGTGACTAACATTTCTTTAACAAATTCAAGTGCTCCGCCAGTCCAATTTCAAAAAACTTAATTAATCTATCTATCGCATGGCTCTATTACACATCTCAAAGTGAGAAGACATGTGCAATAAACTTGATCAAGAAATCTAATAGCAGTGATTGTTTGATCGCCAAAATTGTCAGTATTTTAGCAGCATGTTAATGCGTTGCCCAGGGTGAACCACCAGGAGGCGTACTAACATTTCACCCCATTTTCACCACTAACTTAATTCAAATACTGTTTGATTATGAGGTGCTTGAATATTATACCTATTATACCTAGTCATATTTAAATATCAGTCTTTGTATCTGTCTTGGTCACGTATCGTGCTCATCCAGGCTGTGTGAGGTAAATGTGGAGAGCTAGTTTGTGAGTTTCCCGCGAATGGAGGTTAAAGTTCGCGCTTCCAATCACCCTGATGTTAAACTGCTGTTCAGCAAACAAAAAAATATCTTCGATATCGTCTGATCCAAGGCTTCTAGTATCACCCTGTATCACAGGTCTCTACGTCGTCGTGTATAGTTTCCGTGTGTATACTTGCATATTAACATTCCGAGGAGAACTTTTCTGCGCATGCGCTTGACTATTATTTATACTACGTAATTTCTTCTAATCAATTCATTTTCAGGCAGGTAAGATGAAAGATTAACAGGTTGGGGAAATGATTTTGAACATACCTTTCTATAGGAGAATGATTTTTGGTTTTCAAAATTATGATTTTGAATTATATGATTTTAAATACTTTTCCAAGTGTTGTGATCAGTAATTTTATCATCTAGCTAAACCGACACAATATCTAATTTAGTCAACCTGACTCAAAGGTGTCTAATAATAATAATAATACTCTTCAGTGGAAGGTAACCACCAGGCGAGGTTAATGCTCAAAGCATTTTCTACCACCTAACCCTCAGAGTCTTATTATTCAATGAGGAAAAATTCATGCTCTGAGTGGGATTCGAACCAACGGATTGATACGCTACTTGGATTACCAGACCAGCGCGTTAATTACTTGGCTACCAGTGCACTTGTGTCTAAAGCAGGTAGGTACAATGCACACAGTGCATAGGCATACCCATTACATGATAAGCGAACAAGAAGTGAGAAAAAACCCTCATGAAGTAGTAAGTCAGATGGTAAGTTAAGAAGTACCTCTTCATAATTACGTTTTAAACAGTTTTAGGGTGAAATGATCTAAATTGTTTTAAACCATTTCTAAGGCTATCTAATATAATGAAATAGGATAACATTGCAGCATACACAAAAAAAAATCTTGAAATTTCATACAAAGAAGACAAATATTCTTGACCCCTCCTCAGAATGCATCGAACTCAGACCTTCTTCATGCAACAATCTTGAATCATTGGCGCGTCTGTTTTCTGCAGAAACGATTAGGATTTGCACGAAGATGTGCAAAACAGTGGTGGTAGAGAGGCATGGCTCAGTGTTTGTGTGTGTGAGAGAGAGGACACACAACACATAGGTGCAAGCGAAATGGAGAGAGGGTACCACAGGTGAGATGGGTCATTCACATTCATTGCCTCTTCTTCTCTTTCTTGGTAACTCTTGATTCTTCACCTATTGGTAGGTACCTAGTTCACGCATTCATGGTGAGTGGTCAGTGCTTGAGACTTGAAATTTTTATTCCGCGCGGGACTTGTGAGTTCAAATCCCTGTCAATGGATAGTTTTTTTCTCCAACTTAGGTATTTGAAAATTTTGCCAAATAATAATAGCATTTTTAGGCGATTCAAAATAGTCTATGATTATTCTCTTTCTCTTTTTCTTCCTGTCATGAGTAAGTTAATAGATTCATAAGGGGATACATCGATAGTTTTTCGTATTAATATATAACCTACATAGTTACAGTTATTATTATTATTATTATTATTTGTATGTACAATTGTACATACAAATAATTATTTTAACAATGTAAAAAATTGAAACAACATCTACAATAAAAATGAAAAAGAATAGAAAATATGTAAAAACATATATGTCCTAACTAAAGGGTGGGGTTATTGCCTATGGCAATCTCTTCCACCCAACCATTTAAACAGTTACACAAATACACAATATTCTCCTGTTATATTCTCCACAATAACAAAATTCACTATACTAGGTATATACTATGAGCCCAAGACATTATTTGACTTAAAAGTTCTCAATGTTCGGTGGCGCCGAGGTACGAGGGTGGTGACCTCATGCTTTTCCAACACACTTAACTGAGACCCTATATGAATAGACAGGAGAAGGAAGTAGAAAGGAGGAACGGACAATCCATAGCTGCCTAGACATCTTCTGGATGAGGCCTTCTCTTGTCCGCAGCTAGCAGGCAGCATTTCACACGAGATCTTGGAGAAAATAAAGTTGAAAACTTGCGACCGACTTGGAGGAAGTTCGGTAAGAGAGAGAGAGTTAGAGAGAGAGAAAGAGAGAGAGAGAGAGAGAAAGAGAGAAAAGAGAGAGAGAGAGAGAGAGAGAAAGAGAGAGAGAGAAAGAGAGAGAGAGAGAGAGAGAGAGAGAGATAGAGAGAGAGACAGAGAGAGAGAAGAGCACTCTCAAAAGTTGAAGTTCTAGTGGCTATTTTTTTTTTTTTTTTATAAAAAGTTTTATTTACAGTAAGCATGTTTACAAACAGTCATCTAATACAGATTTAATTAGTTTAGGAGATTTAACATAAGATATGATTTGTGTCAATGACGGGTTCATAGCTCAAAAACTTGCAAATCTACGTGAAAATTTTATACATAAAAATTTTATTTACATAGCATATAAAAGTTTACCCTATATATTCCCAACCATCATATTTTCTTCTAAAAAATAGCGTTCACACACTCAACCGCGTAAATATTTTCTTGAGGAAATACGCTGAGAAGTTACAATTGTCCCTTGGATATTTATTAGACCAAATTTGTTATATTTACCCTTCCCCCCCCCCCTTTTATTATGTAGACCAAATTTTTATTACCCCCCCCCCCCCCCTATTTTGGAGTTTGTTGTCATTAGATTTAGATACTATACATCTTATGGCTAGTTTTTATATACATAATATGATTTATACGATAATATCCTGTATTTAATGGGATTCGAACCCTTTAAAAATAGTTTATATACAGTTTTATTGTCTTGTCATGATGAGTGAGGCTCCTTTATTTATCCGGGTAGGCGTCCTGGTGAGTGTGGGTCCAGGATGTGGGGCTGGCCTGGCCGGATTCATAGAGGAGTCAGGATGAGTGATGGATGGATGGTGAGTATCAGAAGGACGAACGGTAATCCCAGCCAGTAGTTTTACCCACTCATTGTGGGATTCAACCAGTCCTTCTGATATGGCGTCTGGATGATTGTCGGTGTCTGGTCCTTGGTTCCGGGGCTGCGGTGAGTTCACTCCGGTGAGGCTACCAGGAGGGCAGGGCCGGATCCTTGGGCGCTGGTCGTCTCGTTTGGTAGGGGCATAGGCGTCTGATTGGTTGTCGGTGTCGGGTCCTTGATTCCGGGGCTGCGGTGAGTTCACTCCGGTGAGGCTACCAGGAGGGCAGGGCCGGATCCATGGGGCTGGACGTCTCGTCTGGTGGGGGCATAGGCGTCTGATAGGCTGTCGGTGTCGGGTCCTTGATTCCAGGGCTGCTGCATGATCTCTCCGGTGAGGCTACCAGGGGAGCAGGGCCGGATCTATGGATGCTGGTCGTCTCGTTCAGTGGTGGGGGCGTCTGATTGGTTGTCGGTGTCGGTTCCTTGGTTCCTCCCTGTTGTTGGTGGGCTGTGGTGTGTCCTCTCCGGTGATGCTGCCAGGAGAGCAGGGATGGAAGCAGGGGCGTCTGTGGTTGTCCGGGCGATTTCGTTCTGGGCTGTTATGGATTGTCTTTGGTTATCGTCATGTCTTGTCCTTGGTAGTCTGATTAGTTTTTTGAGATTTTTCCTGCCTACCTTGGGTTCCTCGTATTTTCCAATTTTGCTCATTAATGGGTTGTCTAGTGTCGGGAGTTTGTTAGTATAGTTTATGGTTAGTTTTTTTTGAAATTTTCGTATGGTTTCTATACCTGCTATTTTATGTAGGGTGCTTGTCTTTCGTTCTGGGTAGTATATTGTCCTTAGTGCTCTGTTTTGTATTTGTTGTATCTGTTTATGGTGGAATTTAGCCGCTCGGGACCAGGTCGTTGTACTGTAAGTTATTACTGGCCTAATAATTGTCTTGTAGAGTAGGGTCTTTAGTTTGGGTTTAAGTTTAGATTTTGAGTTCAGTAGTCGGTATATTTTCGCCATTCCGGCTCTAGCTTTGTCCTTCATGTATTTTGTGTTAGCGTTCCAAGTCAGTTTTTTGTCCAGTATAGTGCCGAGGTATTTTACTTTGTTTTTCCATATGATTTCTTTATTGTTGAATTTGAGCTTTTTAGCGTTTTTACAGTTTTTAGAGCCGAAAACTATCCCTTCTGTCTTATCGTTATTTATTTTAATTTTCCATTTATTGTAATATTTAGAGAGTTCGTTTATTTCTTTTTGTATTATATTTATTTCTTTATTTGTTAGGTTTCCTGTCCTGTAGAGTGTTGTGTCGTCGGCGAAAAGTCCTTTTTTGAGGTATTTGGTTTGTGGTAGGTCCTGTATGTATATGTTGAAAAGTGTCGGTCCCAGAATACTCCCCTGAACTACGCCTGCCTCTGCTTTTTCTTTATTAGATATCTCATTTTTGTATTTAACCTGAAAAGTCCTGTCTTGTAAGTATGAATGTATAATTTTTACTAAATGTGTCGGTAAGTTGAGTTCTGTTAGTTTGTATATTAGTCCGTCTTTCCATATTTTGTCAAAAGCTTTTTCGATGTCAAGTAGTAGCATTAACGTTTTCTTTTGATTAGTTAGGCCTATCGCGATATCTTGTACTATACGTGTTAGTTGGTGTTCTGTCGAGTGTTTATTTTTGAATCCGCATTGTTCGTCTTGTGTTAATTTTATATTTGTTGTGTCGATTCGATTTTTAATTATTTTTTCGTAGATTTTTGACAGTATAGGTAAAAGTCCTATTGGTCTGTAGCTAGTCGGGTTTGATTTATCTTTATTTGGTTTATGTATGGGTATTATTATCGCGTTTTTCCAGACTTTTGGGAAGTAATTGTTATTGATTGCCGAGTTATATATGTCCACGAGTATGTTTAGGATGTTAAGTGGTAGGTTTTTAATTATTATTCCCTGTATTTGATCTTCTCCCGGAGCTTTTTTGTTGTTTAAGCTTTTAACAATCTGTAAGATTTCCCTGATATTAGTGTATTCAATTTTTTCTTCCTCAGTTATTATGTGTGTTTCTAGAGTATTTAGTGTGTGCCGGACTAATCTCTCTGTTTCTAAATCACTAAGTTCTGTGTTCCCTTTATATGTGTTGTGGTAAGTTTTAGCGAGTATATTTGAGATTTCTTTTTCATCTTTTATATGTGACCCGTCGTGTGTTAGGTAATTTATGTGTGTGCTTGTTTTATTAAATTTATTGACGTTTTTCCATAGTGTGTTGTCGTGAATATCAAGTTTTTTGATTTCATCTTCGTAATGAGTGTTTTTAAGGATATTTATTTCGTACTGTACTCTTCTTGATAGTTTATTTCTTAGTTTTCGATAACCCGGGTTTCTGTATTGTTGCCATCGTTTCCTAGCTATGTTACGCATTTTTATTAGGTATTTTATTTTGTTTGTTATTTCAATGTGGTGAACTTTATGTGTACTTTTGGGGATATTTATTTCTATGTTAATTTGTATTTCTTTAGTTAGTTTTGTTATTTCGTCTTCTATTTGATCGTTCGTTAAAGGGATGTCGGTATATGTTGATTCGTATGTTCCTAATGTTTCTGAGAATCTGGTCCAGTTAGCTTTTTTGTAGTTAAAGTGTAAGTTTGTTTCTGTGTTATAATGATGTCCTAGTGTTAGTATTACTGGTCTGTGGTCCGAAGAGGATAGTTCGTTATTTGATGTAATGGAGTGTATGTGTTGTAGAGTGTCCGTTAGGTAAAAGTCGAGAATTGATGGGGCTTGGGATCTATTGTCAGGTATTCTTGTGGGTTCCTCTGGGACTATAAGGGTGTAATTCCTGTTATCTAAGTATCGTACCAATTTTTTACCTTGATTATTTTCACTGATACCCTCGGGATTCCAGGTATCGTGCCTAGCGTTGAAATCACCAGCTAAAAGGGTCGGCTTGTTATTGTGGTTCTCAAACAATCGGTCAAAGCTGATGTTAACAACGACAATAGCCGCAAAATAATGCAAATGCATTGCAGGCTGCATACATAAAAATTAGAGTGGCGTAACTTCTCATGTCAAGTTGGCACTAGCCACCGGCCTATATTAGAAAAGACGGTATTCTACCATATAGGTAAAATAAATTTGAACAAAATCAATTGAGCAATTTTGGAGATATAAATAAAATTATAAGTAGGTATAGTATGAAATCTCAAAATGGTGAGTGCAGTATTATTACCTACTTACACAATGTACACAATTCACGAGGAAGTATTGTGTCCATAATTGGACGTGTATTTTTATGTCTGTCTGTACTCAATAATTTAACTGTGCTTGTCTCTACGATTCAAATGACAACTCATAAGTATACTCGTCAAGTAATTATATCTGTCCGTTCGTCTCTTGGTAGGCTCTTTTTACTTTTCGACTTGATTTTCGCCACTGAGATCAAATAACACTTAGTGGGTGGAGCGCTACCCAGCTCCAAATCACGAGTTCCAGTCCGAGGCATGGCCTTATATTTATTTTCCTAACCCTACTCACCACAATGAGGCATTGCCGTACATCTTTGCGGGCCTGAAGTTGGCGCCACCACCCAGTTTGGTCAGCCCTGGTCTAAGTATATCCTTTGCCTTTCAGTTTGCATTTTCTGATGAGCGCCTGTTCATGATACTGTGTATGCAATGTGTCTCAAACAAGTCTTCTATAGTAAACTATGTCCATTCAGGAAGAGGGACCCCAGATATTACATAACAATTAGGTAGGTATGTAGGTATCAACCAGTGCACTTTGTGGCGGATGGAATGGAAGCTGTCAAACGATAATCATGGCGGACCTAGGATTTCCTAAAATATGTGCCAGATGGATCTCTCCCCTTTTGACCACAGATCAGAAGCCGGGACGTTTGGAGGTCTTTCAGAGACTTTTTGCAAGTTTTGAGGAAGAAGAGGATGCATTTTTATGTCGGATCGTCACCTGTGACGAAATGTGGGTCCATCATTCCACCCCTGAATCCAACCATGCTAGTATGGAGAGGCAGAGAAAGGAAGAGGCTGCCCTTGACATATTCATCTTTCTTTTACGATGCTGGAAGTAAAAAACTTCCTACTATCAGGGAAAAATGCATTTCCAAAGTAGGGGACTATGTGAAAAAGTGAGATATGCTTGGTTCTTATAATTATTCTAACAAATATTTTTTTTTAGAACAAAAGTCCCGTTTATATTTCATTCGCCCTTGTATATTGTCATAATGTTTTGAGGTATTAGAGACATTTCGCATTTACTTATCGGGTCCCGATAATCAATCCCCATAACGATAAGTTTATCGGTTTCGTGTCTCGTAGGAAGAAGATTTTTTTACATTTCGCATCATCACGATACCCGATAACGAAAACTCTAGCGCCTCTACCGGATATTCTAAGAAAGCTTTTCATCCAAACGAAACAAATATTTTTGAAATCTAAATTTTCAATTCATTCTCTTTTCGACTTTTGTATGTATAACTATGTTCTGCTTTAAATATATACCTATTTATAAATGCCAAAGTTAACAGTAAATCACTCATTCATCTCGATTTCTCAGCACTGGTATTGATTTTATATTGTAGATGGGCAATACGAAAGGATTTTATTATATTCTAACTGGGGCGCCAGCCGCGGGGGAAAAAGAGAGTCCTAGAAAGTGTGTGGTGTGTGTGTTTGTCTGGTGTCTGTGTGTTGTGTGTGTCTTTTAATTATTTTACTATTGCCAAACCTTCTCTGTAATTACTATTATCTAGCCAGCTGATGGAGGGTTCTTTAAGGAAAGCGGGGTTGATTTGAAGACGCTCAAAGAAATGCAGTATCTCCTTGCTTATTAAAACAGAGAGCCTTTCCTGAACCAGCTCCTTCAGCTGACGTTTTTGCAGTTTAGGATTTATTATCCTAGAATTCTCTGAACTCTCTGTCTCTGAGCCTGCGCGTATCTTCTCTGCCATTCTGGATTTTTCTTCGTCAGGAATCGTGGCGTCAAAGAAGGTCAGGCCAACCGTCTCTGCATTTAAATTTCAGAGGTGGTTTGAAAATTTGGTCCAACTTCTGTCTGCTATTTCTTCATCAATAGTCTCGTACTCTAGTACTTACCAAAGCACACGACCGGGTCGCGCGACTGGTAGGAGCGACTTTAAGCAGCAAAATGGTCGCGGTCGCTAGGATCGGAATTACACCTTAAGAGACTCTGCAACATTTTGAAGTCTTGCATAGGTGCCAGCTGGACCTTAGAGGCATTAAACTACGCTTTGCAATATACCCTAGGAATCGTCAGGATTATGTCCAAGCGCTTCCATCGTTACTTCTAGTACTCGAGTGGCATTTCTGTCAGTCATCCCACACCGATCCAAAATCAGAGATAGCTTCATGGTTAGAAATTCCCTGGTGCCTCGCTTTTTTTTGCAACAAGAAGGTCCAGGAAGTTCTTCGCTATCTTGAGAAGTGAAAATGTCCATTTACATTACATGTCTACCTGTTAGGAGTCTCAGCCCCCAGAGTCTTAAAAGAAAAATAAAACTTCTTTTCTAAAAATAATTTTGGTCAAAAACATTTAATAACAGTTAGAATAGAATGGCATGTATTAGCCATGGGTTGCATTATATAAAAATGATACCTACTCTCGTTTTTAAGGGAAAAGGTGCCATTTTGCTCGCTCGGACTAAAAGTTTCTAAAGAGTAAAAGTTTTTGACCATAATTATTTTTAGAAAATAAGTTTAAAAGTGTCCAGAATATAAAATAGTCAAAACAATGTAAGCTTTCATTTGAGATAAACTTAAAGACAAAATACTGAGCCGTTCCGGAGTTACGGCTCCGAAGCCTCACTCACCAGCCAAAAATCGCGATTTTTCCAAACTTTGAGCGCCTAGCGGCAATTTATTTTAATATCTGGATAGACTGCACACTTTGTAGGGTTGGTAGATAAAACATTCTGACATTGATTTTTTAAAACCACCCTAACTGTGCATCTTCCAAATGATCCATTATGGCAAAGTCCAATTCATCATCATTTGTTTCACCTATCTTATTCAGAAAAAAAGTGCTTCTTCAATTGACATAATTACACAGAATATAAAAAAACTGTTAACACAGATAAAACAAAAAAAATGCAGATAAAAGAGAAAAAATAATACCTACCTACTTGCCAAAAAAATCTTAAATTTATCAGAATTAAAATGTAAAAATTAATTCTACTGTATGTAAAAAACTGAGCACGGAGGTTTAGTATTACCTATATTTATATATTTTTTGAAATCACGCGGTATTTTGAGTCAAAAATTTCTTTATCGTTTACGAAGAGAGAACCCCATAATCCACTCGAATTATGGGGATCCCGATAACCATAACCAAACTCCGATAATTTTTGTCATGCGCAGAGACGCAAATTCGAGACTTTATCGTTATGGGGAAAGGTTATCGGGTCCCGATAACTTTGAGAAATCTTACTATTGTAGGTATTTCAATACGTCATCCTAAGGAAATATAATAATTGTTCCCGTACTCCGTTGCACATTGCATATCTCAGAGCAGCTAGGCGAATACAAGAGAGTGTGTCGGTTTCTTAGGAGGTTTTTTTTTTCTTTCAAATTTAAAATATTTAAAAAGGTAATGACGCCCCGGAACCGCTTTCGCATTACTTCAGGGTACTTTACCTTTATATATATGCTATTCCAGAAACGGAAAAACTCGGTTAGAATTTTCCGCTTCGGACGGGATTCGAACTGTAACCTCCGGGTCAGCAAAAAGCAACTCTTAACCACTGAGCCACGGAGGTCGGCTCTTACTAGGATTGACTTGGATTACTTAGATAATTAGCCATCGGTGATGGCACATTATAACCCCAGTTCTCATCTAATCCTTGAAGTTAAACAACATCCACCGTGGTGAAGAAATTAATTGGTAAACATTCTGGTTTTAAACTAAACCAGTGTCATTAAGGCAATCCATGTTCTGCTAGCTTTTTTCGGCCCAACTCAGGCTGAAGGGGGTTAATTTGAGTAGTTGCATGGGTTGTTTGTTTAGCGAAATTGTCCACTCATACATAACTGCCTCGTTAGAAAACATAAGTAACTATTTGTATAATTATAGATAGCGTACAGTGGCGGCCTTATGAGAAGGAATATGGATATTGGATTAATATGATGCAATTTGGAGTTTCGTTATTCTGAGATACCATTGCAGTATGTCATACAAACATAACTAACCGAATACAGTGAGGTTCTGTTTTAACTTGGGTACAGAACAATTTGGTTTTCGTTTGTCTGTTGGTCGGTCAGTTAAATACATTCATTGTATCGCGAAAATCTCAGAAACTACTGAACGGATTCTGAAATTACACATATTGGAGACATATTGTATAATTATGGTCCCAACATTAATTTCGCACCATCGGTTCTTGGTAAGAGAGACCATTTTTCGTGAACAGTCACTCGATTTTGTGAAATTTTGTATGTGTATGAGCGTTAACATTTTACATAGTATAGTTATAATTATTTTTTATAAAACATGAATTAGGTCTGATATTTAAGAAAATCCAAAATTTTGAACAAAAAAGTGCCAAAATAAGGTCTACGACTTGCCGATACAGAATTTTGTAGAATCTCGAATGAAGGAAAAACGATATTCTACCATGGTCTATAATTTTGAAGAAAATCGGTTGAGCAATTATGGAGACACAAAATGGCTACGTGTATACATTGTGAACCAATCACAAGGAAGTATTGTGTTCATAATTGGCACAGTATTTTAAATTCGACAATTTTAAAACAGACCTTTACTTTGTACCGTCAATTACTTGTTCTTATTATTCTACACTTTATTAATAAGGACATAAACAGATAATTACAAATTAATAATGTACAATTAAAGAAAAGAAGAAAACAGAAAAATTTGAGAAAAATAAATAAATATATTACTTCATCAACGATTTATTATTTTAAAAAACTGTAGGAAGTAGTTCCTGTTTCGCCAATCTTAACCCAATAACATACTGAACCAAAGCAAAACTAAGTCACCAGACAAAGAGACCCTACAGCAAGAGTTGAAATTATTTATAGTTTTACTTGTAATTCTTATTTAATTTTGCATAATATGGCAAACATGTTATAAGTAAATTAATTGAACCCACTTTACCCACGTAAAATGAAGTAGGTTTTAACAAATTCATTTTGAATTGATAATTATTTTTTAATTGTCCGTCAGAGGCACATTCAACGAATAACTAATGATTTTATCTATTCAGTCTTTACCAAAATCAGCTACTCATTTTTCCTCTCGGGGTAGGTATGAGTGGATGATCCCGAACATCCAAGTAAAGAGCAAAAAAAATAGTCCCGCTGATGATCGAACCTAGTGTCTAGTGCGTCTAGTGAGCCAACTCACCCGGCCACGGTGACTACTTTAAGTTATCATATTTGTGTTAATCACAATCGTGATTTATCACAACTACTCAAACTCGCTTTGCTAAATATTTGCTTAACTTGGGACTTGAACCACCGACCTTCGATTACAAGTCCGCCGCCTTATCGATCAAGCTACTGAGGTCGGTTGACTACTTTATGTCTAGTAATACTTACAACGCTTGGAGCTATCTCCCTAATATTGTATACAGTATGTTTCAGAAAAGGTGGCCACCCCCTCGTAACTTTTGAACGCGACGGAATTTTTCAATTCTGTAAAGTCCTAGGTATAGGAAGTGCCCTATGGCCCATCCTGTGGTCATATTTATTTTTGGCCCCGGTCGGCCCTTCCGGCTTTTAGGCCATATTTTTTCATTTTTCTCGCGAATTTTAAATGGAATGCTATATTTTTTATTCCTGTTAATTAAAGTCCAAGTTAGGCTGAGTATAATGAGCTTTTAAAATTTTCAAAAACCTTATCAGGGGCGGAGCTAGTAGGGTGCAAGTTTCAAAATTGTTACACCCTGTATTTCAGCGTTGGTTAGATTTTTTAGTACTTTTTTTTATATTCATAGGTTCAAAATATTGTTTTACACCATATGAAATCAAAAAAATATTCTTGTTTACTTCTAATCAGGGTCATAGTAAGGTTTTTGTAAAAGTACTTTTTTTATCACGTCAATTTTTCCGTAAATTAATGGTGTTCTCGAAATTGGCATTTTTAGAGGTGAAAGTCTGCAGTGACATATGTTTTTTATGCTTGAAATCGAAAGAAAACTTAACGGAGAAGCGATTAAAATCATAAAAAAAGCCATTTAACCTGCTAGTTTTTTCACGACAGTGTCCGGTAAAGTGGGTGAATTTCGTATTGGATATTTTTTTTGTTGAGGAAACACAATTGGCATAGATAATAAATAATATCTAATAAGGGAATATTACTTCAATAAACATAACTAAATGCGAAATTAAATGAAAATTATTTCTTCTAAATCAGTGCCGGATTTTTTTTTTTTTTTCTCTCTCTCTCTTTTTTTCACTTTTCAAAGTTCAAGTTGTATCAAAAATAATTATCGGATAATGCTGCTTCTAAAGTCGGCCTAGGGGTCCCCTCTTGAGACAATTTTAGTCGGTAAGTTGGTAAAATCTGTAGAAAACACATTGTCAATAATTCTGGAGTCAGTCCGATGGCGCTTTGAATGCAACGATTCTTGTAGGATCACCGAAGTTAAGCAACGTCCAGCGAGGAGAAGACTTCGTGATGCTGGCATTCTGGCCTAACCCAGGCTGGGTGAGATAAATGTGTTTAGGAGGTTGGTGAGTTTCTTGCGAATGGAATGTAACACCCCCGTTATGATATGACCATGCAGTTGAAACGCGATATTAAACCCAAATTAAAAAAAAAAAAAATCATACTGGTGTTGCTAGTAATGAATACCAGGTCTCTAAATAAAAATCTAATTATCTCGAAATTTAAGAGAAAAAAATACCAGGTCAAGTACCAAACTCTTGAGGGTGAAAATTAAACCAATTCAATTATTTTAAAGAGGCGAAGAGAGAGAGAGACCGAGAGAGAAAGAGGAGAGAGAAAAAAAAATTATCCGGCACTGATTTAGAAGAAATAATCTTCATTTAATTTCGCATTTAGTTATGTTAATTGAAGTAATATTCCCTTATTAGATATTATTTATTTTCTATGCCAATTGTGTTTCCTCAACAACAAAAAAAATCCAATACGAAATTCACCCACTTTACCGGACACTGTCGTGAAAAAACTAGCAGGTTAAATGCCTTTTTTTATGGTTTTAATCGCTTCTCCGTTAAGTTTTATTTCGATTTCAAGCATAAAAAACATATGTCACTGCAGACTTTCACCTCTAAAAATGCCAATTTCGAGAACACCATTAATTTACGGAAAAATTGACGTGAGAAAAAAAGTACTTTTACAAAAACCTTACTATGACCCTGATTAGAAGTAAACAAGAATATTTTTTTGATTTCATATGGTGTAAAACAATATTTTGAACCTATGAACATAGAAAAAGTACTAAAAAATCTAACTAACGCTGAAATACAGGGTGTAACAATTTTGAAACTTGCACCCTACTAGCTCCGCCCCTGATAAGGTTTTTGAAAATTTTAAAAGCTCATTATACTCAGCCTAACTTGGACTTTAATTGACAGGAATAAAAAATATAGCATTCCATTTAAAATTCGCGAGAAAAATGAAAAAATATGGCCTAAAAGCCGGAAGGGCCGACCGGGGCCAAAAATAAATATGACCACAGGATGGGCCATAGGGCACTTCCTATACCTAGGACTTTACAGAATTGAAAAATTCCGTCGCGTTCAAAAGTTACGAGGGGGTGGCCACCTTTTCTGAAACATACTGTATTCTGGCGACGTTTACTACTCAAACCAATACGCCCACAGCCAGTTCGATGCCCACTTGGCAACTTTGGCGCAAAACCGTGTCAAAGATTGGGCGAAAAAATAAAGAAATGAGATCACGATATTGGCACCAGATACGAAAAGAGATTCAGTTTCATTTGAAATACCCATATCTACCTACATAATTCTAAAAGTACATTTTAATCTAATCAAAATTTGAATGAATAACTATTTCGCAAATAAAAATTGCAGCATAGAATAAGAAATATAATTTGTAAGGTCATGCTCATGCATGACCTATAAACATGTAAGATTTTTTCATAAAAAAAAAATATCTTTTTCTTTTTTCTCCTTTTTTCCTTTAATACCTGTCTAATCTAATACATAACCTGTTTCCGAGCATTTAACGGACTTTAAGAACTGCATTTTCGGTAACTGTTTAGCAATGAGAATGAAGAACCTTGTGTTGAATAGGTAACTCTATTCAACAGATCTTTTCTGTTATTATTGTTATAAAAAAAAATAATAACTTAAAACTTCATCAGTCGGTTTTACTTTTACCAGAATATTAAGTCAATAAGTTAAGCTTTCGAATCTTCTTGTCATAAAAAAAAAACCAAAAGAAAAATAGCTGAATGAACAGATTAGTGTGCCTCTAAAAGAAATGTTGTAACCCAGGCATTATTACTTCCGAGAATTTCGGAAGTTTTGTGTTCGTTTTTGTAAAAATAAAATAAAATATTTTTTTGCTCAGATTTAAATTTTTTTTTTTTTTTTTTTTTTTACTTTTTTTCCCTAATTTATTTCAGACTTTGACCATATTATAATAATCATATATGTCACCACAACAACTGCGGGAATAGCTTTATTGGGTACCAGTAAGTTTCTATTATAGGAAGTATTTATTAGATATTGATATTTTTGCTATTTCTGTCCATCTGTTCTTCAATGAATTTCGAGTAAATCAAGTCAGCTCGTTTGCTCGTTTCCCTATTTAATTCCACGCAGTCAGACCACTGCTCTACACCCTGTCCTTAGTACCTCAGCTTAGCCTATAGGTAATAGATAGGTACCCTAACTAATTCCCTAGGTCACACTGTCATACCTATGAGACAAGTCCGTTCTGCTTTTTTTAAATACATGTTAGAATATTCTTCGTTAAGTGTCTAGTTTTTTGTTTCTTGGTCACTATTTTTCTCTCTACAGAACACAGAGATTCATTATCAGCATAATACATCACGTGAAGGCCTCTCTACAGGATGAACGCTAAGCACGTTGAACACTCCAGTTCTCGTTCTGCACTGGAGTTAAGCAACGTCCAGCGGAGTTAGGAATTGGATGGGTGATCATTGACCACACAACATCGAATCCTCGTGCTGCTGGCTATTGACAATTGTCAGCCCTACAAAGGCTGGGTGACATTTATTTGAGTAGCTGGTTTGTGAGTTTCCAGCGCGGAGGGTGAAACCCCTGTTGTGACAACCAAACAGTTGAAAAAGAGCCCCAAAATGAGTTCATCTTTCTTGGCTTCATTTAGTAAATTAGGGCAGGATAAAGGACTACTGATGTCCCAATTATAAAATATGATATCAACATCCCTCAAGTCGGAATACTCGTATACTGCGCTGTGATTGGTGAAACACTGACTTGAGGGAAAACTATAAAACAAAATGCATAATATAAACTCTGTTTCGTGTTAATATAGGCCGGTTGGCTGGCGCTACTTGACGAGAAAAAGAAACGAGAAAAAACGGACAGGCCGATGTCAGATATGCTTGGAAGTGAAACCTAATTTGAGAATAGCTTGGGTCACCCTGTACAAAACACTACATGGCTATTACCTACACCTAAATGTTTTGCATCTTTCACTTAAAAAGAACGAAGCGAGAGAAAAAAAACACAGCTAGTTTTTTGGCCTATCGCTTGAACTGTATGGACTTCATTTGCATAATGAAGAAACGACCTTGGCTGAATCTTGAATGTCACCAGTACGGCGCAGTGGCGTGGTGAAGGAAAATCCTCACTCACTTCATCCTAATGTCGGATACCCGCGGCCATGCGGGAGGTCCCGGGATCGATCCCCATAGCCGGCAAAAAATCGAATTCGAAATTTGGTTACAGTTGTTTGTAAGGGATACTTTCCCGGTGCATTCGTGTTGACCCAGAACCTAAATGGGAAGCATTGTGTCACTTCTCACGTATCAAAGGGGAGGCATACTGCGGTGTAGGAAAGGTACAAACAGCAAATATCACAAGCGACAAAAGAAGCTGCTGTTTCATGGCTAATTAATGAAAAAGGCTAAAAAAAAAACATCAAAAAAAAAAGTATCACCGGGTTAGAATTTTAGGACAAAACAATTTTGCTCTAGAAATGACATGGTCGTAAGATGTTTAGTCTGAATTACACTGATGTTTTTCCAGGGTGGGTAAAACTCAATTCTCCTGCCTACTTCCCTTCTCACTTCATGCCCACTTCCCCTCTCACTTCTGCTGCATGTAAGCGAGTCATTTTAATGTGAAACCAACATTACACTGCTGCTCTAAATATTTTTTCTAGAAGCAGCCCCCTCCCCTTTCGTGGACACACCACTGTTTTAATGATAATATCATGAACACTGCTGCAAGGATGTGGTCATACATTTATTTCTGGACTGGATTGCCAAATGAGAAGATAAAAAAAAGACAGAACGAGAAACAAAAACAACTTTTTTCAAAAATCAAGAAAAAATGGACAAAGGTGCACTTTCGTTAAAGGCAAAAACAATCAAATCCGGAGAGAAATCGAAATGAATGTATGTGAGACGAATACCATTATACCTTCAATCATTACTTATAATTATAATACAGTAACTAGATCTTTCTACAGACTGCTGTCAGTAAGGGGACAGGAAGTATTTTAATTGTGTCAAAAGTTTGACAAAAAACTAATTTTACATTATTATGATTAACTTTTTTTTATGATTAACTTGCTGAGTCTTAGAGTTGCTTGATTATGAAGGAACACTCTGGGTAGATCTGGATAAAACCTGGTACATAGTTTGAATTATTCTAGTATTAGGAATATGTTTTTTATGGTGGAACACCATGTATCGATAATTTGAAGACCTTACTTTTGTTTGACCCAAAAAATGTTTGCTTTTCTTGGTTCAAATTTTCGGAATTTCTCAAATATCAGAACTCAACCATAATAAATTTTATCAATAAAAATAACAAATGTACTGTGTACAACGGTAATATGAACAATTATATATAATATATGTACATTGTACATACTTCAAACTTCACCAAAATCAGTTGTGTGGTTTGCGAGATACAAGCAAGTGGTTAAGTTAGAGGTTAGACTCATGGACCTATTTCCAAGATTCGCTAGTTCGAATTTGTACCAAAAATCACCAACATCTACAAAAAATCACCTGTATATGTTTACTCACAAGTTCGTTTAGGTGCTGGGTCAACACGAGCGCACCGGAAGGTATCTCTTACAAACAACTGTAACCAAATTTTGAATACAAATTAATTGTCGGCTCTGGGATTTGAACCCGGGACCTTCCACATGGCAAGCGAGTACCTTACCAGCTCTCCACTGAGCAAAATTACCTACCTAGTACTCATATATACCTACCTAGTACTCAAATATACCTATACCTACCTAGTACTTAAATATACCTACCTAGTACTCATATATACCTACTTAGTACTCAAATATACTAAGTAGTCACTGTGGCAGAGTGAGTTAGCGCGCTAGGCATTGCACACATGGTGACCTGGGTTCGATTCCCAGCGGGGGAGGATTTTTTCTGCTCTGTACTTGGATGTTCGGGGTACACTCATACCTCGTGAGGAAAAATGAGTAGCTGCTTTGATGTGAAGCAGCGACCAGTGGCAGAACCATAGGCAAAATAAATAATACAATATATTGTAAATTAGAGTAGTAAAGTCCTATGATTCTGCGCTACCCACTAAAATTGTGACATAATAACACAAAGAAAAAGCATTATTATTATACTCAAATATACCTATACCTACCTAGTACTCAAATATACCTATACCTACCTAGTACTTAAATATACCTACTTAATAGTACTCATATATACCTACCTAGTACTCAATTATACCTTTTTTTTAAGATGAGTGTTTCACAGCCGTTTTTATTTCGTAGCCATGAATTGTGAACTTTTTATGGCAAATATCTAGGTAAACAACTGATGTTGCTATGGCAACATAAATTCATATACATAAAATATACAACACCATGAAACAGGAGCTACTGTAGAACTGTAGACGCTTGTGGTCTGTGTTGTAGACTACCCATCCCGTAGTATGCCTCCCTCTGATGGGCGAGAAGTGGCACAATACTTCCCAATTAGGTGCTGGGTCAACAGGAGGGCACCGGAAGGTATCCCTTATAAACAATTGTAACCAAATTAAGAATACAAATTTTGGTCGGCACGGGGGATCGAACCCTGGACCTTCCACATGGCAAGCGAGTGCTTAACCACTGAGCTAATCGCGCGCTCTACCTAGTACTCAAATATATCTCCCTACCTAATACTCAAATATAGCTACCTACCTAGTAGTTAAATATACCTACCCAGTACGCAAATAAAGCTACCTAGTACTCAAATATACCTACCTAGTACTCAAATATACCTACCTTGTACTCAAATATACTTACCTAGTACTCAAATATACCTACTATGTAGCCGTCCTCCACAAAGTAATAAGATAAAGATCGAGAAGTCGGCCACTACAAAGTACTTAGAATAGCGGCAGAAGGCTTACAGACGTTACAGGTAAGTTACTAACTTACCATACAACACAGCTCTGTTTCTAATTCAAGATTTCACTTACCTACTTACCAATCCACATGCCCATGAGTCATGAGCAGCCACGTAGGTATACTTATCAAGAGAGTACCTATAGATATACTTACCTATGAAATTATGCGGATGGTATATGCGTGCGGCCGGGTTTATGCGTGGTACCTGGACAGATATATGCTTTTTTATGGCTTTAACGGCAGGATTCTCACACTGTGAGCTCTTCCACCCAACCGATGTGCTTTCGTCAGTTGGAAAAAATGAGCAAAACTGTACCGTGCACTGGTAGTTAAGTGGTTAAGGCACTAGTCTGGTAATCCAGATAGCGAAGGGATCCGTTGGTTCGGATCCCGCCCAATGCATGAATTTTTCCTCATTAATTTGAGTTTGTGACCACATAATAATAAGGCTCTGAGGCTTAGGTGGTAGAAAATGCTTTGAGCATTAACCTCGCCTGGTGGTTACCTTTCACTAAGTAGTATTATTATTATTAACTTCCGTAGTGCTTGCGGGGGACACTCACATGCCGTTTGCCTCTTCTGAATGGTGATGACGGGAGCAGATG
Source organism: Bactericera cockerelli (assembly GCA_024516035.1). NCBI lineage: Eukaryota > Metazoa > Arthropoda > Insecta > Hemiptera > Triozidae > Bactericera > Bactericera cockerelli. The sequence goes on along the minus strand of CM044962.1, from coordinate 12,886,346 downwards.
AAGATGAGTGAGGCTTTAACTATTATTATTATTACTAACTTAGGACAATTCTGAATTATTTCTGTGACAAAATTAACTGAAGAGAAATGGAAAATTACCAAATCGAAACTTTAGAAAGAGATCCCGACAGGTCTGCGAGCTGCCCCTATGTCAGGGAAAGTTAACTGGGGAGCATTTAACCTTTCCTATTTTTATTTTATTTTAACATTCATACACATCCTTCATTTAATATTTAATAGTTACTGCAATCCAATGTACTTTTCAGTATGTGGTGGAAATATTAAAAAAAAAAATTACTAGCCGTGTTATTTTGAGAGAGAGAGAGTTATTTTGAGAGAGAGAGAGAGAGAAAGAGAGAGACAGAGAGAGAGAGACAGAGAGAGAGAGAGAGAGAGAAAAGGAAGGAAGGATAGAAGGATAGAAAGTGAAATAACTTAAAACACCTGACGAGCTGACAGTTTCTTATTCCAAATATTCAAAATCATCGCAATATTGTTCAAGAGCAAAGTTCGTGCTACAGTTACCCTAGCATGCTCATTGAACTAAAGCTATTGGGGCCTTTCACAATTTGGCTACCATCTCGGTCTTTCACCTTGGCTCATTTACTTTTCTGTGAGCACTATGAATGGGTCTGAGTTATCACCGAACCTTGTGGTACTACTTTCGATTTTTATTTAGAAACTTCACTGGTGTCTATATGGATTGAACATGTGTTATTATCAACATCATTCACTATGTTGCTATGATCATGTGCTGTTTCTGATATGGATATGATTATTGTGAGTAACACTACCAATGGTACATGTGTTATACGGGTGTCTAATGTTCTTGTATCCAATAATACACTCGTGAGAATCGTGGTGGTTTAATGTACTCAAAAATAACTTTTACTACAAAGTAACTGATCTTTTTTACAATTATTCAAGGTCTGCCATCTCTTTAGGGTTTACGAGATGTACAAAAAGATTTGAAAAATACTTAAAGGTATTTTATGATATTTTGACCTTTGCTGTAAAAAATAAATCTACATCTCTGAGCATAAAAATGTAAGAAAGGTAGGTAGGTGGAAAATGAAGGCCGAAAATTCAAGTGGCCCTGGGCGGGCCAAGTAAGGCAGATTTTTTTCTTTGAAAGTGAAGCAGTTTTTTTTGGAATGGTGGCTCTTGTTTGTGTAAAGGGTACTCAGCCGCTATGTATAATATATAGGATGAGCAATGTCACACGCCGCTTTGTTGAAAACAAACTTTCTTCCAACTTTTAGGGTCGAATTATGAACCAGGATTGGGTTATCTAAGTGAACACTATCACTGTAGGCTATAGTGGGGTTGTGATTGTTTGAAATTCCCTCTAGAGGGATTGTTAGGGGATAGTGTCCACTTAGATTAACTAATCCTGTTTCATTATTCGGACCTAAGATACTATATTGTCATCTTCATCTGCATGTGACTGATGGGTATTAAAATTATCGTGTTCATGCTCACCATCATGGAGGAGACAGCAATACATAATAGTAATGCCTATCGTCACAAAAGATCTATTTAAGGTCGCAGTGACAAAGAGCTTTCGGTGCCGACCTGCTGACAGCCCTACTTATACCAATACCAATACTTACACCGTTATTATCTACCTTCACATGCATGTAATAACTTGTTATTGTTGTAGACTCCTCTGTCTTAAAACTATTCAAAATGCCCGAGTATACATACATATCCATACAGTGTTCACTTTAACGCTACAAGTAGGAAACAAGGAGGTATCTGCTACCTAAATTGTGAGCATAACCTGTGCTGGAACCTCAACCTCCCAGCTGTAAGTCTTTTGCGCTAACCACTAGGCCGTTGTAATGACGGTTGTAGATGATCATCATAGGGTGGCGTCATCGTGAACGATGGTAGCCAGACAGTGAAGGAATGACTCAGCACTTCTACCACTGTCTTTACAAGGAGGCTAATAATTAACAAGGGACCCCAGAACCAAGCCAATGCTGGTCTACTCCCTGTTTATAGTCCCCCAGCCAGACTGCTGGTCTCCTCCCTGTTTATAGTCCCCCAGCCAGATGAATATAAATTTATTATTATTTCTAACTTCATTAGGTATACTTAACAACAAGGTCTTCATGCAAAACATAGCTATTATTGTGTCTGGTACTCTAAATGAATAATTAGTACTAGGACATTAGTGGAGATGCCAAACATCGTGTCAGTACCATTCAGTACAATATTTTCAGTACATCCGTGGAGGCACCATGGTACAATTAGTACATTCATGTGTTTCCCTGTACGAGATTCGTCTATCAATTCTCATGTCTGGTAAAAAACTTAAGCTCAATAACACAACAGGTTCTCCAATATCTCTCTCTTTTTTTACCTGTAAAGTTTTTGCTATCTCTTCTCCGCTATCAGTAATCAGTTGATTTAGTAATCAGTGTATCTGGTTGAGCAGTGCCGAGCGTATTATCGCGTGTTTACGACATTGAAAAAATTGTTTTCTAAAAAACGCAGACATTTTTTCTACTTTCACCGGGTGATTTTTGAAAAAAAATACAAGAGAAATTAAATTTCTAAAAAAATAATATGTAGCAGAAAATTAAGTTTTCGCCATAGTTATTTTACATTAAATTAATCGTATTTTTAAGTTTTGTGATGCTCTGAAAAGTGTGTTTTGGAGCGAAAATCGATCGATTATCCACCGAAAGCACACAAAAGAACCCGATTGAAGACAAAACTATAGCTTGTTAGGGTAAAATGTGATTTCAAATTAATATTATCATGATCCAGATAATGTTCCAATTTAATTTAAAAAAAGTGAAAAATCAAGGATTTTTAGTGAAAGACCTGATAAATATTATATATCCTCTTTGATAATTTTCTAAACTATAAAATTTAATAGTCTTTTTATTAATTAATATCTAATAATTATTTTGAATCACCCAATTTTAATCCTATGATATTTAATATACAATACCTTTCTTAACAAACCACCACTTAATCAAAATTATATTTAATTAATAGCCAAGCACCTATTAATAAATTCATCATCACCTAATTAATTATATGCCCAAACCAATTAAAAAGGCACCCTACTATTCTACTAAATACCAATTAACAATCAATACTTTCACTTACAATTAAATTACTATACTAATTAGCAAATTAATTGATTCAAAACTGTTCTAAGTATTCAAATTTTATGTAAACAGCCTTTTTTTCAAGTTTCGTGCCCTCTCTTCACACATATTTGGAGATAACTGGTATCCTCTATCATTACATCAGGGATATTGATAGTTTGGGGACTCGTCAAGGTAAGTTTCAACTCCTTTTCAAATAGAAATGAAGCCAAAATCTGTAATATATTTATCGTGATTAACTTTGCGAAATCGCGATTAAGCCGTCGGCGTCGCGTCGCATGTCATGTCAGAATATATTCCTTACAAAAATTACCCACGCTTAGGACTCAAACCACCGAACTCCAGGTTACGAGTCCGGAACCTTAGCAATTGAGATACTGAGGTTGATTTTAAAAAGGATTACCATTTTCCATATACATATCCACTCACTTAGGATTGAAAAATCCCCGCTACCATAGGGGAATATAAATTTACACCTCAGGGTAAGATTACCCAGGGTAAGGGTAAGGCTGATGTATGACTAAGATGCAAAGGTTGGGTGGAAGAACTCACATAGAATGGCAATCCTGCCACATAAACACAGATACTACTTAGTACCTACGCCTAAAATACATGATTATCGATTCTGGCCAGGCAAACGATTCTGAGCTAAGTACAATAAATTGCTCTGATATATTCAAGTTGGAACTTTCATTCTCATTTTCTTGTAGACATGTTGAAGACACCTTTTAGACACTTTGTAGACATGTTGAAGACACCTTGTAGACACCTTGCAGCAACTCTCGTAAGATAGGTCAAGTTGAGCAACATTAAGGGCGAAATTAGCAGCGTCGATGGCGCGTTGAATGCACCGGTTCTCGTAGGATTATCGAAAATAAGCAAAGTCCAGCGAGGTGAAGACTTCGTGATGCTGTCATTCCGGCCCAACCCAGGCTGGGTGAGGTTATTGTGGTTAGCAGGTTTGTGAGTTTCCTGCGAATGGAGGGTAACACCCCCGTCGTGATATGACCATGCAGTTGAAAGCAATGTTAAACCAAAATTAAAAGAAGGGCGAAATTAATTGACAAAATGGAGATCACAAGTGTACTTAAGAATATTACGTTCCCTATATAAATCAATATAAACTACTAATAATGATTACAAGTCCTATAATGCTTACTATAATGATTGCAAGTCCGTAATTTGTAATCTCAATTTTGTTTCTTAATTTCGCCTTAGATTTAGAGTGGTAGGGTGACCATAGGCTCAAACCTTCGTGGTGATGTTTATTACCGGGATTGGCAACGTTGCTCTTTGAATAAACACAGTATTTGAAGTGCTCTCAATTTTTCTGGCTTTAATTAATTATTTCGTGTTTTTCGTCAGTTTTAATGTGCATTATTATTTTCCGTGTGTGTAAAACTAGTGTATACCACAGGATACTCTGCCGTAAAGCAAATATTTAAGGTAATATCAGCCTAAAACTCTCTTGAATTTACCCAAGATGGATGTCTTATAACATAAATTTATCGTTGAAACAAACCAGCGTCAGTCAACAAAGAAAAATACATTAGGCGTAAAAAGTGGTTATTTTATAGTAAAGTCAGTTCTTACACTTGGCTAGCAATTGAGGGTCTAAGCGTGAAATGGCAACGGTGTAATGGGATCTAATGTCGACCGCACATCACGCTTAATGATTTGATTATCAAGATCGGTTCATAGCATCACCTGATAACAAAGTTTCAAGGTCTCTCTGTAACCGAACTTTATTCAAATGATAAGGTAATACCTACCCAACTTACGCCTAGCATATTATATCAGTTTATGCATTGTGCGTTACTCGTGAGATATTTGCATAACCGAGCCTAGTCCACCAATTAAGTCCCTGTGTAGGTGTACCCTGATACTGTCCATTGTAGTATCGTATAGAATGTTTCAAGATAAACAGACCATGGAGGGTGTGCAGCCGTCAAACTCAGACATCATGAATGCTATTTTCAATATTGGCGCACAACTTTCTGACATAAAGCAAACGATTGAAGTGGATAGGGAAAAAGCAAATGAAAAAATTCTGACTATCGAAAATCGCCTGGAGTCCCACGATAGTAAACTACTTAACTATTATAAAAGAGATGTAAAACGAAACATTGTTATTTTCGGATGGGACGAAATGCTAAAGAACCCACTACACATCATTAGGGGAAAATTACTTGAGCTTATTGTAGAAAGGCTGGAAGTAAAAGATGTGCGGATGTTTGATATTCACGGCATCAAAATCACGGGCCCTAAGAAGAACGTATTGGTTGTCACTCTATGCTCACCTTACCTCACACGTATCATAATATCGAATGGTAAAAAACTTGCTGGAACAAAGATTTTCATAGACTACGACTTGTCTCCCGAGGAAAGAGCTAACAAGAAAAAATTATTAAATCACAAGAAAGCATTCAGTGATGGTGGTAATGTAGCAAAATTGAAAAATAATACTCTCATTGTAGGAGACAAGACGTATACTCTGGAACAATTAGAAGCAGGCGAGTTCGAGATTCCAAATGCGTCGCAGGGCACTGCTCCTAGTGCACAACAGTCATCCTCTCAGCAGCCTCAACACAACACCAACCAGACTCCGAGGAACCTGTCTCCGAACCCGGCGGAGAATGAAGATTTTGAGATGGGCACCGACAGAAAAAAGAGGACCCCACCCTTACAGGAGAATGATCGACTTCCAAAGAAATTCACATTGAACACACCTAAAATCAATGTACCAAATTTTCCTTTGGAGAACAAGACAGCAAAGGAAACTTGAAGGTGCTCTGGTTGAATACTCACGGACCGGATAACGTAGACCTGCTACTGAATAACGATTGTAACAATATTCTTGATAAGTTTGATTTCATTTTTTTGAGCGAAACCTGGTTGTTTGAATATAAAAATAATACATTATTTAATTACAAATGCTTTGTAGTTCCAGCTACGAGAAACTCGAAATTGGGCCGTAATCAGGGCGGACACATTTTTTTGTACAAAAATTGTCATGATGTAGATCTTATATCTTTGTATGATTTTGGATGTTTTGTTTTTGTTAAACCCCTTAACATTGTTTTGGGCGGTATTTATCTTCCCCCTAGAGCCCCATTATCTCTTTTTACACATGTTAAAGATACCCTTGATAATATTGATGATGAATACCCCTATCCCATTTTTGTGGGGGGGGACATGAACGCAAGAATAGCTCTTGGTAATCAGGCACCTGGTCAGTACTTCGAGTATACAATGCTCACTAATGAGAGAGATAGCAGGGATACATCAGCTAACACGTCAGGAGGACATCTTGTAAATATGTTGGATGATATTGGCTTTTTTGTTTTGAACGGTAGGTCGTTAAAGGATTCTCCAGCCAACTATACTTACATGTCTCATTCGGGTAAAAGTTGCGTAGATCTGGTTCTTTCGAATTTGTCTGGGCTGAACTTGGTGGCTGACTTTGAGGTGGACGATTTTTTCTTGAAATCCGACCATCTACCTATTGTACTGTCCATTGCTTGTACTCAACTTGTGATTATAGATACCAACAGAGACATAGATAGACCCAAAGTCGTTTGGAACGATAATAAAAAAGTGGATTTTTTTCAGGCTTTATCTGAAGTACACATTGAGGATACAAAATTGTTGTCTGCTGAAGAGGAATATAGGTACATAAGAAATAATTTGTTGAAAGTTAGTCAAGAACTAAAGTTAGTGAGAAACTCAACAACAAGACGTAACCCAAGATTAAAAAAACCATGGTTTGACCGTTCGTGTCTCCAGGCTAAATTTATCATGCGAAATAAATATAGGAAAGCTAAACGTCAGGGTTTTAATTCCAAAGAACTATTAAGTGATTTTCTTGTGTCCAAAAAAAATTACTCTGACTTATTAAAGTCAAGAAAAATATTATATGAACAAAACATGATTAAAAAATTTTGCAACGTAAAAAACTCGTCCGAGTTTTGGAAAACAGTAAAAAGTTACACTCCCAAAATTAGAAATCAGATTGATATTGATATGAAGGTAGTTGAGGATCATTTTAAAGATGTTTATTCAGACAATACAGATTTTCAGGATAGTATTCGAGAAGAGTTGGCTCAGCTTCAACAGGAACTTAATGCAGCACGGAGTACACATGCACAAATGGACCAAGATGAAAATATAAAGGGTGGTTACAATGTTACACTAGACAGCGAAATATCATTGGGAGAGTTAAATTTTTCTCTAAAAAACTGTAAAAAACAATAAGGCTGGAGGGGAGGACCTTCTTATTTATGAGCTCTTAAAAAACTTACCAGATAATTGGAAAAATAATTTGTTGAGTATTTTTAACAAAATACTGAAATCCGAAAAAGTGCCAGCGGACTGGTCGAAGATCTTAATGTTTCTTCTCTTTAAAAAGGGGGATAGCAAATTAATATCAAATTACAGGGGCATCTCTTTGATTAACGTCGTGTCCAAGCTATTTACGCAAATACTACACAGGCGTCTGTCGGCCTTTGCAGAAAATAAGAAAGTTATTCCGGAAAATCAGGGAGGATTTCGTGAAGGGCGAGGATGTTCTGATCAGGTGTTCACGCTCACAGCTTTGATTCAGATAAACTTACGCTTACCTAAGTCTAAAGTTTTTGCAGCCTTTATAGACTTTCGTAGGGCTTTCGACGGCATTTCTCATGATATATTATGGTTAAAATTACACAAATATGGAGTCAGTACCAAGTTCATAAACATCTTACGTAGCCTGTACAGAAACGCCAAAGTTAAGGTGGTCTTAAATAATAAGAAATCTGCTGGAGATTCAGGCTCTTTTTCAAGTGAGGCTCTCCCTGATATGAATCGTAATATCACAGATGAAATTAGGGTAGAACAGGGCATTTTGCAGGGGGATACCCTCTCACCCCTTCTGTTTAATATATTTATTGCCGACTTTGAAGAGTACTTAAGAAATAAGGGGGAAGAAGGGGTTAACATAGACAATATTAACGATATAATGCTCTTGTTTTACGCTGATGATATGGTGATTTTCTCCAAGTCTCAAATCGAGTTACAGAAAAAATTGAACTTTCTAAATGAATACTGTAACCTATATGGATTAGTTGTAAATGTCGAGAAATCAAAAGTAGTTGTTTTTAGAAAATCGGGTAATGTCTCTAAAAAACATGTACTTTACTATAATGGTGAAAAAATGGAAATCGTGAATAAGTTTACTTATCTCGGGGTTACCTTCTCCTGCTCGGGATTGTTCTCAGTGGCAGCTGAAGTTGCTTGCGCAAAAGGAAAAGTAGCCACTGCCAAAATTATCGAAATAGTAAAAAAATCTAAAATTGCAAATCTAGTGACCTGGCAGAAATTATTTGAAGCGTTAGTATCATCAACATCATTATATTGTGCGGAGGTGTGGGCGTGGCGTTACGCCGAACAATTAGAGACAGTTCAATCACAATATTACAAGTCCATCTTATTTCTTCCTAGATCTACACCAGGTTACTGCCTTAGATTAGAGTTAGGCATTTCCAAACTCAAAATCAATGTACTTAAGAAGATGTTAGCTTTGTGGTGTACCCTTTTAAAAACCAAAAATAATCGTTATACAAAAATCTGTTTCCTCCAACTTGTTAAGCTACGATCAGCATCATATCATGAGGTAAGATACAACTGGTGCTCTCAGTTACAGGATATTTTATGTGATCTGGGTTTTCAGGACTTATGGGAGAGACAGGACGTGCATGCAGTCGAACAAAATTTTGATCTTATCTTGGAAAAACTGCAGGAGACTTTGCATAGTCAGGATCTAGCTAGGATAGACAACTCTCACTATAATACTACATTCAAATGTATCTTAGACCCGTCCAGAACTGTTTCTAGCTACTTTAACTGGAGTCTCCCCTTGTGTCAATCCGCTTCCTCTGTCAACTGAGACTTGCGGGAGAAAAGTTCTCTATAATATCTTTTGCTGCCACCAAGTCATATTTTGATATAAATAATAAATGTGATTTGTGCAACATGAGAGTAGATGACTCATTGTGGCACTTTTTCTGTAGCTGCCCTTTGTTGTCAGGACATAGAATTAGATATTTGGGCAAGAGAAGTATTGGTTTCTATGAATTTCTGGCTTTGCTGAAAAGTTTGGGCACGAACGACTGTGAAGCAATTTTGAATACAATTATTTTATTTTACAAAGCTGCGGCCAAAGAGCGAAACTTTGCGAAAGAGCTTTTCGCAGAGTTTGATGAGATAGTTTAATAATAATATTAAAAATATAGATTTAGATACTTCAGTGGAGTAAATACTTTAAAACTGCCCCTTTTAGTTTATATTCATGCCATGCTATTAATTTTATGCCAACCATTGCCATATTTATATTTTAAGTTTATCTCAGTAATTTGTCATTTATATTGTAACATAATATTACAAATAAACATTATTATTCTATATTCTATTCTATTCTATTACCGGGCCAATCCAGGCTGGGTGAGTTGAACCAAATTCCTGTCCCGAGTGATCTCTATGCTGAAGTTGAGAGATAGAAAAAAAGAAGACCCGTTGGTCCCCACAGTCTTACTAACCAGTATTTTGCTAGTGGGTAATTATTTGGAGCAGGAACATCATGCTCCATTGAAACGCTATCGGTACTTTTGGTTATCGATTCCAGATTCTATGGCGAACCGATTATCTTGTATTTTGGAAGGAAATAACAAAACATAGAGCTACTATTCAGTGTCTGATTTCTTGTGGGAAAGGGATTTGCCCTGCAGTTTATAATGTAAAAAAGTACAAGCTTACCTTTGGTAATCTAGTACTTCGAGCGTTATTCTGATCCACCTAGCGTAGGGATCCATAAATTCGGACCCCGCCTTTTCCAATTTGATTAATTTACTAATTTATTTCAAAATTTGATCACATAAGATTATTATGCCCAGACTAGAACGTACTTAAGCCAAAAAGTTAATAAAAAAAGTGATGACAACAAAACAAACGGCTTACCTATAGGAAATAGTCCCAAATCAAGACACCCTATACACATACCAGAGTCACTTGTAAGAGTGATGTTGCAAGTTACTCAAACCAGCATCACCAGAATTCGCCATACATGTGACTCCACTCTCCAAGTGCGTTTCCGCTGTCTAAATGACCGAGTTCTGAGGCGGAAAAAAGACCATTTTTTTTAATGGAAGGCATAAAAAAATCTTTCAAAGACACCCAGATCCTGGGGTGTGGGATTTCCACCCACTAAAAACCCACCTTCTCTAAAAGCTAACCGCACTTGGAACCGAAAAATATCATTACTTCAAATATTATTAAATATTAAAAAATAAAATTAAAAAACTGGGTTGGTCATTTTTTCGACTACGATGAGGAAAGTAAAAATCTTCAAAATACCAGCAAGGATTCTTGGCGCCTCCTCCACTGATGAAGCTATCAGATCGTGCCGTAAGGATCAGTAGTAGATTACGTGATCCAGTTTGAATGAGTGGTCCCTCCTGTTCGATTTGGATAGCCTGGATAGTGACCTACTGACAAACTACCATTTAGATGAGTTCAAATTTTGGCAGAGAATATTTTTTTTTTTTTTTTTTTTTCGAGTTTAAAAGAGTTTTCACCACTTCTTCTAAAAGGAGTAACCAAATTACCGTATAAAGCATAAGATACAATGTATTATTATTGTTTTTTTAATTTACCTGAGTGGATTATTTATTGTATTTTTTCGTCAAAGTTAAAATTGCTCCTGGCTATTAGCAGATAGCTCAGAATGTGCTCGAGAACCCAATGTCAAGTTGATGTACCTTTCATCAGTATTATGGCATGAATGAATGAGTGGATTGATAAATCGAATTCTGCCAATGATAAACTAAATTGAAACCTAATGAAAAACTAAATTTTATTTTTTTAAAAATGAGATAGGTTACATTAAAATTACTAAATTAAATAAGATTGTAGGATTTATCTTCTGCTGTTATCTGCTTGGTAACCTTCCCACTCCGCGTAATTCCTAAATTGAAATATTAATGAAATGTTATTAAACCAAGAGTTGAGTTTTTAATGTCTCCATAACTCACCTTCACAGAGTAAATTCTCCAAATATCGCCATGGAAATACCTATCTGATGGACTTTTAATTCTCTCATAGTCACCTTCACGATCTAATTGTTCATAAATCATTTCAGTGATTGACTTGAGAAGTGAAAGGCTTCAACGCAATGGTAATGGAAGACATTAGAGCTAGGAATTATTGAAATTGAAGAAGCTGTCCATGATGCAACACGTTATAAATTACAATTATACAATTCAAGTGGAGAGCATGATTGAAATCCTTCACCCGGACCTGAACATTGGAGATCTGCTCAATGAGGCCCCAGAGGAGAGCTCCCTGAAAAAGCAAAGATTTACCTTGCAGAAGTTGATAGAACAAACGTTAAATGGAAAATATTCTGACCAAATTTTCAGCCGGGACATGACAAGTTATGCTCCCATTTGGGATTTTTACCACATAATAATGCGTCTTGGGCTTACTGCTTGAATAATTGGGCTTAATAGTCCTAATCAGGCAGTATAAATAAGGCGATATTATTATTATTTTTTTTAATAGATAATGGTGTTGCCAATTTTTTTCATTTATAATATTAATAATTATATTTATATTGTTATTGGTTTTTTGATGATTGTGGTGGTATTTATTATTCATTCCTTTATTCCATGATACCTTTGCTGGTGATACTGATGTTTCGGTTAATATTCCTGACACCAATCTCCTGATGGTTATATTGATGTTGTTGCGATTTGTATAGATGATGTTTATTCCCACTCTGGTGATGTCACTGCTGGCAGAGATGATACAGTCAATCCAGACGATGTGAACAATGCTTTACCTTATAATGCTGCTATTTTATTTGTGGTTCTTATCACTACTCGGTACTCTTTGATGTTTCCGTTGGTGATGATGACCATGATGGATGATCACTGCAGTAGCTATTGCAGAAGGAGTGCAAATTCCTGAAGCATATCTATTAGATTTAATGGTGAGCGCAGCATAACATTGAGCAGAACTCATTGAGTAGCTCCGAGATGTGTTTCCAACTTGTTTCCAGCTAATAGAACCATTATGTCTTACCACCGTGTTGTTCATAACTTTCATCAAGATATCAGATCCTTTAAGTTTAGAAGAAACAGGGAATCTGTGAAAGGGAACATGGTATAGTTGAAGGGGAGCAAGGAATCTTAGAATTAGAATATGGAATGTTCAAATGAAAATATAAAACAAATACTTTAAAAGAAAAGGGGAGCAAGAAATCTTTGAATTAGAATATGGAATCTTCTAATGAAAATATAAAATAAATACTTAAAAGAGAACATGAAACACTTAAAAAGGTAAATGTAATCTTTCAATAGGAACATGGAATACTTGAAAAAGACATTGCCTTATATTTATTTTTCCTAGACCTACTCTATACAATGAGGTAATGAGGCATTGCAGTACATCGATTCGGACTTGAATTCGGCTCCACCGCAATTGGTATCCTCATTGAAAACTGATCATGGACCCTCACTTGGTAAATTATTTATTTTTAACTCGGACTTAAGAACAAATTCACAATACTTATTAATCACTAAACGTTAAATAGTATAGTAAGTATAGAAGGTTCAAATCAACGTTCTTCGCAGATGTTTTCAAAGAAAAAAATATATCAACATACTCAATAGAGAGGTATTTTATACTTATACAGTACTGATATACAGCCTCCATTACGCCTGTGTCAAAACATTCAAGAGGAACAGGTATCTCAACTATTGCAAAACCAACATGTTGTCTTGAGAGGTTTACTGCGATCCGAACACCAAGGCACCTGAACAACTCAGAAGTTTATAGACAAGCATCTTGAGCTTGTATCTTTCTCATTTCACACGAGTGCGTTTTGTATAATTCTCTCCTCGATAAGATATCTGCAACTTTTATCTTGGAGTTACGTCGTCTTCCTGGATCCCTCCACAGACTCTACAAGCTACAGTTCCCAGATCCCGGGTCTACCAATGTGAAATAATGTACATTTTAGTTGTACGGCTGAAACGTATAAAACATATAGGTATACAATTGAGATTAAGTGAGATATAACATATTGTTATAAAGCTGTCTCATAATACACATATATACAAGGTATCGTTGCTGAGAATTTCACATACACAGCATTCGGTTCCCAGTTCTGCGCCATACGCAACGGGTATTATGCTAGTCAACGGGCATTGTGCTCGTAAAACCATAAACTAGCTCAAGTGAAACCATGTGAACCCAGAACCAACATGGTTTAGGTTTCTAGTGATTGTTCTTGTTGCTGTTCCTCTCAGGAGATCAGTTTTCCCATTGGTCAGGTCTAGGAACCACCCGTCCCAAGTCATCTGACAGTCCTGGAATTACGTCCTACTTGGAAACAATATCCAGGAAGTTTATAATCCCTTGCTTGTTCCCTAAATCCACAGCTTCTGAGAGAGATCTGTGAATCAGTTGAGCTTCACATATTCATCGTGTGGACAACACGAACAGAGATAACACTCTGTCCAACTATTAAGTTGGCTACATATATCTGCTCATATACAATTGAGATACATATATCTGCTCATATACAATCCAGTCCACCTGTCTTCCATAGTTTCATTCCAGGGCTATCCCTCTGACAGCATCAGTGAGTGTCCTTCCTGAAATCTACAAACCTTGTGTATCTACTAATGCGAAGAGAAAGAGAGTGTGAGAGAGATACTGACCTCGATAAGGTAGTTTTTGAGAGGGTTTTTAATATGCCAATCAGTAAACTACTGAGGTTCCTTATTGTATAGCTACCTCTATCAGGCAACTGTCAATGTTTCTTCATGGACAGTATAAATGTTTCATTCCCATCCTTTCTTGCTACACCACCCAAGGAATTATATAAATTTAAATAAAATGATAATGTACGCAGAGTATGTTTCATCATAAAAAAGATCCTGCGTACATTTATGAACAACCACACCCGAAAGTCTAGAAAAAATTCCAAAGAAAATACCAAGACGTTTCAAATAAACATTATTTAGGTGGTTAAGGTTACTTGAACCCACGAACTCTGGTTTCGTGTCGCTCAGGTTAATGGCTAACCATGAAGTGGTTATGAGTCCACCACCAGCCACTAATACTACAATTACTTCTTACGGTAGAATCTTCTGCAACTACCTAATAGATTTGTTCAGTGTGCGTGTCTTCTCGGTCAATGGCTGTCAAGACGGTTCTGAGTGTCTCGACTTTGCAGAAGAGCCAATGGGTTGTGTAACTGTGAGAGCAACTAAGCAACACTATCATAAATAAAATTGAGCCATCTGCTGCTGTGTTGAATAGCTTATCTGAAGCTAGCAATAGAGATAAGATCGGCGAACAGCTTTAACAAGACAACCAAGGTATTGAGACATTGTTTAGTGTTTGGTATCATGAACTCTACGAAGACTATCCAATATTGAGACATTGTTGATCTTATAGGGTGTTTCTTATTTAGTCATGATATTAAAAAATGTTCTTTAGGCTGATCGATCGAAAAAAGTTCCTGAAGTGGTTTTAGGGACGTATGACTACTGGATGACAGATGCACAAGAATTCCATGTGGTACTACTCATATTTGTGTCAATAGTAACCTGATTGAGTCAGAGAGAGAGAAAAAAAAGAGGATGAGCAGGTAGAGAGAGATAGAGAGACTGGAGTCAATAGAGAGCGTTTAACCTGGATATTCGATTATTTGTACCGCGTGTGGGTTTCAAGTTTCAACGTCTCGTCTCTACTCTCTACATCAAGATAAAGATACCTCTATTATGTTTACTGTAGATAAAGATACCTCTACTATGTATTCTATACACCAAGACGTGATTGACTGGCAGATAATGCTCATTGATTCTTTCATTCTATTATTATTAGTCATACTTGTGGGGGCATCCTGCTAGTGGCCCGCCAAGAAGAGCAGTATTATACATTATGATTATGACCTGTGCATATAATGTGTTTACTATAATATATGTATGTATACAGGCATTGTATGTGCATAAACTGCATAGGACGTACAGTAATGTACAATCTTAACAAAATGTATAATTTTTATAACCTTCTTGAACATAATGTGCAACAACTCTCGAAAGTTTCATTGTAATCGAAATTGTGTTAATCACTTTCGTGATATCACAACTACTCAAACACGTTTTACAAAATATACGCTGAAACCGTGACTTGAACCACCGACCTCCAGGTTACAAGTCCGCCGCCTTATCGATCAAGCTACTGAGGACGAAATTGGATAAGTGATTTAGTACTACTCGTACGAGAGTCATCTATATTCTATAGGATTTCTAGGACCCTCGTATTGATGCTTACAAGTCTCGGAACACTCCACCTCCAAAAAAAAAGTTGCTTTGGATACTAACCACGAAGTTATGTATCAATTGAAGATGGAGCAGCAGTTCTTTTTGTTTTAAATAAATAAATAAATGACCATTCCATGTCTGCCATTTGGCTACGCCACATAGTACTCGTACTACGCCGAAGGTTACCACCTAACCCTGCATTAGCCAGCCTCCGTGGCGTAACGCTTGTGACTACTGCCCGTAGTCCAGAGATCCCGAGTTCAATTCCCTGTTGGGGCAGACTTTTCGAAGAAAAATCTGTTCCCTCCAAACACGTGAGGCTGGCATTTCCAACCCTATCCAGACTAGGTGAGGTTAATGTGGATAGCTGGTACGATTCCCAGCGAATGGAGGGTGAAACCCTCATCCTGACTAGTTCAAATTAGGACGTTAAACTCAAATAGAATCAACTGGTCACAATAGATCTAAATAGAGGTCGGTGTGATAATAAAATTGGTGCTTCTCTTGTGGAACTCCAACCAGTCAATAATAAAATCCCTGTATTCTTGTACTATGCCTTTATAGTACTAACAATTTGGTTTTCTGGGCCTCACACATAATAGAACAGTAGCTGTTGAGCTCGTCAGCTGGGAGATGTTCAGAAGTTTCAATTCTATGAAAACATCAATTCTTTATAATGATAATAATATCGCCTTATTTATACTGCCCGATTTGGACTATTAAAGTCCCATTATCCCAGCAGTAAGCCCAAGACATATTATTATGTGGTAAAAATCCCAAATGGGAGGATAACTTATCAAGTTATCATGTCCCGGCTGGGTTTCGAACTCACGACCTCTGGAATCTCTGGATTCACAGAGTGCCGCCTTTACCATTGAGCTACCGGGACAGATAATGTATTGTACATGTAATAATTCCTTACTTAAAAGGATTTAGAAGTAGGTGGTTGCTAGATTCGTAACTCGTAACCTGTGTTGACCATGTTCCATCAACGTAATACTGGCGAGTCATTCATCATGGACTCAAGTATGGACCACTGATGCTCTTTCTCGTCTCTCTACTCTACCGACAGGTGCGTTAACCTGACAGCCCACCAGAACGGATTTTGTCCAAATAAGGCTCAACGTTTTGTGCTCGTTTTGTGCCAGTAAAAATTTACTGGGGGGGTCTATATCTCGAGAACGGTAGGGGTACAAAATAAATTTTTGCTGGCACAAAACGAGCACAAAACGTTGAGCCTTATTTGGACAAAATCCGTTCTGGTGGGCTGTCAGGTTAACGCACCTTCTACCGACGAGTAGCGTTCCCACGGCGCTAGAGCCAATCTCTCTGCTAGACGGCCCGTTTCATTTGTAATGGTTTGTCCTGTGGGATTTAGTGGCAGAGACACCTGACCCGGGATCTGGCCTAGGTGGTCGAAGCGCTTCTCAACCTGAGCGCCAAAATGAGAATTATACGCTTTATTGGAAAGTAACCACCAGGCGAGGTTAATGCGCAAAGCATTTTCCACCTCCTAACCCTCAGAGTCTTATTATTATGTGGTCAGAAACTCAAATTATAATTTTAATTAGTAGATGTATATAATTTTAATAAGAACTAGCTTTTTAAGTATACCTATTTGGTGTGATTGAAATCATCTTGAATTATTTGAGAGACATGATATTAACCGCTTTAAAGAATACTGTATTAAAATACTTTTAAAGAATATTTGAAAAATCCAAAGTCCATCTAGGACTGCCATGTGTTTTGAACCAACACATAGGTTGAGCAACGCTGGGCAAGACAATGGTGCAGATTAGTATTATTAAGCGTTTCTTTACAAGCTTTTTTTACTTTCTCACAAGTGGAGAATATGCACTGGGCGTATCCCTGATAGAGTGAAGCGACGATGCCTGTGGTGGGGTTATTGCCACAGGCAATAACCCCGCCCTTTAGGTAGGACATTTCTCTTTTTTTTTTCGTTCTTGTATATATGTTTAATCTTTTTGTTTTTCTTTATATTTTATTGTATTCTACTGTATATATTTTTTGTTCTATCTAATAAAGCTTAAAAAAAAAAAAAAAGAAATGCGACTTTTGAAAAGATTTTTTTTTTTTTACTGGTAACAAGCAATGATTTTATTTTTTCTAATATTAGAAACGGATGTATTTTCTGATATTTTTGGAGTTATGAACAGAACAAATAATAATAATTATTATGTAAAACCTAATCATTTTGTATGTATTTCTCGGGTGACATAATATCATGTCTCTCAAATAATTCAAGATGATTTCAATCACACCAGATAAGTATACTTAAAAAGCTAGTTCTTATTAAAATTATGCATCTAGTTATCTGGGAATACTTCTTATTCCATGGTATTAAACTTTTACCTAACAATCTCACATATCTCACATGTAACTGCCCAGGGTTTGATGAGAACACCTCACCACATTTATACATTATACATGTACAATTGTACATAGAAGAGAAATATTATACACAAATGTATGTATTTCTATACCATGTGTAGTGGAGATTATGTATCTGTTTAATTGCAAGCTCCTGCAATGTGTTATGCAAAAGTGGCAGAAACATGATAGGTAAGCGTCTCTGTTTCTCTTCTCATGATCTCAACAAAACCTCAACGTGTGGTGTAAACCTATAATTATTAGAAGAGAAAATATTGCCAATATAACACTCTTAATTTAGCAATAGGGAATATAGACGCCTAATCAAGCGATGAGGCAAGTCACTTGAAACAAGTAAGTGCACTAGCAGAGGAGCGCTCGTCAAGAGTAAGTCTCTTATCATTATGTTAACCATTGCCCCATTCCAGAAACACTCTCCACTCTCAAAATCCCCAAATCTCCCTTTCAACCGTCACACAACGCACTATCATTGGTTATTGCGTTCAAATCAACCAATCAAATGCTTTTTCTGACGGTTGAAAGGGAGATTCGGAGACTATGAAAGTGAGATAACTTGTCGAGTCCCGGCTGGGTTTCGAACCCGCGACCTCTGGATTACCAGACCGAAGCTCTGACCACTTGAGCCACCGGGACAGGGTACTGTTTGCGCACGTCTTTTTAAGCTCAAAAGTAAATGAAAATGCAGTTTAATTAATTTTTTTGATTGAACATACATGAAATCACGTCTTGTATAATACAATAACGGCAACAACCTGACTTGGAATAATTAATTCTTTCATAACAACTTAATCTCGCAGCTCACAGCGGCCATATTATTTTTGTTTCAAGAACGAGAATTATTTAAACAGGTGTAATTATTACAATAGTTATATAATAATAACTTTAATGATAAGAAGAAAAGTGAAATCTCATTCAAACATGTTGTTTTTAAAACCCATATTGTTATTGTGGATGCAAGATGTAATAATACAGATGTTATATTCATGGAGTGGAGTTTTCAGAGTGGATTTTAAATGAGTTATAACACGATGTCTTGTATGTACTACGTAATGGACAATAGATTTATTATACTTTATCTTGAAATATGAATTATGAGTAATGAGATACTCTAGAATTATTGTTATGTAAACGTGATCTATTCCTAAGATACACAAACTCATTCTACCTACCCTTGGTTAAGGTTTTCTTTTCCGAGTTATAAATACAAAAAATTGTATTCTTAATTTGGCTACAAATGCTTGTAAAGGATAGGTACCTTCCGGTGCGCTCGTGTTGACCCAGCACCTAAATGAGAAATACTATGCCACTTCTCGCCCATCAGAAGGGACTGAGGGAGATATACTACGGGACGGGAAAGCTACAGCACAGACCACAAGTGTCTGCAGTAGCTCCAAACACTCATCTTAAAAAAAAAAAAAAAAAAAAAAATGTCTATATGATGACTGTAGAGAGTTTTATAACTCAGTTAAAGAAACCAAATTAAGTTGTAAAAGAAAAATTGTGAAAAGTCAACAAGGTATTTCTAGAAAAATATTCCACCAGAAAAAGTCCAGAACCGCCTCTTCTGATATACACCTGAATCACCTTCAGTGGTTACTTAACTGAGATTTTCTAATTCTCAAGATCGGAGAAATCATGTATGCATATGTCTCTGAGCTGTGATTGTCTTTTTGGTGAAAGTAATTAAGTCCATGTAAAACTTGATATCAAGCTTGTATAGTGATGAGTTTTGTTTATTCTTGGTAGAAGTTGATTTTAAACTTTATTATTACAATCAACACCATAAATTGTCTTTTATTTTAATATATTTTATATGACTGTAATGAATGAAATTATCATATTTGTGTTCATCACATTCGTCATATTATCACAACTACTCAAACTCGCATTACTAAATCTACGCTGAAACCGGGACTTGAACCACCGACCTCTAGGTTACAAGTCCGCCGCTCCGCCGCCTTATCGATCAAGCTGCTGAGGTCGGTAATATATTTTATTACTTCCCATACCGACCTGAATCCCATAGAGTCCATAGATTTTGGACAATATGGCAGTAGCATGATTCTGCTTACTGATTCATGATGATAATCATGATGGAGATGAGAATAATGTACTTCGATAGTTTCTGTATTAATATGTGAGTATACGAGTTCATTCATGTATACAATGAATGATAATAATAAGTAATATTTATTATTTATTATTTTAATTATATTATTATATTTATGTAGGTATTGTATAGTACATACTTATAACCTACATTGAGTTCTTTGAAGCGGTATGTAGCGTGGTGTCTTCTGAGGATTCATCTTATATGTATGATCCGTGAGATGTGAGGAATCATGTCTAGAAGAGATGCTAATATGAGAGTTGGACCGCTAATGAAATTCAAATAGAAAGGTTTTGCTTCCAAGTCTGGCTCAGTTACATTGAGAATATGTCCTATCTTTTCATGCAGAAAATATTAAAACCATTTAATAGGATTTTAGTTTAGTCACCGTGTTAAAGTGGTGTAGTGGTGTAGTGCACGGGGTTTGCATGCACGGTGACCTGGTTTATCCCAGCTGGCTAGAAGAAATTCTACTCTACATCTCGGATGCTCGTACTGTTCTCGATCTATTTATAGGTTGAGGAAAAATGAGTAGTTACTTATATGAGTAACGACCAGTGACGGCATTATCGGAGAATAAAGAATATAATGTAAAATATTTCGAAAAATAAAGGAGTACTAGCAAATAATGCTGTGCTACCCACAAAAATCTTGTGAGGTCTTGTGCTTCACCACAAATAAATCACACTTTTACTTTCGGTATATTTCCAATATTAGAAATCAGATGTATGTAATTTAAGTTTACTATGCTCTCCCTCCCTCTAAAGCACTCTCTTTTACTTTACTCTGCTATGTTATGCTCTTCTCCTTTTATTCTCTCTTTTACTTCACTCTGCTATGTTATGGTGTCTTCCTTTTCTTCTCTCTTTTACTTCACTCTGCTATGTTATGCTCTTCTCCTTTTCTTCTCTCTTTTACTTCACTCTGCTATGTTATGCTCTCTTCCTTTCCTTCTTTCTTTTACTTCACTCTACTATGTTATTCTCTTCTCCTTTTCTTCTCTCTTTTACTTCACTCTGCTATGTTATGCTCTTCTCTTTTTCTTCTCTCTTTTAATTCACTCTGCTATGTTATGCTCTCTTCCTTTTCTTCTCTCTTTTACTTCACTCTGCTATGTTATGCTCCTCTCTTCCTTTTCTTCTCTCTTGTTTTCTGGGCTTTTCCCTTTTTCTTATTTCTATATTATCTTTCGTTCTCATAAATATAATATTTTCTTTATTCTCCTCTTTTTCTTTGATGTCTTCTTTATCTCTCTTCCCTTCATTTCTTTGTGATCAGTCATCCTTCTGTCGGTATCTCCCTTCTCTTTATTACTCTTTCTTCAATATCTCCGATCTCCTCTTTGTCTCTCTCTGTTTTCTTATCTGTTTTTTCTTCTATTTCTTCCTCTCTTTCACTCTCTCTCTCTCTTCTCTCTCTTTCACTCTCTCTCTCTCTTTTATCTTTTTTTCTCGTGTTTTTGTTACATATGTATGTGTTTTATTCTCTATCTTTCCTTGTCTCTTTATCTTTCTCTCTCTCTCCCTCTCATTAATGACCGCATTGTTAATTCAAAGTCTTTTATTACCGTCCTGAAAATTACCGAGAATCAACAATGCATGGGACCAAACCATCTTCAAAACAATACCCCGGAACCAGCTTTAAATTGGCTGTAATTTATTTTTTACCATTATACGTTACTACTTACCTATACTATTCTCCCATACATAGTAAAAGAAGAGGGCACTTATAAGAGTATACACTCCACCTAAATGAAGTGTATATATATTATAGACAGTCAGATGCATTCATAATTAAATAATCAGTAATTTAAGTGCAATAAAAAATTTACAGGGTGTTTATATTTTTATTATAAGCAAAGGGCGGGTCTATTGCCTCTGGCAATCTCTTCGAACAGGTGAACATTTAAAACTTATGTATGAAAGTGAAACCCCATAATATTTATGTTGTATATTCGTTCGTTTACAAAGTCTTCACCAAGCTGGATGTTGCTTTACTTCAGTGATCTGACGAGAACTGGTGTGTTGAATGTTTGATCCACGCTGGCTTGACAATCTGAGAGATTAATCTCATGTATTCTTCTTTGATTTCAGATAGGAGGTAAGGACGGTAACAATCTATACAACAGAATCTCCCAATAAAAGATGTACCAATGGGATGAAACATAAATATGATAACAGAACCCCCTGCACATGTGCACATATATGGTAAGTAGTGTTATTTTATTTCAATGGTCTTAATGGAAATAATTAAATACTTTTCCTCAGGTCACTGATAAAATTTGATGATTTCTTTTAAAAATAACCGAAATTTCGCCATATCCTAAGATGCAAATTCGGAACTACAATAATTATGGTATAATGAATACAAAACTAGAACGACTTGAGTGAGAATGCCGAAACATTTTGAGCAGGAAGGCCAGGGTTCGAGTTTTGGCCGCGTCAAACAATTTACCGATGAATAACCATTGCTACGAACATTCGTGTTGAAGACAGTTTAGTTAATTTCACATTCACACCAACTCTTAATCCTCATTTTAACAGACATTAAACTCTCAATAGCCAGGTCTATGGCGCTTTAAATGCACCGGTTCTCGTAGAATCTCCGAAGTTAAGCAACGTTCAGCGAGGTCAAGATTTCGTGAGGCTGGCATTTCGGCCCAACCCAGGCTGGGTGAGTTTTATGTGGGTAGCAGGTTTGTGAGTTTCCTGCGAATGGAAGGTAACACCCCCGTTGTAATATGACCATGCAGTTGATATAGCGACGTTAAATCCAAATTAAAAAATCTGGTGTAAACATCACACGACTTTCCTTGTCCCCCAAAAAGGAGTCGAATTCCGTCACTGGTGACTCAACGATAACAGGTAGCTAAAAATCAATGCCAAATTCGTAATAAGCACTTCAAAATCATTGAATTTGACATGTCACAACACCCATCTAGGATGAATAATAAAAAAGTTAGTCAAAGCGGGTCCCCGGTAGGTAAATACCGGTAAATTGGGGCCGAGGTCCAAAAAGTTCAAGATATCAAAAAAATGATGAGAATAGACCCCTATTATTTTTTTAATTTAAGAAAGTGTTGTTCTTCAACTTTTTTTGTATCTGAAACCAATTCAAAGAAACCGCGCTTGCGGCTAATATTTGCTGCCTTGCGGCCGCAGAATGCAGCCAATTTTAACCAAAAGTTTCGTGGTTCGTCTGGTGTATAAAATCAATTTCCATACCTAATTTCAAGTCTCTAGCTCTTACCGTTCTCGAGATATCCTGTTCACACACAGACACACAGACAGACAGACGCACGGACCAATGGCTGAAAACAACTTTTTTAGTATCCTGAGGCTATGATTCGTCCAGAAATGTGAAAAGCTGGGTAGGTCAAATTTTCGACGAATACAATACTTTCCTTATTATAGGATAAGGAAAGTAAAAAAAAACTCTCATTGCAGTCATCATACTAGTTATTGTTGCTCTGATAAACTCTAATGCCTCATCTTCATTATAACTCACACTAATCTCTCATTGTATATTCTTACTGTTGCTCCAATAAACTCTAATTCTTCATCCTCATTTTAACTCACACTAATCTCTCATTGAAGTCATCGTACTTATTGTTGCTCTAATAAACTCTAATTCCTCATACTTAGTTCCTACATGATCTCTCATTGTACTTAAAATTCCTTCAACTTCTGCATCAACAACTCCTCTAATGCTCCCATTCAATAAGCTTGTATTGTGTGCACTTTCAGCCGCAAGTACATCGTAACAACTGGTTCTTGTAATTCAAAGAGAAAAGAGCTATCCTCCGAGTGTTCCATTGTTCTCCAAATCTCTAGCAATTCTCCTCGTTAAAATTAATCTCATTTTTTTTATATATATATACTTATAAAGATCATGTTAAATATCATTATCATAATTTTGGTCGGAATTACGATAAATTTGGCTTAACCAGAAGAAAAAAAGTATCTCTGATTGTTAAATTCATTAGTGAACATTATTATTGTTGTGCGTATACCTAATCCTCATTATCAATCTCCATCACCCGTAGGTACCATTACTTTATGACTGAAAGGCAGGACAGGAACAATACAGGAACTATCTCTTTGCATGTCTATTCTGATTCCATTCAAATGTTAAGTCATAAACACCCGTAGCAACTTAGTTGTCTAATATTATGCAGTCTAATTCTTACAAAAAATACCTGACATTGTTTATGAGAAGCACAACTTTTTTTACATTTGAAACAGTGTGAGATTTCATTTTATTTTTAATGAACATGTTCGGTTACTAGCGTAAAAAAAGTGGAGCAATATTTTTAGCGTGATATTTTGAAGGAAAAAAAATGGTCTCATATAATGTTCATTTTACCAGAGAATTTTCAATTTGAGCACTCATGAGGAGGCACATAAATTTCTTTGAGATCCATCTGCTAGCTGCTAATAGTATTTATTAGGATTTGCTCTGGGTGAGGGTTTCATAACTATAATAATATAAAACGGCGAACACTCGAATAACTCTGTCTAACAGTTATAAAAGATACCCTTCATATAATACAAAAACATTTATATTAACACCAAAGTTGGACTTGAAAAAATATTTTCAAACAAGAAAGAAGAAAAAGGAATAAAATGTTTGAAAAAAATGTCCATGATTGATATTAATGCTGTGCCCGAAAGGCAACTAGAATTTTGTAGCAGTTCGTTAAAATAATAAATATTAATTGTTTCTCTCTAATAAGTGGTGTAGTGTACCTTGTGTAATGTGTATCCCATAAATTAAGGGTAAAACCACATCCTCGTCATTAGGAACCTAGATTTGAAAGCAACTCTGAACCCCCTAAAACCTCTACATAAGAGTACATAGTGGAAAATAAACCTAAGAAAATGCGGTACAAAGAGGAAATGTGGCATCCGTGTTGAGCACACTGAAGAAAGAAGATGTTTTTAATGAAATTTATTATATCATGTGAATTGATCCTAAAAAAAAAAACCCAAGTAATAGTGGAGGCATGTCTTGGAAATTATGTTGCCATATTTTTGTTTAACTTGGGACTTGAACCACCGACCTAGAAATTACAAGTCCGGAGGTTTATGTGTAGGAAGTATCCATCACTCAGACATCCAGATCTCCGAAGTTTTGCATACATAATAGATATCAAACACAATATATTATTCGTGTCGGTTACAAAATCCTTCTGTATAATATTGCTTCTGGCTTTGTTTCAAGCAAGAGTGAAAGTTGCATTATAGTCTACACCTGTCTCTCTCTCACTCTCACTCTCTATAACCTGCGGGCATTTACCATCTCTCTCACTCGCCAGAAGAGATAGATTGACTGTCTCACATTAATAATTTCACAACGATTTGTGTACGGTTTGCAAAAAGCAAAATGCTAAACTTTAGCATGAAACACATTACTTTTATATGAAAAAAAATAGTACGGTTTATATTTCGATTACCTAAATCGCCAAACGTGAGAATACTTCCGTTATTTTAGATAATATGGTCGGAAGTAAAATTGGATCAATTTTTTGTTTATAATTAATATACTAAATTGATTTACATTCACTGATTCATTATCAACGTAGCTCCATCAAGGACTGAGCCAAATGACTCCAAATTTAGCCCACACTCTGGGCTAAATTTGGTATTGCACGTTTCTTTGTTACTTCACTTCAACGATCTAATAGGAACTAGCGAATTTAAATATTTTCGTTATTTCAACTTGCCATAATAATAATAATAACAACACTTTTTAGTGGAGGTTAATGCTCAAATCATTTTCTATCACCTAATAACCTTCAGAGTCTCATTATTATGTGGTCAAAAACTAAGATTAATGAGGAAAAATTCATGTTCTGGGCGGGATTCAAACCAACGGATCCCTACGCTATCTGGATTACCAGACTGGTGCGTCAACCACTGAACTATTGGTCTGGTTGGTCCATCACAATTCTCTTTCCCAATTTCGTCAGAACTCAATGCGAAAGAATTATCTAGGTATTCTCCATGCTGGTTGTTGCTTAACTTCGGCGACAGGTTGAGAACTGGTGTCGTGGTCTAGCCAATGTGTAGTCCCTGGCTCAATACCCTCTGATTGGTTCATCACAACTATCTTCCCATTTCATCAGTACTGGATTGGAAAGAACGTATTCACCATGCGTCGAGTCACTTGACTGTGAAATTATCCGCCATTATAGGTTAAACACATGCAGGTATTTATGAACGTGCAGGCATATTAGACTTGATAATATTCGACATAAATGTTTATATTATTAGAACTATCTAACTAGGCATGTTGCATGTAGTACCTATTTAATATGTAGTTATTGAATTTATGTAATTGCTGAGTAGGCTGCACTTATTGTGAATCTAATGAGCACGAATTCATAGATATTTTGTAGGTTATCTTCATAATTGAGAAGAATTGCGTTATTTTCATAATCATGTTTATATTTATTTATTATTGTTATTATGTCATAACTTTAGCGGGTAGCGATCATTACGACACTCCCAATCACACCATCCTTCTCGTAATGCCTCCACTGGCCGCTACTCCTACAAGTTACCTATTACAAGGTAGCCAGCGACCATGACACGTTGAATACACCAGTTCTCATTCAGTCACTGTAGTTAAGTAACGTCCAGCGAGACTAGGAGGGGTGATGGTTGACCATTCAAATTCGAACCCTCGTGATGCTGGCTATTTCCGGCCCCACTCTGGCTGGATGAGGTTATAAATAGTATAAACTATAAGGTTACGAGGTACAGCCCAGAGATTTTTATACACTCGCCAGCCATCGTATATTATCCAGTTCATCGTGCGTGTTAGTCTAGTGCGCTACGCCATTCGGCCACTGTGACAGGGCGAAGCAAAGAGGTGTTAGCCAGATGAGACGAGTTTTTGGAATAAAAGGAGAATTAAAAGAAAAAACCGTAGTCAGCTCACTCGGCTTGCATGCAGCATATGCAGATGACCGGGGTTCGAGTCTCTATTCATATATTTGTTCGATTTTTTTCTCCGAAGATCGAGTTAATCGGCATCATATTATAGGTACTTTAGAAGTTTTTGGGATCCACTCATGTCTACCAGCTGAAGATAAGCAGTTTGCTAGTCGAAAGTAAACAGGTTTGAATTTAAACTGAATTCAATTAAATGACTTTAATATATAATTATGATTGTATCCATGAGATTCTATGATTTCGATTATATTAAACAAACATAATGCTATCTCAACATGAACTTATAACATGCAGAACTTTTGCTAGCAGTTACTTGGCTAGTAAGTATAAATATATGCAAGTAGACCGAGTGCCTTCCATCAGGTAGGTAATTACGTTCACATACCATGTTGGTATATCGGGTTATTAACACCATTGCATATAAAGTGCATAACATGCTCATATGTCTATTAGGATTGGCCGAATGGTGTCAAGCTATATGTGGACTTGGGTAGATCGTACTTCTTTTATGACGTATGTATGCTTACATTGGTAAGTTATGTGTGGCATATTGATGAATGCTAGTTATGTGACCAGCGCCTTGGGCAAAGCAGATAGTGTCCGGATCCGGTTCCTATGTGGGTTTGTACCCTAGGGGTTGAGTGGAAGAGTACCCTAGGGGTTGAGTGGAAGAGTGTGTCACGGACATTATTTTGAAGTTACGCTACTGAGTTCTGCTGGTCCTCTCGCTGTCAGTGTCGCAATTATGGACAAAATTTAGTTGTTGAAAAATTCAAGGAAAAGAAAAAGAAGGTCCTATATTTCTGCACCGGTCACTCAAATTGTGATATAATAACACAAAGAAACATTTTTTTTTTTTAATTAACAAAAGGGCATTAATTTTAAGGGCCGAATTGTGAAACAGGCTTTGATTAAATCTAAGCTAGACACGTCTTCAAGTTGGAGTTTTCCACCAATCACAGGGCACTCACTATAGCCCGAGTTAAGGCATAGTGTCCTAGTGTCCACTTAGATTAAATCTAATCCTGTTTAACCCTCCCATGGTAACATAAATTAATGGACACCAACGGTAACATTGGGTCAGACAGACCCAATACTGAAAAATATTAATTTTGGAATAACGAAATGATCACAAACAAAATAATTGAACATAACTTTTATTAAGAACTTGAGTTTCAAAGACAAGAACAAATTTTTGGGAATATTTTCCTCCCATTCACATTATTTCTTAAATTATTTCGACAAGAATATTGGCGTCAACAAGCAGGCGAGACCCAGATTTTAAAATGCGAAGGTTAATAATTCGGCCCTATTCATGTGTTCGTGTGAGCACCAGAACTTCCGCCGTGCCCTGTATGACGATAAATAACTTTCTTCAATTCAGACTGGCCTCTCCTCCGACTTGACAAGTCCGCACACAACATGATTTCTGCCTGTCACGCCGGGGAAGCGTTTACCTAGATACCACAGGAGTCTTGTCTGTGCGACAAGTTCTGACCCGCATGCGCACAGCAGTTCCCAGGTCTTATTATTTCTTCTATTGGTGTATGATTGTGTGGTTAAGGGCCGAATTATCTATCTATCTATATTCTATTATATTAAAGTGGTGTTTTTCAACTTTTTAGTTATATACACCACCAAAATTATGGAATTATGAAACAGGACTAGATCTGTAACCTAGACACGCCCTCTAGTGGAAATTTAATGGGCTGTGATTGGTTGAAATTCCCTATACAGGGCGTGTGTGGGATTAAAATCTAAGCCTGTTTTGTAATTCCGACCCTTGCGCTGCTATAGTAATACAGGTATCTGTTGGTGATTCAGTGCCACATTCCGGAAGTTCTCACTCTCAAAATATTCAAATCTTCGTTTTAACAGTCAAATTGTGTTTAATAATGCATTCAAAGACTCCGTTTTTTAAAGTATTTGTACCGTTAATAGGTATATTTAGAGATTTTAAGAGTGAGAGGGATTTTTGGAAAGAGATCCACATATACTTAGGGATCTGTTGATTTGAATTCAACCCATTTCATGAACATATCCCTATTTTAGATGAGGTTTGACCACATTAAAATGGTTATGAAGAACTACTGTTGTGATCTGTAATTGGGTTTTTGTCCATGAGTGGTCCAGTCTAGAACTTCCACACTTTGAGAACGGACGCCTCAACTTGTGTCCCGATCAGTAATCAGATCTTCCTGCATAAGTGGTCCAGTAGTCCACAAGTTCCACACTTTGAGAACGGACGCCTCAACTTATGTCCCGATCTGTAATCAGATCTTCCTGCATACCTAAGTGGTCCAGAACTTCCACACTTTGAGAACGGACGCCTCAACTTGTGTCCCGATCTGTAATCAGATCTTCCTGCATACCTAAGTGGTCCAGAGCTTCCACACTTTGAGAACGGACGCCTCAACTTGTGTCCCGATCAGTAATCAGATCTTCCTGCATAAGTGGTCCAGTCCAGAACTTCCACACTTTGAGAACGGACGCCTCAACTTGTGTCCCGATCTGTAATCAGATCTTCCTGCATACCTAAGTGGTCCAGAGCTTCCACACTTTGAGAACGGACGCCTCAACTTGTGTCCCGATCAGTAATCAGATCTTCCTGCATAAGTGGTCCAGTCCAGAACTTCCACACTTTGAGAACGGACGCCTCAACTTGTGTCCCGATCTGTAATCAGATCTTCCTGCATACCTAAGTGGTCCAGAGCTTCCACGCTTTGAGAACGGACGCCTCAACTTGTGTCCCGATCAGTAATCAGATCTTCCTGCATAGGTGGTCCAGAGCTTCCACACTTTGAGAACGGACGCCTCAACTTGTGTCCTGATCAGTAATCAGATCTTCCTGCATAAGTGGTCCAGTAGTCCAGAACTTCCACACTTTGAGAACGGACGCCTCAACTTGTGTCCTGATCAGTAATCAGATCTTCCTGCATAAGTGGTCCAGTAGTCCACAAGTTCTACACTTGGAGATGTCGGTGGACTTGCATGGAATAGTTAATGTTGCAGCATCTTATGTATTTGTTACTACTGATACTAACCGACTTTAGCGGACTTGAAATCCATAGGCTGATGGTTCGATTATAAAACGTGTCGAATTTTAGTAAAGATCATTGAAGATGCTTTACAATACAAAACTTTGTACATTGAAATTTCATTGTATTAACATCTCTTTTAAAAAAGGGTGTTTAGGTGTCATTAAAAAAGATGTTATACGCTCCATTCACTAGAAGTTCGTGAAAGTAACTCCTCACATCATTGGGTATGACATACTGTAGGTATTTTTGTTCCAAAACCATGCAGGTTGAAGGTATTGTGATTCTTGTGATTTGCTTTAAGTATCCCTACTAAACTTGGCATGGACTATCACTGTGACTCAGTACTTCCCATTAAAATAATTTAATAAGTATATTATAAGTATACAAGAACACTCATAAACATAGTTAATAAGGATATAATACAAAAAAACATAAAAAATATGTATCTACCGATATATTAAGTATTATTCATAGCCACCATAACATTATGTCTACTTACAGTTTAGATATCATAGTACAAAACTTAAACCTTTTTTTTTTTTTTTTTTTTTTTTTTTTTTTTTTGGTTTAACGTCGCTTTCAACTGCCATGGTCATATCACGACGGGGGTTTTACCCTCCATTCGCAGGAAACTCACAAACCTGCTACTCACATTGACCTCACCCAGCCTGAGTGGGGCCGGGAAAAGCCAGCGTCACGAGAATTAGAATTTGAATGGTCACCCATCCAAGTCTTAACCTCGCTGGATGTCGCTTAACTTCGGTGTTCTGAAGGGAACCGGTGTATTCAACATGCCATCGACGCTGGCTAAACTTAAACCTTGACCGCTAGCTTTGTGATACATTTAGTCAAACATTGGCGGTTATATTTGGCTTACAAGTGGACTCAACCTCAGAAATTTAGCCTTACCTTGCAATCTACATGTATTAGCAAATTCAAGTTTGAACAAACAAAATTAGCATTATGAGGAAGTTGGCTACTGCTCCAATGTCGATGTCGTCCTTACATGGGAAATAGTTCTTAAACCTTAATTTATTTCTTAGAATAAACATGGAATATGCACTTGAGTAGTTACTCCGTATTCAACTTTGGTGACGTGAAGAAAATAATGACAATATTCTTTGGATTACTTTGAGGAAGTCATAAAGTTGTAGGAGGATTTATTTTAGGAATTGTTTAACCTTGTTAAAGATTTTAACATAAATCCGAAGAAATAGCACGACACGGAACTTGGCTGTAGAACAAACATTTTACAGAATTATGCACTTAAGGCTCACTTCTCGTAGTTCTCGTACTTATGTTTATCTATTGATATACCTACCAGCCCGGTATTTTTAAGATTGAGGTGATTCGTAATGTAACAGTTTCATTACGAAGTGATAATAGCGTCTTATTTTTACTGCCCCGATTAGAACCGATTAGAACTAATGAGACCCATTATTAGAATTAGAATAAATCAGTAAGCTCAAGACGTATTATAATGTGGTCCAATGCCAAAACGGAAGGATAAATTGACGTGTCCCATAATGTTAAGCAACGTTGAGCTAGGCTAACAAATGTGTCAAATGTAAATTTGACGCAGTAAAAGCTGCAATTTTTTGTCTAATCGTGCTGAAATTGTAGCAACGTCGAGCTAAGCTATTTAATGGGTCAAGAAAATTTTTGTTCTTAACTCTTTTAAAAATTGATAGTTATACTCAACTTTCATGTGCAATCCTGAAATGAATTGCTTATTAAAATTCGAACTTTTTCAGGTCACCTATAATTATTTTATAAGAGTACCCAGTACCCAGTTACCCAGCATGAGAAGAATGCCCAAAGTCCCTATTTATAGACGAAATATTTTATTTGTATTAACTTCATGTAATAAATGCGTTTACTCAGTGTAACTCACAGAGCACCCATTGATTTTGTTTCTGTAGCTGTGACTGTCTGACAGTTTGTTCTAAGATTTTTCCCCATGGTGATTACTACAATTCGCCACTGGTCTCCTGTGAGTCACCACTGGACTGGTCAGGGAAACCTCGTGTCGGGACATTGCTTGCTTGACAATGAAACAGGTCGTGGAAAATCGTAAATTGAGAATTTGTTGTCGGTGGTTCTGCAGAAAAGCCAGCTCAATGTCAACGATCACATCCAGTAATCCAATACTCGTGCACTATACGTGCATATCTACGTATACATATATTTCTATTCCAAATGGGTTGGATGTTGGATTTCCATACAAGATGAAGAAAAGATATAAGGAAAAGTTTAAAGGTCAATGAAGATATGCATGTTTTAAATGAGATTAATGTTAGTATGCGCTGTAGTTGGAGAGGTGGTGATTTCTAAAACACAAAATTAACATCGGCCGGAGGGAAATCAGTCTTGGCAAAAAATCGCAATAATCGGTTTTCTCACGCAATGTTGTTTCGGTTTTCTACATACAGGGTGTTTTTTTTAAATACTTGCCACCCCTAAAATCTCGAGAACCGTTTAAAATTCTGATAAACGCGAAAACACATGTTTCTTTATTTTTGAGGGGACCTTTTTATGTATGAGGTACAAGTACCAGAAGAAGAAAATCGCTATGAAGTACCAGTAGAAGAAAGTCTAATAGAAATAAGATATTCCGAAGTAAAGGTTCCGGGATCTCATTATGTCTTCTGAGGATAGGTTTTTCGTGGGTAAAAATCCCACACCCCAGGGAGTGAGGTGGCTGGGTGACTTTAGAAGATTTTCCTATCCTCAAAAAAAGAAAAAAGAAATAAGATGTTGTTGTTGTTGTAGCAGCAGCGGTGAACTTAGCATTGTTATCAGACTCATCATCTTCTAATGGAAGCTGAAGGAAGGTTGCCACCTGCATGGGATGAAGCCAAAGGTCTATAGGTGACATGTTTTGTGTTTGGAACTGTGACAGAAAGATAATACTAAACAATACCTATGTTAATTAACTTTTTTTTATGTTAATTATTTCAAGGATATAATAATTAGTAGGTATCATACAATAATAGTTTCTTATGTATTATCTTCTTTTTTTTTAGTATATTATCTCTAGTGAGTTATGTGTATTTTAAAAATACAACAATTAAAAAAGTGTCATCCTCAGTGTAGCGTTGTGAAATCCTCGGACAAAGAAATCTTCAAACATACGGCAGCTAGAATGATTTCACTTTTGAAATCTTCAATATTAGGTGGGTATATATTGAAGATCGTAAATCTATATCTCATGTATATACAGGGGGTACTATCCCAGAGATATTTTGTTCTTTTCATTAAATTTTCAAAAAAGCAGTGTCTAAAGTAGGTACTACCGACACAACACTATAGTGATCTTTCTAAATTCTATATTACAAACCAATAATGTCCAAACTGTTCAATATAATATACCCAGGTGTACCAGGCGTGGCCGTTGGGAATATTTTGGGGGTCGCTTTGTTAGTACCTAATGAGTTTGAGTTTGTCTACCATGTCAATCATAATAATTATTCTAGAAATGTGTGAAGATTTTGATTGTGTACGAGTTAGAACTTGAGAAAAATCGTCTCTTTTTTTCTCTTCGTCTGGGGGTGCTGCAGTTCCGCAGCTCATTAGCACCGGCCGCGCCTGGTATGTACCTATTATGTAGGGTGTCCCCGATGAGCTTCTATAATATTATGCCTTGAATTTTGTGCGTGAATATTACCATACCTGCAGTAGCCGGCCAGCCCGAAAATCCTCATGCTAAACAGAAAAGATATTATAAAAAAGAAATTCCATCCACTAAAGCCATAAAATAAAATGAAAAGAAGTTTTGTCCTTTTTGCTAATTTAAAAATTAATACTTTTCTACAGCTATTAATATTTTTTTTTTTAAATATGGGTTAACTTCGCTTTCAACTGCATGGCTATATCAAGACGGGGGTGCTACCCTCCATTCGCTGGAAATTCATAAACTTGCTACCCACATTAACCTCACCCAGCCTGGGTTGGGCCGGAATAAATTCTTCGTTCCGGCTTTCCGGGCATTACGAATTCTTCACCTCGCTGGACGCTGCTTAACTTCGCTGCCTACGAGAACCGGTGCATTCAATGCACCATCGACGCGACACTGCACTGAGAAAAAAGACATCCTTGTTAGCTAGTAAGTTATCCTTAAACGAGGATGGAATCGGGATTACTTTAAGAAAAGATTATTTGTCCTTGCACAGTAAGACAACGATACAAGTTACATTGTTACATTGTAATAATGAAGTGAGTAATATACTAATTTAAGTATCTATCATCCTTACCTATATTTTAACATTTTTTAAGGATGAATGTCCAGGATAATTTTTTTTCTTAGTGTGGCATATATAATATTGTTCCACCCAGTAAAAAGATGGTAAACCTACATAACATCTGAACCGTCCGGTGCAATGTGTGTTAGTAATACCAGAGTAATGATTTTTCTGAAAACAATGGACAAGCAAGGTCTCCAAGGAGAATGTGTATTGTTTTCGGATCCGCTGGAGTGAGCACAGAAGTGAGTAGCCCGCAACATGTCTTGGAGAAATACCTGGACCTGGCTACTCAGCAAATACCTGAGATAGCTCAACGAGATAGTGCACATCTTATGAAGAAGAACATGACGAAACATCCTAGTTTTCTTGTGTGGAATTTGAGAAAAAAGAAATTTAATAGAATATAGAAGTCAGCTTCAATGACTCGGTTAATACACTAGTTCTAGCAAGATCATTAAAGTGGTGGATAACCATTCCAATTCGATACTTTGTAGTGTTAGCAATTTCGCTCATGACTGGCGTTGACATTTAGGGAAGGTTAGCAGTTTTGTTGAAATACCTATACTTTAATTTTTCTCTCTTTCTCTCTCTCTCTCTCTCTCTCTCTCTCTCTCTCTCTCTCTCTCTCTCTTTCTCTCTCTCACACACACATACACTCTCTTTCACACACTCTCTCTCCCTTTCACCCTCTCTCTATGAAATAAGTCAGTCTCTGTCAGAGTTCGAACCAGCAACTTGTGAGTCAAGAAGCAGAGGTGTTTACTCCTCCACGAAGGACGGTCACCTAATTCTGATCCTAGGTCATTGACCCTCCGACCTGCATCCCTGCCTCTTCATCTGAAGGTCGCGAGTTTGAATATACGTAGGGGCTGAGTTTTAAATTCTCCGCCGTCGCAATGAGATGTTTATAATTTTCCAAATTTTAACACAGGATTCGATTTAAAGTAAACCAGACTGTTCCTCAAGTTGGGCTATATTGCGCTGTGATTGATTGAAACTTTGACTCGAGGGAGGGTCTGCCTTTTTTACTTTCCTTATACTATAGTAAGGAAAGTAATGTATTTAATTTTAATCCAGTTCTAGAATTCGACCCTTACTAAACTGAAGTACTCGAATTGCACAATTTACTATTTCCACAACCCGTAAGGATTCCGACTCAGCCCGGAACAGGCGCGGCCGGTGAGAAAATAATTTGGAGGTGCTGCCTCATAAACCGGACTAAAATGGTTTAAGTCGCTCTTTCAGTTTGCGTTTGTTTACCATGCCAATCATAATAATTATTATGCATTAATCAAACTAAAAATGTGGGATAATTTTCACAGTGTAGGAAAAGGTAGGACTTGAGAAATTTTTCATAGTGTAGGTAGAACTTGAGAAATTCCTCTCTTTTTCTTTTTCGTCTGGGGGTACTGCAGTTCCGCAGCTCCTTAGCACCGGCCACGACTGGTCCCGAATGCTAACCCTAATGGTTATCTCTATACACTATGCATACTAAATATTGCTGTCTGATGAGCAGTAATGTCCATGTTATCCCTACAAGGATAGGTACTGTCTATTCAGACCACACGTCTGGTAGTATGGTCTGATTCCTACACGTTACATTATATTAACTGAACCAATGGGAAAATAATGTAACTGAACATCCTTCAATACTATAATCAAGTACTTTACTTACCTATTCATTATAACATGTGCGTTAACCGTTCAATTATTTCCATTGCTGCTTCGCAACCCTGTAACCACCTAACAAGTTATGCATTGAATAAATAAATGAATGATAGGGGTAATGCAAAATAATATCATAGGTAGGGTAGGTATTTGTATTTTTTTTGTTTTTTACAAGATTTATTTTTTCATTTGGGTTTTATGTCGCTTTCAACTGCATGGTCATATCCCGACGGGGAAGTTACCCTGCATTTGCAGAAAACTCACAAACCACCTACCCACATTAACCTCACCCAGCCTGGGTTGGGCCGGAATACCAGCATCACAAAGTCTTCATCTCGCTGGACGTTGCTTAACTTCGGTGATCCTAGGAGAACCGGTGCATTCAACGCGCCATCGACGCTGGTTCGAAAGTGTTTAATTTGTCAATTTTAAATGATCATGATGTAATCAATTTTTTTTTATTAATTTTAGACCATTTTTACATGTTTTACTTGAAAACAGAATCTAGGCTAGCCTTGACATTTCTTTTCATCAGGGGAAAAATGTGCATGTGCTTCAAGGGAAGAGTTCATCTCTCCCCAACAAAAAAAAAAACTGTCGTATAGATTTCTTTCCGACCAGGATTGGACCGATGTCCAACTGGTCAAACTCTGCCACCATCTCACTTGGCTACACCCTGTCGGCTAGCACTACTGGCACACAGAGCGGGATTAGCCAATTTAGGAAATATCGTACAAGGTTGTTTCCGATTCGGTTTTTCAATCTCAGAGCTTGGAATGGCAAGTTGCGGAGAAATTAGCATAATGAAATCATTCACAGACCCGGGTGAGACAACTCGCGATGCGCGAGAGGTGGGTAGAGTGGGTAAGTGAGACTAGCTGGTGACTGGTACCGACCTCCGTGGCTCAGTGGCTAAGAGCATTGGTTACTGACCCGGAGGTTTCGGGTTCGAATCCCGGCCGGAGCGGAAATTTCACTATGACCACACTATGAAACAGGATAAGTGAGGGACGGTTCCTTGGTTGTAATACCTTTTTATAACCTGGCTCTACGTCATGGTAGCTTTTTGAAATAAAATGCTGACTTGGTGTAGCCTGATACTTCAATCAAGTGTCGTCCCACCTCTTTGACGAGAAGTTCAAACACCTGGGTCCTGGATTGTAATGCATTTGAAATAAAATATTGCTAACCTCTCATGCTGGCTCAGCTCAAAAATTGCAAGAACTTTTCACCCATCACCTAAACGAATGGCCACACTTCCAGTACCACTATTATATTCCATTCGTAACTTTTCAGTAGCAATTTGCTGTTTACACCCAATGTTCTCTTGTACTAAATGACATAAATTAGGTTGACAACCGCCATATCCGATTGCTGTTCATGGACTTAACACAAGTACAACACCTTGAGTACAACTGAGCAGCCACATTATGTTATGTTAACTTTATAGGAAAGAACCATAGGTAGACAGAAGTATAAACATAACAATACTTTTTTACTGATACTTATGATGAATTTCATTTTTTACTGATACTTCTGATAAATTTCGTTTTTTTTACTGATACCTACTTGTGATAAATTTCATTTTTTACTGATAGGTACTTATGATAAATTTCATTTTTACTTTCCTTATCTTATAATAGGGTCATTTTCATTTATCTTGGGCAATTGGATTTTTTCAAGTCATGAACGTTACCTTTTTCCTAAACATTTTTTAGGCTCAGAAGACTAAGACAAATACCTTTGAGCAAAAGCTTTCATTTAGAATATTTCTAGCAGCTACCTCTTCACACAAAATTACAAAAACTTAACGTACCAGGTAAGATTCATGACCACGGGTAACGTTCATGACGGTAACGTTCATGAGTAACACGCCACTAAAACAATCTTTTCTCAATAAAAGAATATTCACTTTACAAAAAAAAATATTTGATTGGAAAGAGGACATGCAGAAGAATTAAAGAAATACATTATATATTAAAGAATCATTACAATTTATTTAGAAAACCGCGTAACGTTCTTGTCAAAAAAAATTAGACCCACCATTGTCCCTCACTGTACTGCATCCAACATCCAACTGACAGGAAATTTCAAAACAAAAACAATGTCATCTGTAAGAAGCAAAATGGCGGCAGCTACTAGCTTCTCATTCTAAGGGTTTTTCCAAATGGTTTACATTTTTTAGGGGGTAACATTCATGACGGAGATTTTTTTTTCTTCGTAGGGACACAACTTTACACGTCTGTAGAATGAGATGAACATTATTATTTTTATAAAAACTAATGGTCACATCCTAAATGAACTGTATTTTTCTCATTTATATTGGATTTTGGTGAAAATAATGGGGAGAAATGCATTTTTTTCTATCAGACACAGTAAAATCTTAGACTAAGGGACACCTAAAATATCATGAACGTTACTTACATAACTGGCAATTTTGAGTCTCCACATTAGTTTAAAAGACAATTTATTATTGTAATTTATAAAAAAAATTGTTTCCTATGTGATCAAATAGATTTTAGTCATATATCCCTATTATTTTCACATTTATTAAAGGAGAAAGGTTGCGGACTTGATATGCCCAAGATAAATGAAAATGACCCAAAAGGAAAGTATTGTATTCGTCGAAAATTTGACCTACCCAGTTTTTCACATTTCTGGACGAATCATAGCCTCAGGATACCAAAAAAGTTGTTTTCAGCCATTGGTCCGTGCGTCTGTCTGTCTGTCCGTCTGTAAACAGGATATCTCGAGAACAGTAAGAGCCAGAGACTTGAAATTTGGTATGCAAATCAATTTTATACACTAGACGAACCACGAAACTTTTGGTTGAAATGGGGTGCATTCTGTGGCCGAAGGGCCGCAAATATTGGCCGCAAGCGCCGCTTCTTTAAAGTGGTAACAACACCCAACACACGCATTTTTTTATTTATTTATTATATACATTTAATTAATCAGGTCTATATTATTAAGACTACGTAAGTATTACCTGCATATTCGTACATTTTACAGTTCTAATAAAACGTTAACAATTATTATCAACAGAACTGATTCTGTTTTCTAAAACTTCTGGCAGAATCGTTTTCTCAAGCATGAAAATATTTTTGTCAACGAAAATTTCAGCTGGGTAGAATAATTGGTATTTAAACGGTACCAAACATTATTAGAATAAACCCCACTTATGATATTGAGTAATCTCACATGCCGTCAAATACGCTTCTGGAAGTATTTCCAAGTTATTCAGTAAAAAAACATCTTTTTACTGTACCAAATGTTTTAGCGCCAGGTTGTACAAAAAAAGAAGAAAAATTTATGTCTTGAGTACGTGCCATTTTTTTTTTTTTTTTTCATAACGGGAATGAAAAAAAACACCTTCGTATTTGAAATTGGAATGAAATGAGGTAGAGCAATAAATGATGCATACATTTTTACAGCTCAAATTCTTTCCAAATGGCCATGGAGAAGCTGGTTGAATTTTTATGCTCTAGTACCCAATATTCCAATGAGATGACTGCCTGCATCATAATATTACGGTCATTAGCATAATAGCGACTGTATCGATACCTCTTCGTGTACTGCTGGATGTTGGTTTATCAGTATAATCAGTATATAAACAGAAAAGTGAGAAGTTGTACTAGATGTACATGAATATCAAAACATACCTGGGCAGCTGTTTCGAGCTTTTTTGCTCTCATCAGCAGGTAATAGTTTCTGAATATTCATGCCATCAACTAACCTCTCTATTTTAATTAGTATATTATTAATTTATTACCAATAAAGTTAAAACGTTAAGTTATCATATTTGTGTTAATCACTTTCGTGATATCACAACTACTCAAAATCGCTTTACTAAATCTACGCTGAAGCCGGGACTTGAACTTGAAATATTTTTGTACAATCACAAGCTAGTACTGAAGAGTTTGATCCTAAAACTGCTCAAAATCTTCAAATGCAACAAAGCTTAAAAATTGAACTTCAAATCGAACGTATTCGGAATGCCAAGGATTTAATAAGAAAAAAGTAAGGCAATTCCAGCAGGATGCTGATCCTTGGTGTTTTAGATTAAAAACGGACACTCTGGTTAGGAGTTTAAAATCGTGGAATTATAATTCCAATTTAAGGGTTCTTGAAAAGAATATCTGATGGAATAGACAATCTAGACAAGGCCTAATATTGGAAATTTGTTTCGCCCGAACTTAGACTGTTGGTCCAATCCTCCAATCTCTATTGAGCAACAGTTATAATCGTGGCTTGGACATTAAAGCTTGATTCCCGTCAGTTTACACTATTTTGGATTACACAGATTCTGTAATAAGGACTATCTTTAATCTGTGTAATTAGGCTTGAAGAAACGTCGGTAGTTAACCCTTAAAACAATAAACACAGAGAGATTGTGTTGGATTTCCTATTCAATACATGAAATTTATATTGATTGACAGCCCATATTTTTATGAATGTTTGGTACCTATCAGGCGCGGCTGTTGGGAAAATGTTTTGGGAATGTTGTCACAAAAACCGGACTAAAATGGTATTTATATAGTCGCTTTTCAATACCTATCTATAGAGTTTGAGTTTGTTTACCATGCCAACCATACTAACTATGCATTCATTATTCTGATGTTTTTCATTTTGTACGAGCTAGGACTTGAGAATATCCTTTCTTTTTCGTCTAGGGGTGCTGCAGTTTCGTAGTTCCTTAGCATCGGCCGTGCCTGGTACATATTATTATTATGCTTGGCTCTATTCAACTTCAGTATTACATGTAGGTAGAAGGTATTGGATATAATATGCAGTCAAATCTGGATCTAAGAAAAACCGAGAATAATTTTTGGATCAAATTTACATCTCCAAGGGAGAAAATAAGCTCTTTATTAGAGAAACCTGGATATTACAGGGAAAAAAATTCGCTCCCTTAAGTTCCCTTACATTATATTTTCCATCAGGTTTGTATTTAACTGATGAGTAGGTCAGTTGCGCGTAGTCTCATAAAGGGTTAACACAAACTAGGCGTAAATCTATGATGCATTATGGTCCTCATAGGTTCAATTTGAAAATTTAAACCAGCTATTATAAGAGAGTGAAACAACAAAAATGTAATCCTCTCTTATCTCAAATTTATAATTGAAAAGTGGATTAATAAACACTCAAATTCCATGGTGTGTATGACCAATGACCATAGAAGTTGACAAGATACAAATACAAATAAATTGAAAATCATCTGTAGGTTCTATGAGCATAAGACAAAAAGTTCCATGTACGATTTAAATTTAGGAGAATTTTAATCACAGTAGGTTTGATAGGAATTTCCAAAAAGATGTTGCTTCAATAATTCAATATGAGCTATAAAAAGACGAGAGTATGCTTCATCAACACCAGTTTATCTGACAAGAAATTAACACCCTCAGAGGCGGATAAATTCCACTTCAATAACTAGAACAACAACCAACTAGAATATTGTCAAGAATAAACAACACGAAAGAATTGAAACAACTTAATAACAAAGCAAATGTTTTCACCAACAGGAATATGGCAAAAATGTAACCAACAATATTAACAGCAATCAAAAACAAAAAGAAGAACAAGTATCACACTACCAGGTCATCCTCCCACTATGCACAGAACTCCATGAGCATGACTAACATTGAAGAAAAGAAATTGCATCCCCCACATGGCATATCCACCTTTGTAGCCACAAGAAGAGAGTGCAAATAGTGTTGGTGCAAAATTAATAGCTCTGATCAATGTGCAGGTCATAAGTTCGATTGTGATTCTGGCGAGACCGAAACACCCACCACAATTAAAACATATAAAATACTTTTCTGAAGAGGCAACTCGTATCATTGCATCCACGTTCGTGCATGGACAGACTGACTCATGACTGTATTATGAGTCCATACATTATTTATAAAATATGCATACATACTCGTAGATGATGAGATTGATGAGGCAAAGCACACGTTGTAAATGCTCATGAAAATGTTTATAACAAACATGAAAATACTGAATTTAAAAGGCGCAAGCCGGTCAATGCACAAGCTCCAGAACGTAACAACGAACTAACAATCGCAACTAACTACTTTAGATTAACATGTGTTTATCAAACTTGACTTAAAATTTGAGGACTATCATTGTATCAAACAAAGAGCAAAAGTTCTTTGCTCAACATAAATGAAAACCCTGATGTGATGAATTAGAAGACAAAATAAACTTGAGATCGTCTACATATAATAAATCAGAAATAATGGGAAAAAGCTAGCAGACATTGTAGACAACACACCATGTCGGCTTTGCACTTGTGGAAGCCGAGGCTAAGTTGATCATGAACTCTAGAGCGCAGAACTCTGCCAACGAGTATAAATAAAACTTCTAAAAAGGTAATTAAAAAGTCAAGAAAACAACAACAAGAATAGAAACAGAATCAGACCAAAACAAGTGAGCTAATGTTATGGATAATGAAAGTAATCGTAGACCTTACTGGGTGGAATGTGGTTCGATGAAGTTTGATATCGACCTCAGATTCCTCAGAAGTACCTACCTCAGAAGTAATAACAATAATAATACTCTTTAGTGGAAAGTAACCACCAGGCGAGGTTAATGCTCAAAGCATTTTCTACCACCTAACCCTTAGAGTTTTGTGGTCACAAACACAAATTCATGAGGTAAAATTCATGCACTGGGTGGGATTCAAACCAACGGATCCCTACGCTATCTGGATCACCAGACTACCACGTTAACCACTTGACTATACCAGTGCACAATTACTGAGTACTGAGGTCGATATCAAACTTCATTAAACTATTAGTAGCTCTTCCATCGTTTCAGCTTACTGGAAATGCGGAGGTTATTGGTTCGAGGTTTAAGCATGGGAAACTTTATAAGGAAGCTTTGAGTGATTTTTTTTTTATTTTAGGATGAGTGTTTCACAGCCTTTTTTATTTCGTAGCCATGAAACAGGAGCTACTGTAGACGCTTGTGGTTCGTGTTGTAGCCTGCCCATCCCGTAGTATGCCTCCCCTCTGATGGGCGAGAAGTGACACAATACTTTCCATTTAGGTGCTAGGTCAACACGAGTGCACCTGTGATTAACATGGGAAAAAGATAACTTTTCATCATATCGAATGAACAAAGGACAATCTTAGACTCTGTCGTCAAGATTCTTACACCCGGTATACGTGGTGGAGAGCTGACCAGTATGGATCGGCTCATATAGAACCACTTTGGTTCTGAATCACTCGTATTGGGCATAAGATAAAGATCAAACCTACTTACTCACTGACTTCCACAGTGATTCCTCGGAGTAGTCGTATTGCCATGAACATACTATTCATAAGTCATACTGAAACATACTATTCATAAGTCATACTGCGATGATCATAGTATTCATAAGTCATACTGCGATGATCATAATATTCATAAGTCATACTGCTATGCTCATATAGTATTCATAAGTCATACCACGATGCTCATACAATTCATAAGTCATACCGCAACGTTCTTAGTATTCATAAGTCATACTGCAATGTTCATAGTATTTATAAGTCATAGTGCAATGTTAATAGTATTCATATGTCATACTGCGATGCTCATAGTATTCAGAAGTCATACTGCGATGCTCATAGTATTCATAAGTCATACTGCGATGCTCATAGTATTCATAAGTCATACTGCGATGCTCATAGTATTCATAAGTCATACTGCGATGCTCATATTGCTCATAGTATTCATAAGTCATACTGCGATGTTCAATGAATATTACTAATGCTTTTTCTTTGTGTTATTATGTCACAATTTTAGTGGGTAGCGCAGAATCATAGGACTTTACCACTTTAATTTACAATATCTTGTATTATTTTTTTTGCTTAAGATTCTGCCACTGGTCGCTGCTTCACATTAAAGCAGCTACTCATTTTTCCTCACGAGGTATGAGTGGACCCCGAACATCCAAGTACAGAGCAGAAAAAATCCTCCCCCGCTGGGAATCGAACCCAGGTCACCATGTGTGCAATGCCTAGCGCGCTCTGCCACAGTGACTACTTTCAATGAATATTATTATGTTGCTAAAGCTAGAGACTTTTACTGGATATGAATATCTGTATTCCTCTGGCACTCCGACCAACATAGGGCCAAATTATGAAACAGAATTAGATTTAATCTATGTGGACACTATCAGC
This sequence comes from Bactericera cockerelli, assembly GCA_024516035.1. Lineage (NCBI taxonomy): Eukaryota > Metazoa > Arthropoda > Insecta > Hemiptera > Triozidae > Bactericera > Bactericera cockerelli. The sequence goes on along the minus strand of CM044962.1, from coordinate 12,842,246 downwards.
TGACTATAGTGCTTGTGATTGGTTGAAATTTTCATTAGAGGGCGTGTTAAGGGATAAGGGATTAAGGGCGAAAGCCCGCCCTAAATCTACTCCTGTTTCATGATTTGGCCCTAGACTGGGTGAGTTTCTTGTGCGGGGCTTAGTAGTTTACCTATATACACATTCTGATCTAGACTTCTTGCTAAGGTACCTATATGTATGTGTAATTGTGTATATTATTATGTGTAGTAGATAGGTAATTTATTCTATTAGCGATGCACCTACTTACCTACAATGCTTACCTACCGATAATTGTATACATGTACCCAGAGTAGAACCCACTTCTGGACTACTATTTTCTAGTCTACCAGCATGAAATATTAAGTGGGTTTCACTTTCCTATAGTAGAAAGCCAGTAGAACCCAACTTTAGGTATTTTAGATGATATTATTATTATTATTAAAGGTATTTTAACCCTAGACGTATTATTTATGGGTATTATGCTGAGTGCGCGCTGTTTACTCGCTTAATGAGGTAGGTAATACATGAGCGGGTTGTTCCGGTACCTACACAAAGATAACTAATTTTTAAATTAGGTACAGATAATCTTAACTTACCTACCTATGTACTTTGTAGTATAATGTTAACAAATACGAAAGTTTCTTTCTAATAACAAAATAATTATGAATTTTCTGATTTCACAACGATTTTTTTTAAAACCATAATTATTATAATTTTTTCACTAATAAATATTCTTTTTTTTTTAACCGGTTAACGTTCGACCTGAAAATCATTTTTGTGGCTATGTAATTTGATAGTACGTAAATTGTATTTCAGTACGTATTTTTGAAACTACATGAAATACAATTTATTCTTATTTTTTTAAACTTTAACACCTAATGTTCGAGGTGGTTTCGAACGCATACCTATTTCGTGAACTGTATGTCCTAAACTCTTGAAACTAGCGCTAATTGATTTTTCGTATCCAATCACTCTTCTAGTACGACTGAAACACCTACTGTGCGACTTTTGAGGCCCAAAAAATGAATTTAAGGAATTTTTACTTTCGTATACTTATTTCATTGAAATTTTATCGTTAGGATATCTGGTTGTATGGTGAATTTTATTATTAGTCTTTATTACGGACGGACTGATATGTTTTCCATAAGTACATGATTTTTTTTTTAATTAGCCCTTAATCGGTCGGTAATTAGGATCCATTGACCGATTCCGCGACGTTGCCAAGCGGAACAGAATCCCACTCTACCGAACAACTTTCCACCGGGATCTGGATCACTGGGGCAAATTTCTAAGGAGTATTGAACTTTGATGAGCATAAGCAGGTATGCGGGGGAAATTTCTCTGGCACATCGCCATGGCTGATGTATAAATAGAAAAGTGAGAAGTTTTATTTTACTGAATGAGCATAGTTGGTGCTATTTATGAAAGATCCAAGCCACGTTGCATACACCAGCTCTTGTAGAGACAGGCAACGTATGGTCACTTGGTCAGTATGGTCTATGCCACGTCGCCACATGCTGAAACATTGTCTCTGTGATGCCTCTACTTTTCCTTTTTTGGGCTGGGGTCGGTATTGTTCAACCTCGTCCTAATGATTGAGGTTATTTGGTTCTGTCACTCCTATTTTATGGCTACATGCCCTTCCTTACACCAACCCTGTTAGGGTTAAGAGCCAATGATTTGTGTTATTATCTTTTGGCCTGACAAATCTGGCACCCTTTCTGTAACGTCCCCCAGCAAGATGCGTATTTAATATAGATACAAAAATATTTTTATTTATTTTTTATATTAAAATGAGTGTTTCAGAGCCTTTTTATTTTCGTAGCCGTGAAACAGCGGCTACTGTAGACGTTTGTGGTCTGTGTTGTAGCTTGACTATCCCGTAGTATCCCTTCTCTCTGATGGGCGAGAAGTAATAAATACTTTCTACTTAGGTGCTGGGTCAACACGAGCGCACCGGAAGGTATCCCTTACAAACAACTGTAAACAAATTTCGAATACAATCTTTTGTCGGCTCTGGGATTCGAACCCTGGATTTTCCGCATGGCAAGCGAGTGCTTTACCACTGAGCTGATCTGGGTCTTGAGTAATTGTGATGTCACTCTCTTGTGTCTCAAACAGAATAATATAATAAACTTTAAAATGGCAATTAGCCCTAAAAGATTTAGGGCCGCATTGTTAGAACTTGCGTCAGACAGATGTATTATTTTTATAAACACTTCTTTATATTATGTACAAGCACATAGGTAATTGTTATGTTTATGAATTGACCTTTTAGCCATAATCTATGGTTTATAGCAGCGTTTCTATATCCGGAGAAGTTCCAATTAACCCTTGAACCATACTGACAATTTCCAGGAGATCCTCACAGACCGCTTGGGTTCTGTACAGCCCAGTTTGGAAAGCACTGGTTTATAGTAAGTACAGCTTTATTTAAATTGGCATAACTGCATAACCGATGGTGATTAACAAATCAAGATGCAACGACTTGGTTGTAAAATTTATAAATGAGCTCCATTCAATGCGATATCTTATGCAAAGAAGAATTGTTTATTTTATATCTCTTTCCTCTTTGCTCACAGGCTGATTAAAATTCCAACGGCGAGTCTTAGATAAAGCTCTGTATGAATTCAAAAGTCTGCAGATCCTGAGGATTTATTTAATGTTTTATTATCTCTCTTATCATGATTATTATCCTAATCATCATCTAAGTCTAGGTTTCTATATAATTATTACTTTAGGGATTATTCCAAGCAATATTCTAAGTTAGAATTTCTAACAAAGCGGTAATAGGAAGGATTAGATTTATTGGCTTCTAACTCACGTGGTCATTACGCCATTAATTGTCTTGTAAATTGGTTCCATTCACATATTACGATGTCTAATCCGACTTGAGTGACTTAGGTAACAGACTTGTAACCTGGAGGTCATTGGTTCGAGTACCATTAGCTGCAAAAACCAACAAATTATAATAAATCATGTTATACACAGAAACCATAGTTACTTGTGATTTGAAGGTATTTTACTCCAACGCGATTTTTTTTAAATATAAGGGGCCGACAAAATATAAGGTCTCTAATATCTACCTACCTAATTATACTTTATGTCTGCAAAAAAAAAAACAATAACTAGTTATGTACCTAATACCTACCTACATAATAACTTATTTTTCTTATTTCAAAATTAACTAATGAACGGGATTTAACCTTTTATTTTTCGTCGTGGCTTCTCAAATAATTATATTACTTCAGCGACCCATCGCGGCATCGTAAAGTTTAGACTCACAATGCAATAATAATAATAATTATATACCCAATCGGCAATATGCCTATAGAATTTCAGCAAAGAGAACATAAAAAATATTTCGCCATGTATTTTGTTTCACTCAGAAGAGATGGAATTGATTAAGACGAGCTCATAATCGGTAATATGCCTACAGAATTTTAGTAAAGAGGACATAAAAAATATTTCTCCATGTAGTTTGTTTCACTCAGCAGAGATGGAATTGATTAAGACGAGCTCATTTATTTGGGCGCTGGATTTCGTAAGCACATTAGCGGGCATGTGTCCCGGATATTGTGACATCTCCTGTCCGGTGCCTGGCTCTGGCTAAACCAGGTATTGTTGAGCGCATTGTATGATGGGTTTTGACACCGTGCGATTGTTTCCCGGTATCTGATGGTGGGACCAGGGACGAAACCAGGACGGGGAAATGTCTACTAGAACTTCTCACTTTTCTGTTTCAACTGCAATAGCAACTAATCAACGTCTGTCCCGGTAGCTCGGTGGTAAAGGCGGCACTCTGTGAATCCAAAGATTCCATAGTGCGCTGGTTCGAAACCCAGCCGGGATATGACAAGTAATCCTCCCATTTGGGATTTTTACCAAATCATAATGAGTCTGGGGCTTACTGCTGGAATAATGGGGCTTAATAGTCCTAATCGAGCAGTATAAATAAGGCGATATTATTATTATTCTAATTATGTACTTAGCGAGCAGCAACTTCATCATCAAAGTATTCGAGACGAGAGCTTTACCCTCTACTCGCTTTAACATCACAAACAGCTATACCCATCACATCCAAGTCCTAACCTCGCTGAACAGTTCTTAACTTCAGTGACAGAACGAGAACTGGTGTATTCAAAGTGACGAGACGCTGATTTCTATTCTGTGTGAAGTAAATATGAGCTCTGTAGTTTCTGGGACGCGTTCTCCCGCAAAACGGTCGTTGCGGGAGAACGCCTCCCAGACCGTTTTACTTGATGTGCACGTACTATACGTGTGTATATGGCGTTCTTCACACCTCGCCCGATGTGATTGATTACTTACTTTCCGAGTCCATGTGTAATGTCATGGTGGTGGAAGGATTGATATGGGTGAACCCTTTGGACGCCCAGAACCAGTGTTCCAGTGTGTAGTGTATGGTGTACATGTACTTTGTTGAAATAATGCACTTAAAACTGACAGTTTTAAAAATATTTCTTAATTTTGATAGTGATTGATTGATAGTTTGTAAGTTTCCTGTGAATACTGGAGAGCTTAAACATTCAGGATTTTAACCGTTCTCGATTTGATCTTTGTTGCAGGTGGGTAGTAACTTTCAACATCAGTTCTTAACGTAGAAGCAAAGTCAGAGTAAGTATTCGTTGAGAGTAAGTTCATGCTTTTAGAGTAAGAAAAGTTTATTAATATTAATAAAAACAGCCAAACAAGCGGAACTAAACAAGTGCCTGATATATAAAGACCTACAAAATCTTTATGATTTCATTCCCTTCGCCGTTGAAACCTTTGGCTCTTTTGGGTCACAAGTGCTTTGGAAATGTTTAACAGCATATCCAAAACCTTGGTCCTTGAGACAAAGGACAGACGAGCCGGGGAATATTTCAGGCAACGGCTTCGTTTCGCTGTTCAGAGAGGTAATCTTGCGTCAGTGCTGAGCACAATGCCTCGGGAAAATGTCTTTGGAGAAGTGTTTTATATATTGTAAAAATATTGTTGTAAAACAATAAGAGCTTGTCAGGTATTTTCTTTAAGTCGTTCCTGGCTGGCAGAACACGGGGATGTGCGAACAGTGCAAACAGGATGGGATGTTTGGCTGAATATTAGACGTGCCTAATGAGAGACGATCCGAGGGAATACTAATGTACTTCATGCCTAGTACTAATACTTTTACTTCAAATACTAACACAGGTACATAGTGCCTAAGTCTACTGCTATAATAATGGTATATTTATTTACGGTAAGAATCCTTTTACAAAGTCACAAGTATATAAAACAAACATAAAAAATTACAATATAAAAATTAACAAAAATGAGGAAAGTAAAAGAACAATAGCAACAATATATCATAAGATTAATAATTACTAAAGGTAATTATGATAAGAAAAAATAACAGCAGTCAAGAAACTTTGTCAAGGGCGACTATCCAGCCAGACTATTCACTGATGGCTGTATCTCTGAAACGGTAGAGCCTACGGAGGTGAAGTTCACACTCACACAAATTTGCGGTGCCCCAGTCAGGCTGGTCACGGACTAACTTTAAAATCTCAAATGGAAATGTGTATCGTGTGGCATATTGTTTTAAAGTTCCAATTAAGAGCAGTTCATTGGAACAAATTTCAGTGAAATTGGACTCTTCTGGAGCGTCCCGTAGAGCGCAAAAAAAGTAAAAATTACCTTAAAAATAGCTCAACTAATTGTATTTTATGTTTCATTAATGAAAATTTTACTCCATATTCATGAGTTCGAAGGCACTTATTTTTATCTATCCCGTTACCACCATCGCACATCAGCGTCGATGGCGCGTTAAATGCTCCGGTTCTCGTTAGATCACCGAAGTTAAGCAACGACCAGCCAAGTGTAGACTTCGTGATGTTGGCATTCCGGCCCAACCGAGGCTTGGTGAGGATAATGTGGGGAGCAGCAATTAATTAAATTGGAAGTATTGTGTCACTTCTCGCCCATCAGAGAGGAGGCATACTACGGGATGGAAAGCCTAAAATACAGTCCACAAGCGAGTAGGTGCTATTTCATAGCTATGAAATGAAAAGGCAAATAAAATCAAAATTTCGTAAGACGCGGCGAGTTTAACATTGTGATTACCACAAATTCGGTATGATATATTTTAAACCATTAGAACAAAAGGTAGGTACTGATAAGTAGGTATTCCTCAATCACAAAATGGTCTGAATTTTTTTTTTTTTTTAGTTTCCATTTATTTATATTTCACAATAACATATTCAACAAACAATGAGAGTGTATACCCACCTTCAAAAGATAAAAAATCTTGTGCTGAAGGTTAGTATACCCTGAAGTTAAACACCCTGTAAAAGCTTAATAGTTAGTCCAGATTGTTTGCTTGATGGTTCTCACAGTTTTCCTGTGTTGGAGGAGGGAACTAGGTATATTTGATCAAGGAATGAGCTTTAACATACAGGGTGGTTTTGATGGAATGTGAAATCATGAAATAGAAAGTTGGTTCATGGAACATGTACTGTATGCCTCGTCGTTCAATAGGATAAGGAGGGCTTCTGCTTTGTACTGTTTTCTAAATCTTAAATTATAGAGTCCCCCATAGTTGAGTGGTCAAGGCGTTGGTCTTGTGATCGAGAGGTCGCGTGTTCAAAACCCAGCCGGAACAGAAAAAGTTACCCTGCCTCCTATCTATCTATTAGTAATTATATAACCTATTATTGAGAAGAAAATCATCCAACCACCTATCTGAACTTCTTATCTATGTTTTCTAAAGATATTTCGCATACTTATGGTAGTTTATTGATAGTTTTAGTGCCTTTAGTAAAAGTTATTAATCACTTTCTTAGTACTTATAATATATAAGAAAAAGATTTTTTTTACTATCCAAAAGTAGGTTTCTCTGGCGGAAATTGCTGAGTAATAATGTAATACTCTTTAGTGGAAGATAACCACCAGGCGAGGTTAGTGCTCAAAGCATTTTCTAGCATCTAAGTGCTAACCCTCAGAGTCTTATTATTATGTGGTCACATACTCAAATTAATGAGGAAAAATTCGTGCACTGGGTGGGATTCGAACCAACGGATACCTACGCTACCTGGATTACCAGACTAGGGCGTTAACCACTTGACTCCTATTACACCTAAACCTGTTTCAAGAAGAAGAAAAACAAGGAGAAGAAAAATGAGTACCTATTAGGCGATACTATAGAATGATTCTATACCACCCAGTAACTATCGGATTTATTCTACATCTAAGTTCATGTTGAACCCATAAATCAAGGCAGATGAGGTTCTGGCCCCAACTCCATCAATAACATCCATAATTCATTTTACTATTTATTTTTTACAAGTTCTCAAAATATTTTGCTCATATTTTTAAGAAAAAATTAAGAGATAAATTTCTGAGAAATTACCTTCTCATTCCCGAACATTTTGCTTCATACCTTATTAAAAATGTACTTCTTATTACTACCTATTATATTATTTAATTTTTTCGAGACTTTTTTTTTGTTGCCTAACGTGTCTCTAACATCTCAGGAAAGTATTACTGGCTCATGTTCTGGAATATGTTGCTCATGTTTATACAATGTTTCACTGTTTCTTTTTCACTTACCTGAACAAAGTTCTGAAGGTAATCGAGTTTGATGTAATTCGGAATTGACTTAATTTGGATCGCTCAATGCTAATTACTATGGCTTACCATGTATAGAAATCACGAGGTTTGAGAAGCCAGTTTTTGCCGATAAATCTGAGCATGATTCACGCTTTGAATAATAATTTCGATATTTATGAATAATGTATGTTTATTTATAACTTTAAGAGCTTAATTTACTTTGTCTTGTGTTCGAAGCGCCCACGTCTTTCCGGTTTGAATTTCCGGGGGTTTAAGGGGTTAAATTTGAACTGTATGCCGTGATTCAGACGAAGAGATAAATCATCTATCTAAATTTGAACTTTTTTATACTAACGGGTTTCTACATTAATTGAAATAACTGTAATTAGTCCTTTTAATATAATCTACACATAACTTCACTAAGGTATTTACTAAGTTTGAAAATCCAGCCTCCGTGGCGTAACGGTTTTGACGACTGCCCGTAGTCCAGAGATCTTGAGTTCGATTTCCGGTTGGGGCAGACTTTTCAAACAGAAAATTCTGTTCCCTCCGAACACGTGAGGCTGGCACTTCCGATCCTACCCAGGTTGTTAGAGGTTAATGTTGGTAGCTGATACGATTCCCAGGGAAACGGACTTGAGATAGTCAGGACGTTCAAACACTTGAAACCAGGAGAATCGACTGATCACGTCACAATACATCTAACAGAATTCGGTGTGATAATTTGGGCTTCTCTTGTGGAACTCCTGAAAGGGTTGGGTGGAAGAGATTGCCACAGACAATAACCCCGCCCTTTAGGTAGGACTTTAGCTTCTTTCTCTTTTTTGTTCTTGTTTCTTTGCTCAATCTATTAAATTTTTCTTTATAATTTCATTGTATTTTACTGTAATATATTTTTGTTCTACCTAATAAAGCATACTATAATAATAATAATAACTCCAACCAGTCTATAATATTCTAAGTTTTTAAAAATGTAAAAGAAATTAAGAATTATTATTATTATTAACCATTAAGAACTATAATATATTGCATATAAACCGGGTCCCTTTTCAAATAATTATTGTTAATGAAGTTCAAAACAGAAGTGGGGTCATATTAAAGACAGACAAAGAGGTCATTGGAATATAATATAAAATAAGTACATAACAGTGATGAAATTTTATTTATTAATTATTTCATAACGGATATAGAAGAAGAACCTGTATTTATTTATTTATTCATTTACTTAATCAACAACATGACTCTGTGATAGCGGGATAACGCCTCCTTGCGCTATCTTGATGTTAATATAAAACTTATCTATGTAGGTACATAATATTATAAATAGGTACTGTACAGATGTAAACATAAAAAAGAAACAGTTGTGTCTTGGTGTTGAACTCTGCAGTACCTACTTGAGTTTTTGAAATCTTGTGCCCCTTACACTCAATATAAAGGGTTTATATTATTATGTAGGTATACTCAATATAATATAAAGGGTTTATAATATACTAGCGGGCTGTCGCCCGCTTTGCGGGCCGAGGCATGGCCGTGAAAGCAAAAAGTCCTTTTTCGGCAATGGCAGGTGTTGTAGTGGGAATTTCGAAAAATCCCGTCTTATTGCACATCTAGACTATAAGACAAAGCTACCTACCAAATTTCAGCTTCCTAGGACTTACGGTTTGGGCTGTAGAGCGATGATCAGTCAGTGAGTGGTCAGTCAGTGACTTTGACATTTATATATTAAGATGTAAGTATACTCAGTATAAAGGGTTTACCCAATTTCTATTGTATTTTTAGGAATGGCTTAAACATTAAAAAAAATAATAAGGAGTCAAGTCACCGGTCACCGTGGCAGAGTGAGTTAGGGCGCTAGGCATTGCACGCACAGTGACCTGGGCAAGAATTTTTCTGCTCTGTACTTGGATATTCGGGGTCCACTCATACCTCGTGCGGAAAAATGTGTACTTGTATTAGTAACGACCAGTGGCGGCATTCATTACTGGAGTAAAAAGAAATGAATGTAATAGAATAATTCGAAAAGTAAAGGAGGCTCTTAGTAATGCTGCGCTACCCACAACAATTGTGAAGAGGCCTTGTGCTTCACCACAGATAAAAGCATACGCACATAATAATTTCTATGTAGGTAGATGTAGACCTACTCTCCAGAAGTTCCAACTAACGTCGGACAAAATTTAGAATGTCCTAAAGAGAAAAGCACGAATTATATGTCGAACACTTCTACCATACCGATTTGCAAATCATGTTTTGACTAAACTTGTCGCTATCTGTCGTTCAGTCATAACCATGGAGGGTGTTAACACCTTCGTGATGGTCACGTTATTATTGGTACACTTTTTATTTCATTCATGCCCAATTCAGGCCATGTCACACCGAATCTCTGATGCAGAATTGGTTTTAATTTGTATGACAAAACTTACGGAGCCGTGACTATTCTGGTTACCATGGTAACATATCAACAACATTACAACATTAACGAGAGCTTTGGTTTCGATAGAATACATCATGAGTACAGATGGGTCTGTTGTATAATTTGATTTTTACTTCCTGCAACCTTTTAAGAGTAAATTTTATGTACATAGTTCACCAATCACCTTACATGGTAATTATGGTAAACCTATACACATACACACAGTTAACAGGTATAAATTGTACGTTACCCTATACTGTCTTCGATGACATTGTTGTATGTGAGTTATTTAATCATTCTACTTAAAGTTTTGGCAAATTCTACTTAATATTTTTGAAAGCAATTAAAAAATAAAAATGTTCTCTTTTTTTATAGGTATATTTTCAAATTATTTGTTATAGGGTTCATATTAGAAATCCAAAAAAAAGTTATATTAATTTATTATGTTATATAATATTAAACTAGGATTATCTAAAACAAAATTTCCTGTTAGAAAAATCTGCCCCAATCGGGAACTCAGGATCTCTGAACTACGGGCAGTAGTCACAAGCGTTACGCCACGGAGGCTGTAGGTCTCAAGTTTAGTGTTCTTACAACTGGCCCTCTCATTCAACAATGAACAACTCTCGTATCAACCTGAATAGTGATGACTTGAAGAAATATGTGGATTATGTCAACTAACTCTTTGAATTGAATAGCTTTGAGTTACGCAACTTGGTTTATCTGCAGCTCTAGTTATCTATGAGGTACTTAGAGAGCGGGTATTACCACTTGCGCTGGTGTTGATCCAGTGCATTCCAGGAGGAATGTTTGCTCAGAGGTGATTGAGATCAGTGGCGTTATTTAGGCTCAAATTATGAAACAGGATTAGATTACCATACTACGAGATGAGGAGGCTACAGCACAGGCCACAAGCGACTAAATGATTGTACAACACCACCTAGATATTTTTACATATCTAACGATAACTTTTCATCAGCTGTGATTGGCTCCTCGACATCTAATTGGCTTCTGAGTATCTACATACATATAATGATTTTCACATCAGAAGTTTGCTTAAGCTCAGTTTTTAATCTAGTTTATTACTGACTTTGATGACTATAAGTTATTAATTTATTATACATTACTTTAACCTCAAATACATAATTAATATACGATACACAAATACGCTCAGTTGGTAATCTTAACGAGAAAATGATTATATAATAATAATAAGTTTTACTTCCGACAAATTTCCAATTTAGAAATCGGAAGTAGGTATTGTGTTCGTTTTTGCAGCAACAACAAAAATATACTGACTGTTATAAAAAATATTATAAAAAAATTAATGTTAAACAAGCGTTCGCCGATGGGGTGAGGAATCCTTGAACAACTTCAGCTGCAAGATCATATTTAATGTGTTTTTCAGTGGCATGTCTTTCCAGTTCTGTATAGGAATAACACTTTTCTAGACTTTGGATAGTTTCAGTGACTATTTAACGTTCCATTTTGGCTTCCCAAATTATTACTTGAGCTAGCTGGAAGACTTAAGAAAAGCTTGAAACAATACTTAAACCATTATGGAATCTTGACGCATATTGAAAACATAATATAATATTTTAATGTAACTGTAAAAATATAAAATGTAAAAAAAATCTTCTTCCACTTCTTTTTCTTTTGGTCCTCCTAATTACACCGCTTCTTTCTCTCAAAAGACTACCGTACTGTAGAGCCCGCACTATACGCTAAGTTAGCGAGAAACCCATCGCCTGAAAATTGGTATTTACATAAAATAAAGCAGCACTCATTGCTTGACATACTGAAATTCGAACGCAAATTATGCCACAGCACGGACGCACGTAAACAATCTCTTTGTAACGGGCGATCTGAAAAAAAATCTTCACTCAGCCTAAACGTATACCTACGGCTTGTACCGTTGGAATGTGTCAAGATTTATGGATTGGTCGGCGACAAACACTTCTTACGCACTTGAAGGTACATCCGAAATCTCTTCTAAGAACAAAACATCTTAGAGTACCCTAATTATCATACTTGTGTGACCAAGTGGTCTTAAGTGGTCACGGGGTTTAGGTCTAAGTGAGAATTATGTGAGACTCAGGTCTCTTAACTCTGAGTAGGATCTATGGAAGGTTTCTTTGCGTTATTTAGAAAGCTATAGAAATAAAATAGTTAGATAAGTGCATACATATTATGTATGTATAAATGTAGAAGTTCACACTTGCTATGCATAATAAATTATCATTTATATAAGTTGAATTTTATTGTGCGTAATAAACATAAACAGTCATATAAAAAGACCTGTTATTTTTTGTAATATTACAAAAATGTATAACTACAATAATGATACTTCTCAAAACAGCTTGGAAAACTAGTTTTTTTTGACAAAAAGTGTTACTATTTGAATCAATCAGATACGAGACACATGTTAAATAATATGATGTTGATTTTCAAAGCACAAAGAAAATTCAACTTAGTAAATTCTAGTTTACCGTTTGATGGAACCATTGAGCTTGAGCTAATAAAATGCATATGGTAGCCGACCGTCATCGTCATTTACTTTTCTAATATGGCAGATCTCCATAAGAAAATGTATAAAATACCGCTTACAAATACATTTTCCAAGATGGCCGCCAAGACCGGCCTCCATTCAAAGCAGGCTATGTTGTAGTGGATCAATGACACCGAGGCTACACTGGGACTCTACACTCTACAGGACATTCTCACACTGTGAGGTAACCGTCACCTTATACTCTGTTACTCAGGTAGAGCTAGGACAGCTATTGTTACAGCCACCGCGACACTCGATACTGTTATGGCAAAGCTATGATAACTTTATTATGATAACTATGAGTCTGGCTGGGGGACTATAAACAGGGAGTAGATCAGCAGTCTGGCTGTGGGACTATAAACAGGGAGTAGACCAGCAGTCTGGCTGGGGAACTATAAACAGGGAGTAGAAAAGCAGTCTGGCTGGGGGACTCTAAACAGGGAGTAGACCAGCATTGGCTTGGTTGTGGGGGCCCTTGTCAATTATTAGCCTCCTTGTAAAGACAGTGGTAGAAGTGCTGAGTCATTCCTCCACTGTCTAGTTACCATCGTTCACGATGACGCCACCCTATGATGATGATAATAACTTTATTCTCCCTGCTATAATGATACTCATGACAACTCTTTATTTTCTGTGTTATATTATAATAATACTCTTTTTCAGTATGGGTGTTTTACAGCCCTTTATATTTGGTAGACATGAAATAGCAGCTACTGTATTGTGGTCTGTGTTGAAGATTGCCCACCCGGTGCTATTCTTCATCTCTGATGGGCAAGAAGTGACACAATTCACACAAGAGATCCCATTAAATTTAGATGCTGGGTCAACACGAGTCCACCCGAACACATCCCTTACAAACAACCAAACTTTTGTCGAACCCAGACGTAAGGGTAAGCGAGTAAGATTGAAGAACTTAAATAACAACCTAGGCTAGGCAGGGCGGGTATAAGGATGGTCCATATTCCTTGTTTAAAGCCTGCAGCTTGAGCCCAGATCCTAAAAGGTCACCAGGAAACACAGTATAAATATCATGTTGCCAATGTATAGTGTATACGAGAGTTCCGTGAAACACCCTGTACAATGACGTCACACAGCATGCCGATGTAAGCAGATCTCCGCCAAGTGAAAACTCAGTGAGGCGAAACCGCAACCTCTCGGTTACAAGTCGAGTACTGCGAATCGCAAAGCTAAAATAGTATCCCGGTTGAAACAGAATAATAATATGTTAAGATCTAGTGATGTTACTGATGGTCTGTGCTTGCTCTAGTGATTGTCCTAAAGTTATAGTCTACCACATGGTAGGTACAGAGTACTTATATGAGATCTAGTGATGGTACTAAAGTTATAATCTACCGCTTGGTAGGTATAGAATACTTTTATGAGCTCTAGAGGTTGTCCTAAATTTCTAGAGATTCTGAGATCTAGTGATGGTCTTAAATCAATAATCTACCGCTTGGCAGGTACAGAATGCTAATTATGAGATCTAGTGATGATCCTAAGGTTATAATGTACTGGTATGCAAAGAATATACCTGTATGAGCTCTAAATATAATCCTAAATTTCTAAAGATTCTGACATCTAGTGATGGTCTTAAAGTTATAGTCTACCACATGGTAGGTACAGAATACTTATTGGTCCCTATACCTGTGCTTGCTTGTACGATTGGTTGGATGATCTTAACGGTTATACATTCTTTACAAATAGTGGGGTACACGAAGATCATTGAACCATCCTAGTGGTGGTATGTTGCTGTATAATTGTGATGGATATGATAGTGATAAAGATGATCTAAATTGGATTTGGTATTACGTAGTTTAGTGTTAGAAATTCTGAGAGATTTCTTCATTGGCTGACAGCGATTGTGAAGGATGACATCGAAAGATCACCCTTTCCTAGTGATGACCTAGCAGTACCTTGACTATTCTAGTTCTAGCATGTATCATTCTCAACTGAAGTTGTACATTTATTGGTACATGATGAGGGTACTTGGTGATTTATGGTGGTATCAATGTACCCAACATAAATATCGGAATGATGGTATGATCTAAACTGGAATTGGTACGTATGGATATGGTATAATTATTGTGACAGAATGATGGTGTTTGAGGGTCTAGTTATAAGTTATAGTCTTACTTTGAACTGTGTTTTATTTTCTCTATCTTCAGTTGTTTTTGAGATATTTGACTATGTCTTTAATGAAGCACCCTGTACAGTATTTCCAATGCTTGGGACTCGAACAGACCAACCTCTAGCCTCTAGGTTACAAGCCTGTCGAATGATAGAGCTACTGAGGTTATTTGACTAATTATAAATGAAAAAAATACTTACTTGTTATTATAATTCGTGGTTTAGCCACCGTGGCAGAACTATGGACAAAATGAGATAATGTGGGTTATGTGGGTATAAACAGAATCAGTATAAACGAAAAAGTAAAAAGTGGGACCTACTAGAATACTAGATGCTCATGAATATCAGAACATACCTGGACAGCTGTTTCGAGCTTATTTCCTCTGCTCAGCAGGTAATAGTTCTGAATATCCATGCCATCAACTAACCTCTCTCTTAATAAGTATAAATAGAAAAGTGAGAAGTTGTTCTAGATGTACATGAATATCAGAAGGTTACCCACTAGAATTGAGTTCTAATAACACTTCATAGAAACACATTTATTTATTTATTGCAATTGAAGTAATAAAACTTATATAATCTACAGAACATGATTGTAATGTTGTATTAACTTTTGTTTCAGGCTTTGACAAGCTGTGTTTCAACAAACAGGGATACCGAAGAATTCGTTTATGATTCTCACGGTAAGAACTTTAGAAAATTGTTTCAAAATGGCCGAATTATAAAACTGGATTAACCCAGAAAGTCCAGTGCCGGATTACCCATATGGCGGATTTGGCAGATGCCAAGGGCCCCGCGCTTTAGGGGGCCCCGCGCTTGAGCAGCTTACACTAGATATTATGAGTTGTTTTAAAAGCTTACACTAGGTATTATGGATTTTTTAAAAGCTTACACTAGGTACTTTTGAATAATGAGTAAGAAGAAGAAGATGTTAAAAGTGAAAAAAACACACTGACAACAACGTACATAAATTGAAAGAAAAGCGCGGGGCTCCCTATTATTATCTATTCCTTGAATAAACAATGATCAACCACATAGAAATTAGCGGATTACCTACCAATATGTCAGATTTGTTAGATGCCAAGTTCCCCGCGATTTTGGGGGCCCCGCCTTTCGGGCAGCTTACATAAATTATAAGTGTTTGAATGACCTTTAACTCGGTTTTTCTGGATTTTAATATTAAATAAAATCACAGCCAGTTGAGCAAAATGTTAAAAGAAAAACCACGGGACCCCCTTAAAATGGACCACATATATGAAAATAGGTAGATCTTTAGATACCTATTACCTGCGGCTCTTTATATCTTAATATATAAATGTCAAAGTCACTGCCCAAACCATAAGTCATAGGAAGCTGAAATTTGGTAGGTAGCTTTGTCTTACAGTCTAGATGTGCAATAAGACGGGATTTTTCGAAATTCCCACTACAACACCTGCCATTGGCGAAAAAGGATTTTTTGCTTTCACGGCCATGCCTCGGCCCGCAAAGCGGGCGACAGCCCGCTTGTAATATAATATAATTACTCGTATTTGAAAATAATAATATTGACAAAGGACGTGATTATCGCCTTAGGTACTCTGCCATCAAACTTTTGATCGGCTTTTTCGACATCCTAACCAATGATCTTCATTATAGCCGTCTGTGGCGCTTTTAATGAAATTTTCAAGATATCTTTTTCTATCTATTTTCCGAGTACTTTACCCCATAACTTTGCAAAAATTTCGCATGCGGCACCGTCAAATTTACTTATCTTGATGTTTTGGATTGTTTTTCTAGACATGCAATTCTAGTACCATTAAAAGAAAAAAAAAAAGGTTTGGGCACTTTAAAAGTGATACTAGCGATAAAATCTTCATACTAATCGATGATCCACTTTCTACACATCTTACCTAATGACATCTTTCTACACATATTCTTTTCATAATACATATTTAGATATTTCTATTATTATTCGGAAAAAATGTTGCCTTTGGTGTTATAAACGTCGTTTTGGATACTATTATGGATTGGTGCTCAGGACACTTTGATCAACTCAGTACAATAAACTAGTACAATTTTGGGGCCCCGCGCCTTGAAATTGCCAAGGGCCCCGCGCAGCCTTAATCCGGCACTGAGAAAGTCGGTCAATCACAGCGCACTATAGTGCGCTGTGATTGGTTGTTAAATTATCTTAAATTTAATCCTGTTTTATAATTCGGTTACTAGTATCCTACCCATATGGTTTGATGATATTCTTGATAGAATGAACGTGAAAAAAATTGGAAAAGAAATCCAGTTACTTTCATTCATAATGAATAGAACTTCGAAACGGCGGGACCATTTGACTCCTTATTTATCACAGAATCTCATTTTGGTCACATTATTAGTAGAGTTTTGAAAATGTCTGATACCGCTACAACTACAATCAACACCTCAACGGCGGCAAAGTGCCGGGATTCATCTAGTTTTCTCCAAACAGTCTAAAATCTTAAATTTTTGTAAACTGGTATGACATAGGTCTTTGTTACGAAGTACGGGCTAAGAGGCTGGTACCTAAGATTTTGAATAAGATTCTGAATAATAATTGAGAACAATGGGTTTCGCAACACAAGATATAGTAACGCAATGCAATAATTGAGACATTCACAGCAATTTTGGCGATCCCTTCAGTCACACCTATTACTTACCCCTATCTGACTGATATGCGGGTGTGTGTGAGACAGAGTGTGTGTATGAGAGAGAAAGAGAAAGAGAATAATGCACCTTTAATCACCTGTATGCTCAGAACGAGGTTAATCAGAAACCATCAGCCCTGCTCTGTAAATCCGTGTAATTTATTATAAAGTGTCACACTGAAGTCAGTTTTTCTTCTCACCAAAAGGATTAGGTACATTTTAAATAATCATAAATATACCGTTAGGCAGGCGCGGCCGGTGGGAAAATGTTTTGGGGGTGCTGCCCTGCTGCCACAAAAACTGGACTAATATGCGATTTATAGAGTAGCTCTTTCAATATCTAAAGAGTATCATAATAATTAGGCATTAATTATTCTAGAAATGTGTGATGATTTTCATTATGTACGAGCTAGGACTTGAGAAAATCCTTTCTTTTTCTTTTTCATCTGGAGGTGCTGCAGTTCCGCAGCTTCTTAGCACCGGCCACGCCTGCCGTTAGGTATTGTTTATATTAATTTAACTAATTACGGTACATGACTAATTTACAAAAAAGAACATTAGCAACAAGTTCACAGGTACAAACAAAATTATAAAAATGAGAAGAAAAAAAAATTAGAAGTACTTATCATAAACGAAAAAGATGTCTCAAAAGTCGAATTTTAATCACATGATCCGAAATTTAAAATCAAAGGGCGCATACAAAAATACTCTTACATACCCATATTACCCATACCTACAATAGTTCCACAGTAATTTAAGTATTAGTATTGTGTATGGAGATTTGGACATGAACCCAGATCCAATGACTTTCATTTAGGAATTAGACATAATGGTCTCACATTGATTTGGAATTATAGGGATTTCACTCTCTACTGTCCGGGACTAACCATCCACCACAGAAATTAACCCTACCCTACTAGGTTGGGTCTGAAATGACAACCTCACGAGGTAATTATTTGATTGTTTGAAAAAATCTGTCTAACCTCACCCGATATTCACAGCCGTACTTATGAACAGATAATTTTGTCTGAGCAATGTCTCAAGAAAAGTATTGGCCCATAATATTAAGGGCGAAATTAATATAGACTTTTTTAATACCTCTGTGGCGATAAGTCTCGGATTGCGTACTCTCTTAGATAGGCAAAACCGATGCTAAGCAATGACTTTAGTTATGTATTTTGTCTATTATTTTCAAGAAAACATGCTTGAGACATTGCTCAGACGGCGCTTTCTGTTCATAAAGACGGCTGTCAAACTCAAAATATCTGAACCAAGAGTAGGCGATTCTATTGGCTGCAGTAGCCAAGAAATTATGGCTACCTAACTAGGCAAGTAGGCGACCGTCCTTTGCACTCAGATCGTAACACCCTGTATAATTGTGTACATTCTATTATTTTGCACGCTCTGTAAATCTGTGGTGTATCTAAGTACTTTATGTGTGGAAGTAGGTAGAGGAACATCTGTGAGGTGTTGTATGGATGTTCATAGCTACTAAATTATGTGTGCTTAGCCTTGAATGAAACGTGTGGAAAATGTAGAACACCGGCGAATCTGGGTGGGGTATTAGGTAAGGTTATATAGGGGTTATGCATGTGGATTTGGTATTGATGTGAGAATCTTCTCAACTAACGTCATCTCCAACACCATCATTTTATACTGACAAGGCTTATTTTGATGAAATGTAGTTATACTGTTACATTGTAGTTAAATAGTGCACTGGTAGTCAAGTGGTTAACGTGCTTGTCTGGTAATCCAGGTAGCGTAGGGATCCATTAGTTCGAATCTCACCCGATGCATGAATTTTTCCTCATTAATTTGAGTTTGTGACCACATAATAATAAGACTCTGAGGGTTAGGTGGTAGAAAAGTTTTGAGCATTGACCTCGCCTGGTGGTTACCGTCCACTAAAGAGTGTTATTATATTATACCGTTAGTAGAATAAGGAAGGATTTTTTTAAATCGGGCTTTTGTTCTAGCCTTGAATTTATGTATAATTTTACACTTTCGACACATACACGATTTGTAATAAAACCTATCTGCCAAATCCCCATAAGTAATTGTTGTTTATTTTGCAACATTTGTTCTAAGCCGTGTCAGGCTGTCCATCTTGACCAATGCAAGTAACTCGGTGCAGTCCATAGCCGCATAGTATGACAAAGTAATATGAACATATAATAATTATTATACATTGCCCTTATAATTATTCAATAAAAACTTACAAAGATAATCTATAACAATTAAGGTGATCACAAAAATATCGACGATGATCTTAAATAATGTGATAATACTGGTAGTTTGTTAAATATTGTTCAATTATATTTTATTAAATTTGTTTTACCTGTGCTCATGAGAAAAAATTGTCGCATTAGTCCTTTGAATTTTAAAGTATAATTCTTACAAAAATCAATTCTTTCCAATAATACAATACCTAGATCTTATATTATAATTATTTAATGTTTTATTGTTCTTATTAACTTCATTGTTTTCATTTAATAACTTTCTTTTCTTTCTTCCATAAAACTCTTGCATTTTTTCAAAGTTCCTCTTGTTATCTTAGTTCTGTTATTGTTACACATACCTCTCATAATCCCATCATTCCATTGAGCACTTTCTTCATTCATTTCTCATATACTTTCAAGAGTAGGGCATTGAGTGATATCTTTCACTTTCATATCTATCTGTCATTGATAACTTTACAATGAGCCGATGAGAGGTACTTTTTCTATGATCTATTGTCTATTGATCAATCATGTTAGCGTTCAGCATTATTCTTGCCATTTCTACCGGCGTCCTCTTCATTTCTTGTTCGTTTCAAATAATCATTGTGTTTCTGGTGGACAACTAGTGGTAGTCGATGTGTTTGCTAGCTAGACTTGCAGTGTATACAATCATACAATCTAAAGCATTGATTCGTGTTCTGTGGAACTGGTCACAGTGGTCACATCCAATGCTTGGATTTTTCCTCATTCATGGAGTATTTGACCACTTATTAGGTAATAATACTTTTGAAGGTTAGGTGGTAGAAAATGATTTAAACACTAACCACGCCTGGTGGTTACCTTCCACGAGTATTACTACAATCAGTTTTGATATTTTTGTAATTTTTGGTATAAAATAGTTACTATTTTATAAGAAAAAATTGAAATACAATACCTACCTACTTTTTACAGCCCTCATTATAAATTTAAACCGTTAGTAATCCACTCCTGAACAGATGTCTGTTTTGTAAAATTTTGTCTTTATTTTTTGTTTGAATGTCATCTGACTCCTAATAGAAAGCAATAATATCGCTGAATATGCTTAACGAGAACTGTGTTTTCCTTAAATTTTGTTATTCTTCCTTTTCCAATAGAACTGAAGAGCGATGGTTTCAGATAGCCGCGAAAACCTATACAGCATCATTAGAAAACATCACGCAAATCATATTCAATTATTTATCAGGAACAATATTCATTCACTATTCCAGATAGTATAGTATAGTGGGAACAATCTCCATTCACTGTTCTAGATACTACCTATAGTGAGATCAATCTTTCATTGATAATTCTACCGAGTATAGGGATTATTCCTTTATTATCGAGCCATGCAGAATGTAGAATAAAGGTAGACTTGTAGACTTGAGATCGCTGATTTGAGTCCCAATCATTTCAAAGGCTGTTTTGTATGACGCTTATGTCAAATTTTGAATTTTTTTTAACAAAAATTGGTAAATTCATATTTGTGTAAAGACGGATTTACTGCCGAATAAAAGAAACAGTATGAAATGAGCCAGATCCCCCCTCAATTCGGAGTTTCAACTAACCAATCACAGCTCACTATAGCCAGACTTAGTTTATATTAATCCACCGACCTCTGTAGCTTGATCGATAAGGCAGCGGACTTGTAACCTGGAGGTCGGTGGTTCAAGTCCCGGATTCAGCGTAGATTTATTAAAGCGAGTTTGAGTAGTTATCACGATAGTGATTAACACAAATATGATAACTTTAAAAAAACTAGTTTATATTAATCCTGTTTTATAACTCAGACCCTAGGACCCTAGACCTTCTAAAAAAACACTATACTTCCGATTTCTAATGTTAGAAATTTCTCGGAAGTAATAATTATCTGTAAAACCTACAATAGGGTTAATATATTTATCTCTTTATGCAAACCTGACTGTCAAAAATACAGCTTGAAGTACCATTACCTGAATTAGCTACTACTTCTTCTAAACTTGTAATTATTATGTATTGGTATGTTGTATTCCATATATTTTTGCATTTTTTTCTACTCGTCATGTAAGTTTCAATCAGCTAAGTTCCAGAGAAAGTGATTTTTTATTACCTACCTAAAAGTTGTAAATTAATAAATTGGTTACATTCGTAGAATATCTCTCTCTTTTTTTTCTCTCTCTCTTTCTCCCTTTCTTTATCTTTCTCTTCCGACTATCTCTGTCTCTGTACCTTAATCATAGATCTCCTGTCTTATTTCTTAATCTATTGTCTCCTACCTATGTTCAGCTAATACCTACCTATGGTAACTCAGTTTATAGAATAGCTAAGTTGTAAATTAAATTATCTCTGTCTTCTCTGTTTTAACTGTCTAGATTTCTAGAATAAGTGGTGTATAAGTACAGCTAAATAATTAACAAACACACTGAACAAGTTAGCTTTACAAAATGGAGAGGTATTCATTAAATTTACAATAGGTTTTTTTTTTATCAACAAAAAAAATCTTTTTTTTTTTCACTCCCGGAAATTTTTGTAAATGACTTGGCATTTTATGACTTCCATGCGAAATTGCCTAATAGACAAACTGTCGGAAACCAATTGCCATGAGGTTTTTTTTTATTGCCATGTAAGTTATGAATTTTGACAAATTTCTAACGACACGTAGGTAAAAGATAGTCAGAAGATTCCTATTTACGAAGATAATATTATGTCACAAGAAAGTATGATTTTTTTCTTGTTATTTGGTGTAGCACAAGGCTTGTTCACATTTCTTCTGATGGGTTGCACAGTATTATTTTCTAGATCATGAGATAATGCCGTCACTTGTCGTTACTTATACAAGTGACTACTCATTTTTCCTCACGTGTTTTGAGTGAACTCCGGGCATCCAAAGTGCAGAGTAGAAAATTTACCACCCAGTCGGGATTCAAACTCAGCTCACCAATGGCGCTAGCCTAGTGCGCTACACCACTCGCCCACGGTTGGATATTGCACGTAATGGACCCTTCACTATAATGCTGGCCCATATTAAACGGTATATTTGAACCAGCTCATTCCTGCTCCCAATAGTCAGTCTATAAATTTTAAAACCTGCTCTCCTAAATCAAAATTTTATCTTCAGTATCTCTCGACTATTTTTAAACTCCATAAAATCTATTTTAAAACTTTTAAATTTTTGAACGAATAGCGAAACGAGTGTACCCATCAGACCTTTGAAAACTTTTTGTGCTCCAAAATGTCGTACCTTGATTCAAACGTGCAGCTGAGAGTTCTCCACCTGATCAAAGCCCTCTGCGGTCCCTCCAACAACTTCGTTGACGAAATGGTCCTGCTCAATCACGTGACTCTGAGCTGTCCAGTGGTCTCCAACCTTCTGAGCTTGCGGGCCCTCCTGACCCCCCTCATTCAAACCAACGTGCTGGAGTGTGTCGTGCCCCTCCTACAAATGGGCAGTTGTTGCGCCCCCTCCTGCGGCCCTTGTGGGTGTGGCTCTGACTGCGGGGGGTGTTGTGGGGGGTGTGGGGGCGGCTGCTGTGGCTGTGGGCGGTACTACAGAGTCAAGATTGGATAATTTTTGACGAAGAAGAATTTGTTGACGGGGCGTTTTTTTTCTAAATTTATGAGTAGAGGTACCTACATTATGTTTTGTTTGGTGGAAATATATTAAATTATCTGTTTTAAAACTGATTTTTTTCCTTCTTACAAATAGACCCTCAGAGTGATTTATTATGTGGTCAAATACTCAAATAATGAGATGGGTGAGATACTAAGCAGACTAAAGCCTGGGCCTGGAGTTCTGAACCACCTTGACCACCAATCAGGCGCGGCGAGAGGGGAAATGTTTTGGGGGTGCTGCCACATAAACTGGACTAAAATAGGATTAGAGTCGCGCTTACAGTATCTAAAGAGTTTGAGTTTGTTTAAAATGCCATTCATTATAATTATAAATTAAATATTCTAGTAATGTGTAATGATTTTCCCTGTGTAAGAGCGAGCATTTGAAAAAGACACTCTTTCCCTTTTCTTCTGAGGGTGCTGCAGTTCGGCAGCGTCTTAGCACCGACCGCGCCTGCCACTAATATATATTCTTCTCTAGGTGTCCATGCCAATCTATCATTCATAGCTTTATTTTGCTCAACCTCATAATAGGCCTTTTACCCTTCATTCACTGGAAACTCACAAACCAGCTTTTTTTTACGAAGGGAAAAAAATTCCAAGGAAACAGTGAACCCGATACGCATATAGCGAACAAAACCGAACCCAAGAACAAGGACCACGGAGCATAAACACATAGTGATATGTATCTACATCCCCAAGTCCCACAGCTATTGAGAAAGGCCCTACCAACTATATGAGATCGGGAGGATGGGATTTGGCGAACCCACTAAAAACAACCCCTCGTTGAACCAAGGTAGAAAATCTGGGAACTATAATATTGCATCCAGATAATATTATCACAAACCAGCTACCCACATTAAACCTCACGAAGCGTGGGTTGGAGGAATGAGCATTCAATAAATTAAGTGGCCACGCATACAAGTCCTCTCGGTGAACCGGCTCAACGTTGCTTATGTGACAGAACGAGATTGAATGCCTGTCATGAAAAACGACATTGATTTGAGAGGGTTTGGTACACATCATCATCATCATCATAGGGTGGCGTCATCGTGAACGATGGTAGCCAGGATTTTGGCTAGGGGGGGCAGCTGATGATTAAAATCAATAATACCTTGTGAACAATCAATAATGTCTAGTGTTGCATACTCCCTGAAATTTTCTAGGGGGGAGCAGCTGCCCCCCCCCCCTGCACCCCCCTGGCTACGCCCATGGTTGCCAGACAGTGGAGGAATGACTCAGCACTTCTACCACTGTCTTTACAAGGAGGCTAATAATTTGACAAAGGCCCCCAGAACCAAGCCAATGCTGGTCTGCTCCCTGTTTATAGTCCCCCAGCCAGACTGAAATACATAGCTTCAAAAAATTAAAATGTTTACAAAACCCTATCTTCTTATATTCATTATTATCTTATAACATTTTATAAACTATATAATAGTTTATAAATGTTATAAGAAAAAGGGGGACTATAAACAGGGAGTAGACCAGCATTGGTTCGGTTCTGGGGGCCCTTGTCAATTATTAGCCTCCTTGTATAGACAGTGGTAGAAGTGCTGAGTCATTACCCCACTGTCTGGCTACCATCGTTCACGATGACGCCACCCTATGATGATGATAACATTTTTCAAAAAAAAAAAAAAAATGAAGTTATGATATACCTACTTTTACGCTCCATTCGCAGGAAACTCACAAACCTGCTACCCACATTGACCTCACCCAGCCTGGGTTGGTCCGGAATCCCACAGCATCACGAAGTCTTCACCTCGCTGGAAGTTGCTTAACTTCGGTGATCCTACGAGAACCGGTGCATTCAGCGCGCCATCGATGATGGCAGTATTGAATGCACCGATGATGGCAAAATCTTTCGCTTTTCCTTTACCAAAAACTTCAAGTTTAACTGTAAGAATGAAATCGGAAAAAATCTGCAAACGTACTTTCATGGTATTAGGTACTTCATGTACTTAAAATGATAGTTGTCATAATTATTATCATGCGGCCCCAAATGGCACATTGGAGCCACATGGAGGACACATAGTAAGATGGACATATAAGTACAAAACAACATTTTTTGTACCTACAACTCACTTATTCGCTAAGAAAGTGGAATTCTCAGCAAAAAAAGTCCTGATTAAAAGTCGTCACACATCATTATTAATATTTTTTGCACTTTTGAATGTTTCAGTTAATTGTTGCGACCAAAAAATGGACGATAAAAAAATTACAGAATATTAATAAATTGTTTATGAATTAAGACTTCAAAAATTTGCTCTTATTTGGGCAAAGTATTTTTCGAAGACATTTACCTACAGTTTGCCAGGTTATCGGTTACAAGGTACATATTATCATGATTCATGTTATCTTTACTAAAGTGTAACCTACTCGTACATGAATATTATCATTTTATTTATTTTTTGCTAAGTTTACGGAGAATAACTTCATTTTCATTATTATTATTTATTTATACAAGGTGTCCCAAGTTTTTTATGTAAACTATCTCAATTATGGGATTTTAAATAAATAAATAAAATAAATAAATATAGAAAATTTCAGAATCAATTTTAGGGGACACTCACTCTAAGACTAAATTATTCTCACATCATTTTTCGAAAATTGTCGTCAAACGGAGATAGCTCAGTTGTGAATGCAAATAATAGGTATTAGTTATTAACTTGAAATTTTTTCCTTTTTTTTCAAGTAAATACCTAAAAATAGGTATTTTCCTGGAATTTTTTTGATTTTTTATTTTAGTCTCAAAGTGAGTAGGTCTAAGACTAAAATAATCTCATATCATATAGCTCAGTTTTGAATGCAAATAATAGGTATAAGGTATTTACTTGAATTTTTTTCTTTATAATCATAATAGGTACAAAATGAGATTTATTTTATTTTTCAGGTGAAAACTTTTCATTAATATATTTTTTTTTTTTTTTTCAAAATATTACATCGAATTATTTTAGTCTCAAGAATGTCTCCCAGGAGTTGGTTCTGAACTTTTCTAAAAATAAAACTTGGACACCCTGTATACAAAGCATGTTTAATTCTGTATAGGCACTGTCGTTGCTTCGAGGAGTTCTCCGTAAGCGAAACTGTCGTCTCTCGGAAAACGCCTCCTAGAAACGACGGTACTTACCTACAGTAATTGAACAGACGAGACGGAAAAACGTTTTCCCGACAGTTAAGTAGAGGATGGGTGGAGATGGCAGACGGCCGGAAAGTGCGGGCGGCCCAGAGAAGAATCGGATTTCCCATGACCTTGAAATGACATAGATTCCGTGAGAATTCAGAACTGGTGAACATTGGGCGGTCTTAGTTGACTCGCGTCAAATTACTGAGTTTAATGCCAATATGTTTTCTAACATGACTCGTCATTCTCTGAGGAGTTTCTTCTTTGTGTCTGGAGTCAATTTTATAGGGTCTTTAGAGTCTTTTCGGTATCCACAGAGTCTTTTCTGTATCTACTGAGTCTTTCCTCTATCTGCAGAGTAGGAATATGATCTCTGACCACACTTCTACAGAGTCTCTTCTCGATATATTATCTTAACTACTTCTGGGCCTCTTAAACCGACCTCAGTAGCTTGATCAAAAAGGCGGCGGACTTGTAATCTGAGGTCAGTAGTTTGAGTCCCAAGTCAAACAAATATAAATATATGGTAAAACGAGTTTGAGAACTTTTGATAGCACGATTCTGATTAACACAAATATGATAACTTACTGAAACTCTTCTTTAAGTTCTTGCATGGGACTTCTAGTTATTATTATTTTTGAATACTCAAGGAATGATTAAAATATGAACAATATAAACAAGAAAAAAAGATGAATAACACAGATGATAAATATGCAGATCTCCTAACTATAACAGGGCGGGCTTATTGCCTATGGTAATCTCTTCCACCCAACCATTACTTGATTAACTACGCATTTAACAATGAGTCTGAAACTCCTCAGAAAGTAAAAATAATAGGACTGAAATTCACCTTTTACGTTGTACGTTACGACTCAGGATTAGCTGTAATAGACAATGTAATGCATCACGGAAAACCTGTGCAAGCTTCACTTGATGTTATTACTCATCTTTAGTGCAGGCGCGTAGCATCTGGATCAAAACAGAGTGGGATGTACATTTTATATGATAATGACCGTAGAATCTCGCTAACTTAAAATCCCGGTAGTTCAATACTTTCGATAACTCGAAATGACGCTTCTGTCCCTTGAATTTTGAGTTGGTGGGATTCTTCTGTATTCTGTTACTATCATCAATATTATCCCTGTTAGTCAATAAAGTGATCTGGTAGCTTCCAAATAATGTTAAAAGCCCAAATTTCGGATATTGAGCAAGCTTAAAATGCTCAAACGGCGATCTATTTGGTGAATAGAATAGAATTGAATCGAATCGAATCGAATAGAATATACCTTGTTTATACTGCTGAGACTGAAAAGTCCCTTTACTCCAGCAGTCAATCAGGTCTTATATATTTTACTTGCGGGCCGAGGCATGGCCGTGAATGTAAAAATCCTTTTCGCCAATGGTAGGTGTTGTAGTGGGAATTTCGAAAAATCCCGTCTTATTGCACATCTAGACTATAAGACAAAGCTACCTACCAAATTTCAGCTTCCTAGGACTTACCAGTTCGGAGAAACAGTGATGAATCAGTGAGTGAGTGAGTCAGTCAGTCAGTCAGTAAGTGAGTGAAACTATCTTATATAAGTATAGATGGGATAAAGGATAGGTAGGTGAATTCCTGTATAGGACACCGATATTTTGATGACGATCGAATAGATTTTTGGAAAACATTTTGCGTAGAAATTATTCATTGGTTTTTCGGCTACCTGACATCATTCCACCGCTATTCGCTTAAAAGCAGCATAACATCGGCGTGTAGTTGTGGCTTCGTCTTAGGTGATACTGAATTTCCCAGGAATCGAAAACCTTCTCCTAGTGTGAAAGCACAGAAAGTCAAACTGTAGCATATTATGCATGGAAAGGATACACTATTGTTACTAAAAAAATAATAAAGAAAATGCATATTTAATACTAGTATTCCGTACTTGCCTCACAGGTCCGTCGATCCTGGATATGTCTCACAAGTATGAATGTATGTATACTATGTATGTAATGACCATGTATGTATATTGTATTACATATGTTCTTGTGTTCGGCGTAGTTTGGATCTTATTTATTCTCTGACATTGGCCAAGGTCAGAATCTAATGCGAATCCTCTTCACCTGATCCTAATCTGACTGAAAACCTGGCCGCGATAAGGAAGATAATATGTGTGGAACATAAGTTAGTATGAATTAAAAGCAATGAATATGTGAAATTAATAATAATAATTGAAATGGGAAATGATTAAGCACGTGAACAAATTAATATAATTAAGAATACAATTTGTTAGGAATGAATAGTGGGTTAGAAATAGTTCTGAAGATTCTTTTAACTGTGGGAATAATTCCTGCACATGTTCTTAGGTACATATATCCTGGTTATGAACTGATGAAGGACTCTGGCTAATCCTAATCTTGTAATGAATAAAATACCAAACAGGTACTAGTTAGTGATGCCTGCTGAAAATTATTCAACACAAGTGATTTTGAAGTACCTATCCACAGGCAAAGAGACACTGCTCGCTAATTTAATTAGGTAGGATTCTAGATTCGATGGTTCAGATTTCAAGAATTTACGACTTTATCCAGAAACAACCGCAATATATTTAGTCTTTTGATTCCAAGAGTTGTTTCTGTATTCGGATAGGATTGATAAGCTCTATTGGTAGAGTAAAGTTTAGCTTAATGTCAGATAAGAATATTTCCTAATCGTCCAATGACATTTAATATCCCAATATAACGTGTGATATTCTATAATTATTATTCATATTTTGAAACCCCTGGTTTGTTGGACTAAAATTGAAGAAGACATGCAGCACCAAAACAACTCTTGGATAAATTTCTCAATAGCAGTTATACTGGATGAACTTTACTAGCTCAGTGAAACAGAAAAACCTGACTTCAGGTGAAAATGTGCAATGTATTTTACAATGGTTTCATAGTACAAAATATATAATTCTCCTATGAAACTAGTATTTAATTTTGTTATATTTGTTTTTTTAATACTTATAATGAGTTTCCGATTCTAATGTTGTAAGTGGCACTTCCTGCCCACTAAAACGCTCCTATTTTTAAAGGAGACATTCCCAAAACTGTTAATATAATATAATATAACTGTAATTTTGAATTAATTTTGCAATGAGCCAACAGCAACATGTTTTGTCGATCCTTGTACACTCTTATAGCAATTAATATTATGCTTTGGTCAAGCAGGTCGGCACATTTGTTTCAAATGTGTGTCATCTGATTCCAGAGCAACCTCAGAGACGCGAATGAATGAGAGGAATCCGCTGATCAAAAAGAGTTGCCGCAATGATCCACACTCTGACCTTTTCGTATCGGTGGGTTTAGCGGTTAACACCAAATCTGTCATAGGCCGGCCATGCACGCAACGATAAATTCGTGCCATTTATTCGCACAGTTAATTAGCACGAATTCATTTCTGGTAACGCAGAAAGAGCAGTTTTAGTTTTGGATTTCTAGATCTGTCCAGTTTTTTGAGTCTCGCTATAAACTGAGGACTATAAACTGAGAATGAACTAGCCAACCCTAACAAGCCAGGCTAGCTTGCAGTTGCTCAAGGGTTAATGGCTTATAAAGAAAAAGCCCAAGTTCTCACGATGGTTGATCGCACATAGAAATATGTGGTTCAGAACAAGCTAGCTTTTCTCTTGAGTTTGGCTGGAGACCATCACTCCCTCAGCTGAAGCCAAGCTGGGCACAAAAACAACATAGATCTTATTAGGTCGCAGTGTTCATTTTTATACTGAAACTCTACGGGCGGAATTAATAGACGTTTTTGTAATACCTCTGTGGCGCTAAGTCACGGATTGCGTCTACACAGTTGAGAATATTACCTACTTACTAGAATACCTACGAGTAAAGCCACAAAGTGAACCATCGGATATCAAATGTTGAATAGCATACCCTGATGAAGTTACTGACGTTCAGCAACTTCGAGTATGGAGAGAAAGCGAATTGAGCAAGGTTATTGAAGGTGTTTTCCGAAAATTTCCGTGTTGAAAGTACTAAGGATCGAAATAGAAAACAGGATTTAAACTAAATTTAAGATCACTTATTGGATGAGAAATTTTATCTGTGATATTTTAGACTCAAAAAATAAACTAAGCTAGACTGTCCCTCAAGTTCGGCACTTTGATTGTTTGAAACTCTGACCCTCCGACTCTGGCTTATTTTACTTCCGATAAATTCGTAATAGAGGAATCGGAAGTATTGTGTTCGATTTTGTAAAAAAAAAAATATTTTTTGCTCCGATTTCGATTTTTTTTCATATTTCTGGACTTTCATAATTTCCTGAGCTAGGTACTTTGGTATCGGAAGTATTGTGTTCAATTTTGTACAAATAATAATTTAGTACTGTTTTCCAATTTGGCCCTTACAGATTTCCGACTACACCTAAATTACAATATTCCTCTGTTGCAAACAAAAAGTAAGACGTCTATAATGAAAACTCAACAATTCTTACTCAACTAAGTACAGAAAGGGAAGTTTAATGGCAGAGATTGCCCAAGGCAATAACCACGCCTCCCTGCTATTTCGCACCATGAAAATGTCAATTAAAAGATTCTCATTATTACTATTACTATGCTAAATATTTTTCCTGAGATGATTTTTCACCTCGCCCATCAGGTTTTGACATCAAATTTCCAGTGATTTCAACCATTCCAAACCGCACTCCGATGATGAACTTTGATTCAATCTCTGACTCTCACTAGAACTCCGTCATTAGTCCGACGGAAAGTAGGGTAATTAAGTTTACCAACCTGTGCGTTGCTTAACCTGGATGCAATGCGAAACTCATGTTTGCAAGACATGCAGTGATGGAGGAACAAAATTTGCAGTGATATCTCAACTCGGACTATAATTATTATTAGTTTTATAAAACTCTTTATTCTTAATGGCAAACAACGCCGATGGCGCGTTGAATGCGCCGATTCTCGTAGGATCACTGAAATTAAGCAACAACCAACTAGGTTAAGACTTAATGATGCTGGTGGCATGCCGGCCCAACCAAGGCTAGGTGAGGTTAATGTGGGTAGCATGAATATACAAAGAAAAACATGGTTTGCGAGTAATGATATTTAAATTAGAATTACCGCGGTACCTGCCGCGCAACCCACAGCGCGGCTGAAGATACTTTGTGGCTGTACATTGTGCCATGATTCGGCTGGTCCTAGATAGGATAATAAGATAGGATTGAGTGAAAAGGAGCTTCGCAAGTCGAATTCTATGGCGAATGTTGGTGTCTTATTTCGAGATCAATCTCTGACTAGAGAACCCAGCAAGCAAGCGACAAGCGACCGTCAAAGGTGGTAGCTCGAGGAAGGAGAGAAGACGTATCCTGACCACTTGTTGTCACAATCTGAACGAGGCATCGTCGCGTCGTTCCCAATCTATTGTTTAGAATATTTTTTTTTTTTAAACTAGGAATATTTTTGCTTTTTTATTACTTTCCTTATCCTATAGTAATTTTGTTTCCATTAATACTTGAATCTGAATACCGACCATCTCGTGACCCTTACATTACACCACTGACCCAGCCCTCCATTAAAAACATCCAACTTTACACTACATCTATTTAGTGGCTATAATGCCGCGCGTTGTAATTATTCCATACCTGTATAAGTAAATAACCCGAGCTCTGTACACAGAATTAATCACTTTATCCTTCTAATAGTGTAGTGGCAAAAGAGAGTGACGTATTTGTGATAATATTATGGACGGTGTCAAAGTCGCCATACATGATTTGCAAACCACACGGTTGCTATTTCGCACTCAAGACTAGAGTGCTGAATACGTGGCACACATTCTCTTCCAATAAGAGATAATTGTTTTTGCAAATACTATTTTGCAAGTGTTTCTAACAGAAGCCTGGCTGAGATAGAGGGGCCATTCTACCTACCTAATTATACATGAATATTATGTACGTACTTACGTAGGTATGTCTCCTATGTTTGGACCGCTGCTAAAATCGTTTAGCGGGTGAACCGAGTAATTTGTAGTCTAAACTAGCGAACAGCTTAGAGAACAAATTACTTTAGAAAAGAAAATAAATGAATAAACTCATATGAATGTAATATGTAAAACAATTGCTAAAAGTTCCCACAGGTAGTTACAGAAAATTTAAAAGTTGAAATGTAAATTATAGAAACAAATCAATATTATTATTAAACATCGCCTTCGATCAAAATATGGTCGTATCACGGAGAGAGTTGCTCCAGCTTGCTCCAGCGAAATTAAACTCACCCGGCCTTAGTAGGGTTACAATACCAGCATCAATATTTTTGAGTCACCCATCAATTACTTCCGAGAAATTTCTAACATTAGAAATCGGAAGTATTTTGTCCTTATTCCGTGTAGCTTAACCCTAGAGAGATAAAAATAATATAAAACCTAGCCTAGAAGAATTCGCTGATCCAAACGGACCTGTTCAAAATTTCAAATTTCTCGGTCAATCGGTGTGGATTGTGTAAAGAACATACATACATACTTCATTTTATAGATATAAATTTGTAATTAGCTATCGAATATTTTTATTAAACACATGGTGTCATATTTATGTTGCAGATGCGATCCATCACTCTTCATTCGCAGTGTGAACACTGACATACCTGCAGACCTTCCATTGAGAATGAACCTTGGCTTAGAATCTAGTGAGTATACGTTTTGGTTTTTTTATCAACATTTTTTTTTTTCATCACATCGGGCGAGCTTATCCGCAGGAGATGTCCTAGGCTCCATTTCAAAAACCACTCTCACTCTTAAAATCACCAATCCTCCCTTTCAAACGTCAAATTTCGTTCAAATAACCCAATCCCAGAGTGCGCGACCCTCTCACTCTCTCTCTCTCTCTCTCTCTCTCTCTCTCTCTTCTTCTCTCTTCTCACTCACTCTTCTCACTCTCACTCTCTTTCTCTCTCTCTCTTTCTTACTCTCTCTCTATCTCTTCTCTTCTCTCTTCACTTTCTCTCTCACTCTCATCTCTCTCTCTCTATCTTTCTCTCACTCTCAATCCCTCTCTCTATCTTTCTCTCACTCTCAACCCTCTCTCTCTCTTTCCACTCTCTTTCTCAATCCCTTTCTATTTCTCTCTCTCCTCTCTCCCTCTCTTTCTCTTATCTCTTATTTTCTTATCCCTCCTCTCTCCCTCCTCCTTTCTCTCCCTCTGGTATCCTCGCATCCCCACAACCGGTAAACAACCGCTCCTCACACTCCACTAGTGTCATTACATGGCCGGCTACTCCCGTCAACAAAGTAGAGTCATTACATTGGCCGGCTATCTCCACTCTACAAAGTAGAGTCATTACATTGGCCGGCTATAGTCCTGCTACTCCCACTCAACATAGTAGAGTCATTACATTGGCCGGCTACTCCCACTCAACAAAGTAGAGTCATTACATTGGCCGGCTATAGTCCTGCTACTCCCCTCAACAAAGTAGAGTCATTACATTGGCCGGCTATAGTCCTGCTACTCCCACTCTACAAAGCAGAGTCATTACATTGGCCGGCTATAT
Organism: Bactericera cockerelli; assembly: GCA_024516035.1. Classification (NCBI taxonomy): domain Eukaryota; kingdom Metazoa; phylum Arthropoda; class Insecta; order Hemiptera; family Triozidae; genus Bactericera; species Bactericera cockerelli. Next base: position 12,808,457 of record CM044962.1, on the reverse strand, counting down.
CACTCGCCTCAACAAAGTAGAGTCATTACATTGGCCGGCTATAGTCCTGCTACTCCCCTCAACAAAGCAGAGTCATTACATTGGCCGGCTATAGTCCTGCTACTCCACTCTACAAAGCAGAGTCATTACATTGGCCGGCTATAGTCCTGCTACTCCCGCTCAACAAAGTCAAAAGCATTACATGGCCGGCTATAGTCCTGCTACTCCCGCTCAACAAAGCAGAGTCATTACATTGGCCGGCTATATCCTGCAAACTCCCTCAACAAGAGAGTCATTACATTGGCCGGCTATGTCCTGCTACTCCCGCTCAACAAAGCAGAGTCATTACATTGGCCGGCTATAGTCCTGCTACTCCGCTCAACATAAGTAAGTCATTACATTGGCCGCTATATCCTGCTACTCCCGCTCAACAAGTCAGAGTCATTACATTGGCCGGCTATATCCTGCTACTCCCGCTCAACAAGTAGAAGTCATTACATTGGCCGGCTATAGTCCTGCTACTCCCGCTCAACATAGTAGAGTCATTACATTGGCCGGCTATAGCCTGCTACTCCGCTCAACAAGTAGAGTCATTACATTGGCCGGCTATATCCTGCTACTCCACGTCAAAGCAGAGTCATTACATTTGCCGGCTATAGTCCTGCTACTCCCGCTCAACAAAGTAGAGTCATTACATTGGCCGGCTATAGTCCTGCTACTCCCTCTACAAGTAGAGTCATTTACATTTGCCGGCTATAGTCTGCTACTCTCGCTCAACAATGTAGAGTCATTACATTGTCCGGCTATAGTCCTGTACTCCCGCTCAACAAACAGAGTCATTACTCCTCGCCGGCTATCCTGCTACCACCGTTCAACAATCATCCCAGCGTCATACATCCGCTATGTCTTACTCCCACTCAACAAGCTAATCATTACTTGCATAGTCTCTCTACTCCCAGCTTTTCTAACATAATAGCAGTCATTACTTGGTGCTATATCCGCTACTCCATCAAACAGAGTTGCGTTCACGATATCGTACCCCCTACATTGGTCATTACATTGGCCGGCTATAGTCCTGTACTCCGACTCAACAAAGTAGAGTCCATAACATTCCCGGCTAGTCCTGCTACTCACCCTTCAACAAGTGGTCTTAATCGTCGCTTCAACACCCAATTCATAAAAGAGTTTTAGCCCTCCATCCAAGGCTAAATCTACAAACCCTGCGATTACTCGAGCTAAGCTTGGACACTCAATCCAGCTGAGCAGCATTGATGGTGTGATAACCCAGTCAAGAGAACAGATTTGCGTTATGAGTTCACCTTCTGGTTTACTGGCCGATTGCTAAACCTCATAGACAATACCGACCTCATGGAAGTGAATGCCAAAGGCATTAGTCACACCCTGTCAGGCTTTGTTTACTTTTACATGGTTACTCGTATACCCTTTCACTGTACCTGTAAATAAAAATGTAAATAAAGTTTGATCTAAATTGTTGAATATACTGAGCCCTTAGGTTTTATTAGGAATTATGTCGTAAAATTTTACCCTATGTTTTTTGGGTCGTTGAACACAAATTTTAATTTTGCTGTAACCGAAAAAGCCCAGAAATGGAAAAATCGATGAAAAATTGTTCCGGGTGCAAATGTGTTAACATCCTTTAGCTACTTCAATTTTGATATATTGTATGATATTTAATGTAATACATGTGAACAGACCATTTCATAAAAAATACTTATTTGTAGAATGAGGAGATTCTAAATTAATCTACAAATTAATATTATCAGCTCAATTTTGAAAAAAAAAAAAAAAAAAAAAACAATTCCCTTTTTTCTCAATAATTACCTTTAAGGTATAATAGGATGTAAAAACCTAGCTTATTAAATTTGTATACCTCACAAAACAAACCGACCTCAGTAGCTTGATCGATAAGGCCGCGGACTTGTAACGTGGAGGTCGGTGGTTCAAGTCACGGTTTCAGCGTAGATTTATTAAAGTGTGTTTGAGTAGTTACTGATATCACGAAAGTGATTAATAAAATATGATAACTTTTCTACCTCACAAAACAACTTACTAGTTGGTACTAGTTCGTATGCACCCAACAACTCCGCTTAGCAAGGTCCTGGAGTTGTAAACCTTACTGTTCATTTCTTGTTGATTTATCGACTATAACTTAATTGTTCAATTCACACTTTCTGAAAAAATAATTGTTTAACAGTTACGCAGACAACAAATTCATTGGCTCCTGTTATGTTGGTGCTATGTACAAAGAAGTTAGGTAAACCTACCGGATTAACCTCGTTTTGTTTACCAAAAGATAGAGGATTGATTTTATACACATCTCTTGTATACCAAAAGATAGAGATTGATATAACACAACTCTCTATACCAAAAGATCTAATCTTTTGGTATATCCTATTCTGATAAACAGCTTTCTTCAGACAGCTTTCTTTTATAGATATAGATATCTAATTATATATATTTTCTCATAAATTATATTGATAGATTCAAAATTTCAAACAGAAAATTGATTTGAAAATAATACCATATCCATCCTATATCAATATTATGTAGTTAACTAGTACAAAAAAAAAATCAAAATTTACCCCATAGTTTAACAATAATACTAGACAGTCCCGGATACTATGATTAATTTGCATAGTACATTGCGACGTGCATCCTCTCAGGAATGACATTAACTGCATTCAACGCTAGAATTGCATCAGCCCATACAATTAGCGTGCATTGTTTTCCGCATGTGAACATAATCCGCTTCCCAGAACCATGACAATATTATTATTGAATTTATTATTATTATGACAGAATCCATCTCGTGCCTGGTTTAAACACGGGACAATCGAGTCATGCAATGAGAATTGAATTTTATTCATTACACACCATTATCATACATGTTTGAATAGGTAAAGAAAATCATGACCACACTCATCATCATAATTTAATAAAGAACTTCCAGCAGAGAATCATACATACTCAATACTCATACAATTACAGCTCATACTCATCAATATAATCATCTAAACTGATTGTGTTCAATCAAACTGATCTAGAGCTCACTTCAGAGTTTACATGAGGGAGGAACTCAAAGTTATCAAATCTTAAATGAAAAACAAAATGGCTCACATTTGGGGTCCTTTGGACCCTCAGGAGACTCGATTCAAAATTTCGTACAGTGATGCATTAAATTTTTCTAGCCTGATGGTCGACAAGCCAGAAAAAGAGCTATATCGAGCCACAACAGTGCCCTTAGTGATCTAGTATGGCCCAACAATTATTAGAATGTATCAATTTTACCCTGAAAATTTCAGCTTGATTGGACTTAAGTTACAATTTACATGTCCTCATTGGATTAATTTTATTTTCCCGGTAGTTTTAGGTAACCAATAATATGATGTGGTTATACTGGTCATGGTCATACCTTGGGATAATACACGTTTAACAAAGCCTGGCATCTAAAATCAGTGATATCGTTTCTACCTTGTTTATCAGAATAGAACCTTAGAGCCAAATTATAAAACAGGATTAGATTTAGGGCGGAATTAATACACGTTTTTGTAATACCTCTGTGTCGCTAAGTCACGGATTGCGTACTTTGTAAGATAGGGAAAATCGACTCTTAGCAATGACTTGTGATATAGAATTGGTCTATTAATTTCGCCCTTAATCTAAGTAGATTATATCCCTTATATCGGGGTATATTGCGCCGTGATTGGTTGAAAATTCCGACTTGAGGGCGTGCCAAGCTTTGATTTACTATGATGTGGTCATAATTGTCATGATGTGGCCTGTTTCATGATATGGCCCTCAGAATCTTGACCAGCAGTGCTATGGATTTGGTGAAAACCGTTATCAATGTAATCATAATAGCCTTTATTAATTACATTTTTGTTTACCCAACTGATGAACTCCGAATCCTATTGGACTTAACTTGTTCTCTTCTCTGACTAGAATGACCAGTCTGGTATCCGCACTGATTTCACAAACATGTGTATTTAGCTGATTAGAGTAATTTGTCAAGTGACCTTTGGATCCATATGCCATGGACACGAGAGGCACTAGCAACTAGTCTGCCAGGGGCATTGTCGTCCATTCTGTTCCCATAGAAATATTTTGATTAACTTTTCAGTTTATATGTAGAACATGGTAACATACCTACAAAATAACTTCTACTTGAAATATTTCTAATGGCTTGTGTATAATATCCTTGTTGGGTACATCATATTTTATATTTACTAGGAATCGCTATGTAGTTTCACTTTTAAAGAGATAACATCCTTCCTTAAGAACTAAGTTTCCTTTTTTCAGCTCCTGTGGCCCAAACTCTGAACTTCTTCATTCATTCAGATTAAATCTTAAAACTCAATTTGGTATCATTAGATTTTTTATCTCTTTCATCTAAATTTAAACACGTAGCTACTAATATGTTGATCATCTTCTTTAAATTGGCAGTTAAATATCAAATGTCGATGCTCAACTAAAATATCAAAATTCTAATGAGTTCTACCGAGAAGTCGTTAGTAAAAGAATTTTGCACATTAATTTTAACACCCAAAATAAAATCATTCGTTCGTTTTATTTTTACTCTGAAAAATACTTCTATCCCTGACCATCAACTCAAATAAAAAGTTTGAAGGTTCAATAGATTTTTCTTCTTGTACTAATAATGAGCTCATAAAAATTGTATGTTTCAGATTCTGCAATGCAACCAGTTTGAAAATCAAACTCAAAGAACATGGAGTTTGAAGCCATTCTCCTCGGCAAGGAGATCATCAATGGGACCACCAACTCGTCCAACATACATCTCCTCATAAGCAAGAACATCAAGAAGCATCTAGTCAAGCATAACACGAAGCTCTACTACCTCTTCAAACTTGATGTGGACAACTACACGATAGAACTAAAGCAAATCAACAAGAAAACCTGCGCAGGGAAGAGTGTGAAAAGCATCCAGAGCAACAAGAGAACGACTAGTTTCATCAGCAACACATCAACTAGCTACTTCAGCTCAGGATCAAGTTCAGGGACTTATCTGAATTCAGGTCCTACTTCCGGCGGTTACCCATTCCGAAAAGAAGATGAAGGATTTGAGAGTGAAGGAGAGGGAGAAGACTTTAGCTTGAATTCCTCCGAGGAAAGCTCCTCGTCCAGTGCACTCACCAACAGGTTGTTCGAACTCAAGAGTATATTCACGGACAGTGCGAACAGCAGCGGCACGGATAGTGACGATATTCATGACAAGATAAATGTGAACATCAAGAACATTGTCAACTATGAAGTCTACAAATTCAATGACGTCATATTCCTCCATAACGATGCCAAGTATCCTAAAGTTCTAGTGCTGATAGTCAAAATAAACAAGAACAACTTGCAAATCAATGCTCCTCTAGAGGCCATTCTATTACAGTTCAGTAATTATGAAAATATCAAAATCATTTTCAACTACTACAACGAAATCAAAAATAAGAACAAATATAATAACAAACTAAATAGACAAGTCAATTACAATGTAAATATTAATAACTTTAATCTTTTGGAAAAAGTAGATTTAGATGGAGTTACTCACATTGAGATAACCTCAAACCATAGTGCTAGTCAACCCAGTAACGAAATCATTGAGAGCATAGATTATAGACCATCCTGTATAATAAGCATCAACACACCTGACCTAGGCAACATTGAAACCATACCATTAGGCAAGATAAACAAATCATCAGGCAACAATCAGACTATCTCTAGTAATAATAAAAAACAAATTGATGCCATCATTTACACTGAATCTGACTCGAATCCTCCCACGAGACCTGAGAGACGAAAGAAAAAACAAGCTGCATCCTCACAGTTCCTAGACACTCCAAGCAAGATAGATCCCAAAACAAAGAAGGAAGATCAGTTCCAAGAGAAAATAGTCAGAGGTCAGTTTATAAAGATAAATGTGTCAGAACCTAAAATCAAAGACCAGCAGCACAAAAATACTACCGATACAGGGGATAGAGCTTCAATCAAAAGTGACGATGTTACCATATCTCACACCAGTTCTGATCAAAGCCAATTCAACAAGAGACTCTACAATAGTGATCACAAGATTTATAACAAAACCGATAGTAAGTTTGTCAAGAATGATAAGAGTAGTCAACATCGATCACGAAGAACAGAAAAGTCCGATACTCTGAATTCTAAAAGTCACGCTAGCAATGATTACAGGTTTGAAAGGAACGGTCAGTTTGGCAAATCACTAGACCTGAGGAGTTACCACAGAGACAGAAGTGTTCCAGATGGGAACAGCAGATACTACAAGAACATTCGCCCTGTCAATTACTCCAATGTGGACTTCAACAAGATCAAGTACAGATCCAGGAGTAAGTCTCCGCCACTGAGGCGCATGCCCATGATGTCCTACGTGCCTGTGAATGACTACACCAGTGGCGCGGGGAACTCCATCTCCAACAAGTTCTTCACTAAACTGAAAGACCTGAGGAACGAGATCAACTGAAAAGGAATCCTCTGGATCTAGCGTCGCAGCCTATGCCCACATCACAATTCTACACAGACTTGGATTCCAACTACAGGAACTCACATATTTCCAAATCAACACCCAACCTTAAGAGTGCCCTCATAAAAAGCAAACATCCCAGCTACTTCAACAACAATAACAACGACGAACTGGCAGAACCAAAGAAAGTTACTTTCAGTGCATATGCCACGGTGCAAGTTGTGGATTGAACGAGACAATCTCGGTGGGAACATAGTCTTATGAATAGTTAATTTATGTAGTGACGCACTTGTACTTGTCCTTATGCAAATGACTCAGAGCTCATCTTCCTAGTGTAAATAACAGCCATGCGAGTAAGTAGAGGAAGAGACATTCCAAATATTCGACAAACCACCACTGCAGTAAGGTGTGTTTATGATTCAAATAAGACCATCTAAGCTATTACAAAACTGGGATTTTTAGATGAACTGAACCAAAATATTACACTTACAGATCACAGGCACTATCTGATATTATGTAGCCAGGTACATTGAGTCATTTCCGGGTGTGAATTGCTGCGGAAGGTTGGGTGTTCCGGTTGCTGAAGGGTTCAAATTCAAATAAAACAATACCATGAGAACTCACCAGACTGATAGTATACTTCTAGTTATCAGTGGATCATAGTGCGTGTTCTGTTTAATTTAGACAGTCGGCTCAAGACAAGGAGTGACTAGAAGTGATGGACATAGGAACCAGACAAGTCGTGGGATGCAAGTTACACTGTAGAATTCTACATCGGAACACTAATATGTCATGCTTGTGTAACTCCTAGCTGGGTGGTCTGGGGATAAGGAGGCAGTATGACCAAAATTTTGCACACATGTTATTGAAAACCAGGAAAAGGTCACCGCGAGGTTTCACATGTTGTCTGAGGCCTCTGGAATACAGAAAACGGCCATGCCTCGACCACACAAAGTGTGTTTCCTTCTCCGAACTTAGGGCGGGTTACCAGCTAGTACATAATAATATTATATACATTCACAAGTCCCTATTTATCGTATATGAATGCATCATATGGAGATTGAGCACTGCTTGTGAGTCAGGCAAGTCTAGCAGATCCTACCAATTTCTCTCCTTTCACTTTCATGTGTTTCTCTTCGGATTGGCCACCAGATTTGAAGATGTTGTTCCTTATCTTTTGCTAAAGTCTCGGCATCTTGTAGACGTTGAGTCTCCTGCCGCTCGGTCCTCAGGTCTGGTCTCAGGATGAAGGCAGGATTGTTGATCTGATAGCTTCCAGTGGTTCGAGTCCCAAGTTCGGCGAAATTTAGTAAGGCGAGTGTAGGGAAATTTAAAATCATAATTGTGTTAACACAAATATTATAACTTACTTTCTACTGCCTATAACTCCCATAGAGTATAGAAAGTACGCGTTTTTATGCTATGAGTTTTCCAAAATATAACTGAAAAAAAACTAGTACCTATTTTTTCATGAAGTAATTTGAATAGTGTCATTTTGAGCTCATGTTTTCGCACCCTTCTTCTGTTACCCTCAGCAGAGACCCTGGTACTAGGTGTATTTAAACAAATACCTAACTTTGGTTATATACTTTTTACAGCTATTTTTTTTGACATAACGATTGGTTGTACGGAATTTAACGTTAATATGGGATGAAATTTTTTTCTTTGACAAAAGTCTTATACGACTCTATTTATCGGTTTTTTCATCTCAACCAAATCAGCCTTAATTTGATCAAGCTCAGCAGACGAACCCCGGCCTGCTGAAAGTTACGCCAACGAGTTTTTATGGTCTATGAATTCTTTAGATTCCAAACTTTAGAACACCATAATGTATAAATATTTTATGAGTAAATGTTGTTCAGAACTAGCCTGAAATTATTCCTTGAATTTTTTTCCTGCTTTTTTTATTCTTCTTCTCGTGCGTTTCTTTAAAATTGAAATTAAATTATAACGAACATCTTCAATTCTTACCCAACTGGTTTTGTAGACATACATTTAACCATGGACAAATACTTTTTTCTATACTACTCTTTTTTATCAATTTCTTCAATATATCGAAAGGTCAACTACAGGTAAAGTCAATTATTTTTCAAGGTCGTTTTTCAGATTGGAGACAAGAGTGTTATCCATATGCAAATTTCCCATGGCTTCGTTAATTTACTATGCAAATTTTTTAGCACTATTCGTATTTCCTGGTAGGAATCTCGCTTTACTCTATCTCATGATATGCGCAAATATCTAAATGTTATTCTTTTATGTACAGGAGATATTTAAATTTTCTACAAGTACCCAGACTTCTAGTCCTTCAAATCTTACACTGAGAGCACACTTGTCCTCTTAATATTGAACTGAGAGAAGTACATGCAGATATGAGTGCTGATATAAATTTATATTACTTCCGAGAAATTTCTAATATTATAAATCGGAAGTATTTTGTGTCCGTTTTTGTAAAAAAAAAAAAATATATTTTTGCTCCGATTTTTTTGTTTTGTTTGTATTTTAGTGTGATTTTATAAAGGACAGGTGCTGAAAAAGAAGCTATACTCATCACTTAAAGATATTTCCCATGTAGATTAAGTCCTCCTATCTACATATTACTTAAGCCTATTATAGCCTAATTGTCAAAAAAGAAGAAGAAAAAACATGGTTCTCATTGACATTTATGAGGCAAAGTCAAGATATACTATCATCTAGAGCAGCGGTCGGCAACCTTTTGAACTTCCCGGACCCCTAGCTTATCTCTAAAATTTTTAAGGGCCCCCCACCTTACAAAAGCGTGGGGGGGGGGGTGTATGAAAGAAAAGTAGGTAGATATGTAAATGGTTATTAAGATTCTTAATGGATTTGGTTCTTCATTGAAACAAGAAAACGAAAATAAAAACAAAAATAAAACGAAAAGAAAATTAATCACTGACCTACCACCTACCTAACGCACAAATCAAGGAGAACTAAACTTAATAAACATTCACTATGAATTGGGATTATTGGGAGTCCCGACACTCGGGAGAAACAAGAGAAAATTCACGTTTGAACTTCTTCTTTTTTTAAATCCTGAAATGGCTTCGCGGACCCCCAATTTAGCTCTCGCGGACCCCCGGGGGTCCGCGGACCCCAGGTTGCCGACCGCTGATCTAGAGAAGATAAAAAATCTATGATTGATGGAACGGGTCTCCTGATGAGGAAATTTCGGTACACCCATGGTAAGAGTAACACTCTGTATCAGGCATACTAATTATACACCGCCACAGCGGATCTCATTAGTGCCTATTCGCAAATTACGAATTGAAATCTCTAATATTCGCTGTGCGGTTTTCGTTAAGGCAGACCTTGACTCTGTAGTAGAAACCTCAGAATGACATTCGTAGAAAAGTTTAATTAATATACTCGCGTTTAAACATAAAAAATATTTATATTATATACTTTTTTAAATAAATACCTATAAAATAAAGGTAAAAAAATATAAAAAATTGAGCCAAACTTATTTTTTTTTTATATACACAAAAACAAACACAATACTTCCTATTGCTAAAATTGGAAATTTATCGGAAATAATATCTAGTAATTAAAAGATCCTTTACCCATTTTAGGCCGAAATAAAATATTTCCTACCTTTTAACACTCACAAAATAGTAGTTTTGTGGTCACATGCATGCATTGGGCGTTTGGGTTCCGAACCAAGGATATCCACACTGCCAGGATATATCAGACCGTCAGCGGTGGAAAGCTTAAAAGGTTATAGAAGTTTTTCAAACCCAGATAGATCCGCGACATATGTATACACCGTCCTCCCTACCTGCAGTTTTTCATATTTCTAATTTCTGTACTCAATCACTTTACATCGCGTGAAAATGAGTTGAAAAACAATATTTTAATTGCATTTATCAAATTATCATTTGTGTTTAACTACTAATCGGTTTCCGATCAATCGTGCTGAGAACAGGAGTTGGATCATGTGTGTTTAAAGGACGATCACCCTCCACTCCATACTTGCAAGTAAAACCTTGTATGAATTCATAATAGGTACATGGAAAAACATCATTTTCCTCTGAGATCATTAATTATTTACTTGCAATTTCATTTCATATCATTCATTATGAATTGCCCATCAGGAATAATTTACTCATTTAAAACCGCCAAGGGGGCCTTTCATAAATTACAACTAATTCAAATTATTTTATAATTATATTATGTTGTTAGTTCATTTGGATCAGAATTGGATTTTCTAGTGATATACAAGGTATTTGCACGGAATGAAATAGAAAATATACACGTTTCACAAGGAAGAACCAAATAAAAATGGCTAAAAATAAAACTCATCTTAGAAGCCAAATAAAAATGGCTTAGGATGGGTTCTCTGTATAAAAAGAAAATATGAAAAATAAAACAAATGATTTATTATATATTTAACCCCCAGGAACAGATATATTTTGTATAATCAATTAATCAATCACAATTAAAATTAGTTGCCATGAGCTGCAAGCGAACCTGTGACCCCGAAGTTCTGAGGACCGATAACTGATACGAACTAGACCAGTTTATTGGAAAAGTGTGTTCAACCTTGACTTGAGGAGGTTTGATCAGAATTACGTGTATATTTTTTATAGACTCATTAAACTAGACAAACATCTGACTTACCTACTTGGAATAACGTATATTTACAAATAAGTAGATAGATGTTAGCTATCTTTTCCATTGTTTTGTAAATACCTTACTTATCAAGATTTAAATATCCACTTCATACTTGTGCAACATTAATATCGTACTTATTGTTATATCCCATTTGTCTAGTGTTAAACTTTCATGTTACCTACGTTTATAGAAAAGAAACCATATTAGAAGTCTTTTACTATTCACAACCACGCTTTTGTTTTTATTTCTACAATGAGGATATTTTAAACATATAGGGTATTTTTTACTTTCCTTATCCTACAGAAAAGAAAGTAATGGAATTTTTGTTATTCCTGCCAAGGTTGAGGGTGACATTAATAGACCAGATTGAGACTACAATAATTTAATTCGAGTGAGAACTTCCATTTTCCATTTAAAACAATACCTACGCTAAAACTAGGCTCAATTCCAGAGAGGTTTATTATTTTATTATTATTATCCGACCTGGTTGCAGGGTTTTCAGTGAAACCCTTACAATTAACACTGATGCGACCTAATTACGTAGATCTATTGTGACCAGTTGATTCTATTCGGTATTAACGTCCGATGCGAGATAGATAGTCAGGACGGAGGTTTTACCCTCCATTCGCTGGGAATCGTATACCAACTACCCACATTAAACTCACCCAGCCTGGGTAGGGCCGGAAATGCCAGCCTTACTTGTTTGGAGGGGACAGAATTTTCTTCGAAAAGTCTGCCCCAACCGGGAGTCGAACTCGAGACTTCTGGACTATGGGCAGTAGTCCTATTCTAACCGTTACGCCACGGAATAGCTCAGTGGTTAAGCACTCGCTTGCCATGCCAACCCCCGCGCTGAAAAAAATTGTATTCAAAATTTGGTTACAGTTGTTTGTAAGGGATACCTTCCGGTACGCTCGTGTTGACCCAGTACCTAAATGAGATTTATTGTGTCACTTGTCGCCCATCAGAGGGGAGGCATACTGCGTAATTTCTACGAAATAAAAAATGCTGTGAAACACTTGTCTTAAAAAAAAAAATGTTTTGAAATGGAAAAGAATAACACAATATTTTTTTATAAATAATATTTTACACATTTATCATTATATAATTTTAAGTATTTATGAGTTAATATTATGAATAAAAACAACAAGTAATATTATAGTAATGATGATAATATTTGAGTCATCTCGCCCCACGCAGTGCGGTGGTTCTCAGATAACTCGGATGTAAAAAAGTAACCGACGGTGACGCGGCTGCGGCGGTTAATTTTTTATTATTTTTTTTGAGAAAAAAAAAGAAGAAGAGTATATTTTAGAGTTCCAATTGAAGGTACCAGGGAATAAACCTGATTAATTAACTTTTTTTTATCATTGAGATAAGATTTTTTTTTTTACATTTTTTTTTTTTTCTTGATGTCTTGTTTTGGACAAAGCAAGTAGGTAGACGAACATTTCTGATGAGAAACAGAAAGTTGACATCTTGATGGATCTTTGCGAAGAAAAACTAACATCAGTAGCTGGATCAAGGCGGTGGACTCGTAACCTGGAGGTCGGGGGTTTGAGTCCCAAGACTGCCAAGGGAATACTAAATTTGGGTTCTCAGTGACTGACAATCTCTTTTGTGATGAGCTAACAAGAAATACGGTGAAAACAATTTTTAGCTCTCCTGTCTATATTATCTATGTGGTAAAAATCCCAAATGGGAGGACAACGTGTCATATGCCAGCTGGGTTTCGAACCCTTGAACTCTGTAATCTTTGAGTTCACAGAGTGCCGCCTTTACCACTGAGCTACCGGGACAGACTCAGCACAATGTGTTTTATCATGTTTCTCTCCTGGAACCTTCAATTACATAGTTTGATAAATCCCTCAACATCTGAGTTTTGAAGAAAAGAAAACAGGGGAGTGAAGGTATGAGGGGAAGTCAGCCAAACAAAGAGAAAAAGTTGTCCAGGCAAGGAACTAAACCCTTGACTACGAGATCCAGTTCAAGTGTTTCTAGATTGGTGAATTTGGACGAAAGAAATTAAAAAGACTTGATTAGAATGGTGGACTACTACTTCATGGGTTTTCTATACAATTTTTTACATATCTACCTTTTTCATATAACTATCATAAAAAATATAGATTCCCGTTTTTCACTTTTTCAAACCATTGTTTAAATGCTTTACAGTCAAACATAGATACCTATAGAAAACTCTTTTTAATACACTTAGTCTCAAGTCTCTGCACTTTTATTTTATTCAGTACTTTCAAATGTGTACACTTGTACAGTGGTGAAATGCTCACTCTCTCACCTTTCGAACTGTAACACAGAGTTCTACTGGGAACCTACATGTATGCAATTTATTTTTCCAAAAACGTAATCCCCCAAAATATATAGGGGAATTTTTCTGAATTTCAAACGGCTCTTGAGGTTTTATGGGTGGCAAGTTTTTAAGAAAACAGCTTGCCTTTCTATTTTCACTGTAATAGTCTTTTTGCTCTGTCCCTTGGGTTGTATTATATCCAGGTTCAATTGCATTTCTAATTTATTCAAAGAAATCTCAAATCAAACGTGCTTGTCTTGCTCTCAAAATATCCACTTATTCACGAATAGATAAAGCTACAACAAAACTCTTTAGTTCTCAAAAAAGCACGGTTATAGAGGTTGAAAAATAGGTGCAGAGGGTTAGTATAAGTATTGTCTATTATCGTTTCATTTAAAATGCAGTTCTCTCGTGTGCCTAATACACCTACAATAGATACAACAGGACATGTTATCCCACTTGATCAATGGAAGAAAATTGAAGGAACAAATTATATTAATAAGTAATAATAAGATATGAAATTGAACCAAATGTCAGATATCTAGAGAAAAGTATGTTTAATCTACATAGCGGGTTTGTCTAGCTATCTATAATAAGTTATGAGAAATGTTTACCCTATGTTCTGAAGCGAAGAAGAAAGGAAATTTTGATGGAAAGGAAAACGCGATTTAGTCCAAGAGATTTTCAAGAGTAATGAACAAGAAAAGTTAAATGTTAAGTCGTTTAAGACTAGAATAAAATTAAAAAGATAAAGTTATGAGTAGTTTAAATCACAGTAAATAGTTCTCAGATAGTTTGAAGTGCAGAAGGCAGGTTGAGATGGACAGGACACCCATCTTTTCAGCTCAAGCTCAATACACAATTCCTAGCGCATGAAAGTCAGGAGACCCACGAGCAAGCTCGGCCGGTGCTAGGGAGCTGCGGAACTGCAGCACCCCCAGACGAAAAAGAAAAAACAGAGTTTTTCTCAAGTCCTAGGTCCGTACACAATGAAAATATTCACACGTTTCGAGAATACTTAATGCATTATAATTATTAGCATGGTAAACGAACTGAAACTCTTTGGATACCGAAAGAGTGACTCTATAAATCCCATTTTAATCCGGTTTTACGAGTGTACGAGTGAAAATATTCACCCATTTCGAGAATACTTAATGCATTATTATTGTTAGCATGGTAAATAAACTGAAACTCTTTAGATACCGAAAGAGTGACTCTATAAATCCCATTTTAGTCCAGTTTATGTGGCAGCACCCCTAAACATTTTCCCACCGTCCGCGCATGCCAGTGAGTGCCTCAGAACCTTGCCAACTTACGCCTAAATTTACAAGGCGGAATTTCCCTGCTCAGAGCAGTAACATACGTTATGGAACCGTTCATATAAACATCTTGACGCTCAACGTAATAACAGGCTCTTTGAAAAATTGCAGATTTCGAATCTTACATTGAAGATAATCCTAATGACAGGATTTTTGAATTTTGGTTGACTTGATAAACCGAAGGTCAGTTCAAAATAGATACTTATTAAATTTCAAAAGAGATAGCTCTCAGTAGCAATACAATGACCATTGTGATTGAAAAAAAGTACTCGCCCGTTGAGAGTGGTAAAAGAGAGCTAAAGTGTATAGTCAGCATAATATTATTAGTTATTTCGATCCAATAAGAATTTTATGTTCAAATTATTTTCAAAAAATTAAGTAGGCGTGTTTTCCCAGGCGTTTATTAAGCATAAATAATAATGCATTCCGTAATGTAGATACTGATTCAATATAAAACCTGTCACCAGTAAACTAAGCAAGAAATTATATGAACTTTAGCATAATACCTATTAATACTGCTTCGAAAAATATGAGTAATGAAGAACCAATGAAAAAAAGCATTGAAAAGTTCAAAAATCAGTAGAAATAGAAGCTCAGGACTAGGAGAGCTTTCAGAAGAGACTCACAAGACGGCCTATATCTTGTTAATGTCCTAGGCTTATATCTTGTTTGTGTCCTAGGCTTATATCTTGTTAATGTCCTAGGCTTATATCTTGTTAATGTCCTAGGCTTATATCTTATTAATGTCCTAGGCTTATATCTTATTAATGTCCTAGGCTTATATATTGTTTATGTCCTAGGCTTATATCTTGTTAATGTCCTAGGTTTATATCTTGTTAATGTCCTAGGCTTATATCTTGTTAATGTCCTAGGCTTATATCTTGTTAATGTCCTAGGCTTATATCTTGTTAATGTCCTAGGCTTATATCTTGTTAATGTCCTAGGCTTATATCTTTTCAATGTCCTAGGCTTATATCTTGTTAATTTTCTAGGCTTATATCTTGTTAAAGTCCTAGGCTTATATTTTGTTAATGTCCTAGGCTTATATCTTGTTTATGTCCTAGGCTTATATCTTGTTACTGTCCTAGGCTTATATCTTGTTAATGTCCTAGGCTTATATCTTGTTACTGTCCTAGGCTTATATCTTGTTAATGTCCTAGGCTTACTGTAAAAAGAACCTGTCCGAAAAGAACCTAAACATGCATAAATTTTTATGAGCTCATCAAAAAAGTTAAAAAGGGATATAGTATGACACAATTAATGGGGGCGCTTACAATAATATACATTTACATTAGTTTTGTATTTCATAGCAAATTTTATACAGAAAAATAGGTGTTATTTTTAAAAGTGATACATAAACGCATTCTATATTTTGTTAAAGCCACGGAATATTCAAGTGAATTCATTCAAGTAATTGGTTATTCTCTCTGTAAGAAAATGATTTAAATGTGTAAATTACACCTGAGGAAAATCTCTTCTATGCTTGAGTAATAAATACTAAGATTGTTTGAGTAAGTACCAATTAAAATGGGATGACTTTGATTTAAATGCTAATATTAGATTTTTTCTGATGAGAGATCATGAATATATCTATCAACTTGCAGCTTTCTACGTTAGTTTGCTTACCCAGGATTATACAATGTAAATAATAGTCACGCATCAAATTGGCCCCAAGTTTTATCCTAGGGTGACTTACTACCTCTCTATCTCCCATTTCCAACGGTCAGGTAAATAACCAGGATACCTACCTACACAGCCTCCTCAAACATTCACTAGAAGAGAGAACACCGGCGGTCTGTAACAGAGAGCGCGCACATCACTCGCTCTACATCACTTCCCCAGCCCGAACTTCATGAAGATCAGTTCCTTTCCTTTGGACAGCATGTTTTCGACTGCCTGCTCCCCGCCGCCCGTGATTTCCGTGAGTTTCTGCATCAGGTTCGGCGTTTGGCCGCCCGCCCCGGGGTTGGACGGGCCGGCGGCGCCCAGGTTGGAAATCTCGGGCAGAACGGAGGGCAGACCTTTCATGGGCACCTTGGATGGGGGCTGGTAGTGGGTGGAGGGGGGGTTACCACCGCGCATTGGCTCGCTTCCCCCCCTCACCCCCAGCCGCGTCGCCGCCTGGTGCTGCTGCTCCTGCTGCAGGGGAGGAGGGGGGGGAGAGGGGGGGGGGTGCCATTAGTAACATACGGTGGCGAAAAATGATTATCTATTGGAGAAAATAACTGATTACGCCCTTTATTGACTATCGACGGATTTCATCACAATGTCTTATAACTAGTATACATAGCAATAAATTTAATATTACTCAACGAATAAAACATTCTAACTGTTTGTCTTGTACTACTATACATGTTATCTTCTCCATTTATATATAACAGCTTCACCGATGGACAGCCAAAATATTTTATTTTTTTATCAACATTTAATTTAAATTAGAAAAAAAACTTCAAAACTGTCCCCGTGTGGGAGTTCTCCTGAGATGGCGGCCAAAAAAAAATTCATCTTTGTACCACTTTGACTATGTGATACTTGTGTACATAAAATATCTAAAAATTTACATTGCGGGGTAGGAATATAATTTATTACTCAGAAGAAGAAAAAAATGTATCAATTTATGACTGTAAAAATACTTCCGATTCCTAATTTTAGAAATTTATCGGAAGTAATACATTTATGTAAAAGAAAAGTGTGTGCTTAGATATTTATTTTCTTTAAATAAATATTTGGGAATGAGATAAATCACATACCTACATATACAGGGTGGACCAAAAAAAAACGTTTACACCCGTTAATGGTAGATTACTGACGACATTTCCAGGCCGGATCTGCAATCCGTTTTTTCGGATTCGCCTTTATAACTGCACAAAGTGATTTTTTGCAACTTTCTGAAAAAGTCCGACTTTGGCTTATTCTTCAGGTCAGAACTTTTTTCCTATTTAAGATGAGTTGATTCTGAACATTTCTGCAGAAAGCCAACAAAATTTCGATGTTTCTAGCTACACTACTTTGTTTTTTACGATTTGGTTTGGCATCTTTTTTGACACCTGAATAGAAAAAAAATTCTCATGTAAGTTTTTTACACTTTGAAACACTCAAGATTTTCCCGAGCAAATTTTGGCACAGACATGGGCAAGTTTGATAAAAGTTGGCGGCCACCCCGAGGATGCTAAAAAAATAATTTTACGATTTTTTATCACGTGATCTTCTGGGAAAACGAACCAGGTAAGTCTCAAAAAATGATGTTCAAAATCTTAAAAGTGTTGACCGTGTAGGGTCGTCTTGTACTCAAAGAGTAATTAGCTATTTATGTCTGATAATTATTTTCCTTGGAATTAATTAAAGGCCAGTCAAATGAATGATTGTTTGTTTCTCGATGATAGTTTTCAAGCATATTTTTCTGCATTCTATGAAATATTATTTTTAAACTTCTTGAGTTTTTTTAGTACAAGTTACATACTTACTTACTTTTCCGTGGCTGCGGCCTCAACGACCATATGCCTGTTCTATGAGCTGAAACCATGTTCTTCTATCTTTAGCAATCTCTTCCCATTCGTTTGGATTAATTCCTATCTCTTCTAGATCCTTCCGTATATTGTCAATCCAACGTGTTCTAGGTCTTCCCCTTGATCGGTGTCCTTCAAATCTTTCTAGGAATGATGTTTTTATTAAAGAGTCATTGTTCATCCTCGATATATGTCCTGCCCAATTGAGTCTGCGTTTTTTAAATACTTGAATGATGTTTGGATAAGGATATTTTTCATCCAATTCTCTATTCTTTAATATTCTCCATGCTTTAAATTGATCATCTAATTTGGGTCCAAATATACGTCTTAAGATTTTCCTTTCGAATCTAAGTAACTTTTCTTCGTCTTCCTTTCGATATGTCATTGCTTCACAGCCATAAATCAAAACAGGTATAACATAGCATTGATAGAGTCTTAGTTTAAATTTCGCTGATAAGGATCTTTTCTTGAAAATATTTTGTAAACTAAAATAAGCTCTATTGGCTGAAATAATAATTATTATGTACAAGTTACATAATAATTATTATTCAGATGCTGAAATGGCAGATTTGCATTTGGCAGAATATG
Organism: Bactericera cockerelli; assembly: GCA_024516035.1. Lineage (NCBI taxonomy): Eukaryota > Metazoa > Arthropoda > Insecta > Hemiptera > Triozidae > Bactericera > Bactericera cockerelli. The sequence continues at coordinate 12,789,623 of CM044962.1, read as the reverse complement.
GAGCTGCCAACAGGAACATTTGGGATCACGTGAAAAACATAGTTTACGAAATACCAGTGGAGACGCAAGAGTAGCAGAATCTGGTAGCAAGAATCCTGTTGGCATTTGATGACCTGACAGAAAAACCTGAAATCTTCCGCAACATTAGACGGAACATGATTTGCTGTCTCTGGCGTTCGGACCCGGGTGGGATCTTCCGCATGGCAAGTGACTAGCTTACCACTGAGCTAATCGTGCACTTCTAATCGTTTCTCATTGAACATATTCAGACAAAATGTTTATTTTTAATACCTTTTTGATTATACCCAAATAGTATAAAACATAATAAAATTTTATTCATTTTACAAAATATTATCTTGTTTTTTTTTTCAGGATTTCTATTAGAAGTTGGCAGTCGGTAAATATTTGTTATTTAATTAGTATTGTTTATGATAGAAGAACATACCTACATATTTACCTGGCATTATTTTATGACCTCTACTTTCGTTAGGAAAATTCACCAGTTTATTTTCTCTCTTAGGGAAGCATAAGAAAAACCATCCATTATCAAGGCAGTCTCTCAGGGTCTTACATGAATAATAATTATGTGAATTGTGATACCAATAGTATCTGATATAACTCAATTTACATATGGTATTACCTCCAAAAAAACCATAAGTTGTTGGTGTTACAACAAGTCAGATACAGGTATGAATAAAATATTCCATCAGATTTTTTTTGATAATTAAAAAAATATTGATCGCCAAAAATTGAACATCGGTCATGCGACTATTACTCTTAGCAATAGCACATCTAGCTAACACCACTGACAATCTGAAAAGCACGAAAACTATCATTTGAATTTTCCTAAACTGGCTGATGAAGACACGTAAGACCGCGGTATTCAAAAACAGCAATGTAAACAAATTTTGTAAACAATTCAAGACGCCCTTACACAGTCTACAGCTAGAAAACTCTTAGGAATTTTGAAGAGTTTTTGGCAAACATCTAATAATTTTTCCCAGAAGATCACGTGATAAAAAATCGTAAAATTATTTTTGAGCATCCTCGAGGCGGCCGCCAACTTTTATCAAACTTGCCCGTGTCTGTGCCAAAATTTGTTCGGACAAATGTCGAGTGTTTTATTTAGTAAAAAAGTTTTTTCGTGTGTTTTTTTTCTGTTCAGGTGTGAAAAAATATGACAAACCAAACCGTAAAAAAGAAAATAGTGTAGCTTAAAACATCGAAATTTTGTTGGCTTTCTGCAGAACTGTTCAGAATCAACTCATCTTAAACAGAAACAAAGCACTGACCCGAAGAATAAGCCAAAGTCGGACTTTTTTGGAAAGTTACAAAAAATCACTTTGTGCAGTTACGAAGGCGAATCCGAAAAAACGGATTCCAGATCCGGCCTGGAAATGTCGTCAGTAATCTACCATTAACGGGTGTAAACGTTTTTTTGGTCCACCCTGTAGAATGAACTTGAAAAAAGTAATAATAGCGAGCATGCTCTCATGAACAAAACGAATAAAAATTTAAGCTTAAAAATTATAAATTTGGGCTGTCCATTTGGCCTTTTCTGAAAAATTTCAGTGTTGGTAGTTAAGTAAATCATGCCATGCAACAGAAAAGTTGGCGCTTTACTATTAGGGAAATCAAAACGGAAAGATACCTCATTCCGAAAAAAAGCAGAAATACTTCCGGTTTCTAGTATTAGAAATTTTTCGGAAGTAAAATGATACAGGCAAATAAAGGTTTAAAAGTAAGAGGAAAAATCTAGGTTGGACTGACACAGTCGTTTTGTTTTCATAAGTACACGCCTGCGCGGAGGCCTGTTTTGAGTTATTCCAAACTTCAGAGAAATATGAACAAAAAAGTAATCCTCACCAATCATACCCGTGAAAAATCACAAAATGGATATCTCCGTGTTATTTGAATTGTTTTTAAAATAATAAATATCTTTTAATTTCCATAAAGCTTCCGGAATTCCCAATAAAACACCCACTTTACCATAGATTTTACCACATTAAATAAATGTTAAATGATTCATGCAGAAAGAAACTCAAAGTGCAATCCATGATGAAAGTGCATACGAGGGATGAAAAACAAAAAGAATTATCTAATTCAGGAAAAATAAAAATTAAAAAACAAAAGAAAGTGAAAATAAAATTAGTGAAAAAAAAAAGAAAAACAGAGGAAAAGGAAAGCAGAACGAAAAACAAGAAAATTCAGTTGGAGAAGAACATAGAACGGGAAAAATATACCATGAGACTTTGAGCGCAACATAATAATATTAAGTAGGTACAATTCGGACAGTTGTTAATGTGTGTTAATGTACCAATCTCTTGCTCAGGAATATAAAACTATTTCAAGCACAGCTCGAAAGAAACTGTTATTGGAAAAGTCTAGATAAGTATTTTTGTTGTAGTTAAGGCATGTCGGAATATTCAAATTTTAATGTATTGCGATTAAATGTGAAATTAGGTAAAGTTGTCCACCTGTTTGTATAAACCAATCAGATGAGATGTATTAAATCAAAGGTAAATGATTTTGAACACGATTCTAAACACACATTTTTTCAAATTACTTTATTATGAGGTGTGTCATAAGATTTATAGAAATAAAAAAATACAAAAAATATTTCTGTAGAAATAAAACAATAGTTCATAGTAGGCACAGTATAAATTTAAGTACCGAGAGATAAATGTATTATATTTTATCATTTGTTAGCCTAGAATTTTACAGTAAGTATTGTCATAAAAGAAGCTTTTTAAAACTAAGTGAGCCAGATGCTAAGCTTCGACTACAACACAAAATGCACCAAATTAAATTTCTAGCTACCAATATTAAAGCTGATGGAGGCTTGATATCAAAAAGTGGTGGATTTTCAAAAACTATAAATTAATGTCTTTGAATCTAACGTTGAAAAATATTAATAGGAAAAAAATAGTCTAAAGCTTTTTAATTTACAAAAAGATGTTATCCCAGGTTTGCATTTTGAATAATCTGGAAGTTCCATAATTAAGAGGTAGTAGATGTAATTTGTATAGGAACAAACAACCTTCAAAATATCTTGTAGCTGATAAAACTTTATTATATTTATGTAGATTGAACATTAGTACGAGAAAGGTACGAATTCTTTTCAGTTATTATTTTCAATAATTATGAGGAAAATGGATTATTCCATGGAAAGTGTATATGAAAAAATAATGTGATTCTACAAACATTTGAAACGTTCTTCTTCAATTTTTTTCTTTGTTTGAAAAGGCTAGAAACTAAAGAAGACGATTGTAAAATAATGGGGAAAATAAACAGGTTTGGAACAAATAGGGGTGGAGCGTACGTGTTATAACACTGAGGATAACATTGAATATGTATCTAAGATTTGTGTGTAGCAAATGACATTTTAACACTTAGTATAATATGTTTGAGAGTTTGTTTACCTGTAATGTAGAAGTGTGATGCATAGGCATGTCCCTAGGGTCTGGTGGACCTATCGTGATATCTAGACGAAAACAAGAGAAGAAAACGAAAAGAAGAAAGAGAGAGACAGAGAAAAGAATAAACTAAAAGTAGTACAGAGAGCTGAGACCAAGGAGTTAGAAGGGAGGGGAGGGGGACACCAACACAAGAAATTATGGGGGACAGAGAACCAAAATGGAGGGGTGGGGGCAGGGGTGGGTAACTTTGTGAACAAAACATCAACACAGATTAGTTGGAGATTTGGCAACATTGAAATCATTTTTGTGTCCATATGTGATATTATTATTCATCATCAAGAATACAAATATAAATATTCTGATTTATTAGGTAGATATTTGATTTAGTAAAAAGACAAGCAGAAAATATATTTTACCAAACTGAGTATATTATGTAAAAAATGTAATGTTGTTCTATTTACTGCACATGACATAGTTAATCAGAATCAAGGCGTTCATAGAATAATTAGTTTTTCATTGAACACTTCTAGAAAAAGGTTTGGGCAAGAATAAGAATTGAACATTAAATTAAAGAGCCTGGTCTGTAGTAATTTGATTCAATTAAAAAATTATACATTATACCCTGAATGAGCATGTGCAGAGAACAAAACAAAATAAAATAATATATCTTTACAAAATCGATTCAAGGAGTTAAAATTTGAGTGATTTATTGTACATTGCATAAACAATTTATATTCCAGGCGTTCATAAAATATTTTTATATCTACTTGCGCCTTTTCAAAGCAGTGGTTTCTGAAATATTTCGCACTATGACGGTTGTGACCTAATTGAATTGAATCAAATAGCTTTTAGAAGTTCTTTAAGGGCTAATCTTTATAATAATAATTTATAATTATATCGCAGTCCAGTTGCTATCAGCTAGGTATAATGATAGTTTGTAACAAATTACTATTATCTTCAAATGAAACTTATAACATGTGAAACTAGCTTGGGTCATGGCTTTATTGTAGCAATATTACATTGGTTTTTTTTTTTCAAATAAATTAATTTTAATTTAATAAATAAACAATAGGGCCGGTTTTTCTAACAAATCGCAGTGGACACAAAAAGAGTCCAAATTTCGTGCCTTCTCAAAAACTGGGCTATGATGGAATAAACACAAACTGAACTTTCAGACACAAGATAAAGATAGAGATAGGAGACTTCATGCGAGAGAGAGAGAGATAGCATACATTGACACACAGCCATCAAATATTAGAGAGAGAGAGAGAGAGAGAGAGAGAGAGAGAGGTACAAGGCATTATCAAGGGGAGGAGTGGAGCGCACGCCAATAAAATTAAGAGAGACTTCAGAATAGAAGTCGCTCTACAAGCAGAGTAGATTGGCCTTTTAGGTCTTATCAGTCTATACAGATCAATAACAAGAGCTTTCAAATCAGGGTTCTGAAATTTTAATGATTTTGTATTTTTTTTTTTTTCTGGGAAAAAGGGTTCGAAATTGTGATGTAAGAGTTGATTCGGGTCTTGAACATTTTTGGAGGATCGCTAGTTTTACTATCTCGTTTGTCCTGGTAGCTCAGTGGTCAAGGTTCCAGTTCGGTAATCCAGAGGCCGCCGGTTCAATACCCAGCCAGAACATGACAAGTTATCCTTCCATTTGGGATTTTTACCATAGGATAATTTTAGTCCTCTGTAGCATACATACTAAGTATATAAGCGATTTGATGTTGCTAGATTTTAGTCTAGTTTAAATTTCGGGGCGCGGCACCTGTCGAGACTTATCCGCTCTTAGGATAATTAGTCCTAGTCGGGCAGTATTAATACCTACTACGTTCGAATAAAAGTATCACTTTTCCTGAGTTTATAAGAGAAAGTTATTCTTATAGATACGTTCCTCTCTTTTTTGACACAAAAACAACAAATCAGGTACGTATTTCAACCTGAGCAAAGATTCTTCTGCATTAAATGAAATCTCTCACTTTGCCATTTGTGAATGAATATTTTATTTGTTGATTCTGAGCGGAGGACGTGGGAGTATGAGAAAGATGTTCTTTTAATGTCTGTATTTATGTTTGAGGAAGTTACCTTGTTCTATAATATGGAAGAAGGAGACACATTGTTTACTTGCGGTATAGAGACGAGATAATCAGAGGAGTAAGTTTCATAGCGATGGGACTCTGAAGTGCACTAGTACATTGTGGACTGAGAGATTCTTTTTATTCAACAAGTTTATAAAAGATATCTTCGTTGTAAATTATTAAAAACACTCAATATATTATATTCCTACATAAGATTCAAAAGAACAGCCTCATCAATCGAGCGACTATACTGAGGTCGGTGTGAAATAACAATAACATGAAACTGATCGGACAGTTCTAGATCTCAGCAGTTACTTTTCAATAGACTATATGACTTCAAAATCCCATTTCCTTTAGAAGATAAATCAGACAATCTACGACGTACCAAAATCATAGAAATATTTTACATTGTATACCCACAATAACAATAAATAATCGAGACTTTACTTTCCGATTAAAGAGAAAGGGGATAAAAACAAATGAAACTCGAATGTTTCACGTGGAATTTGCAGTTTTACTTTCAAAATAAACAAGTCCTTCAATTTCTACAAAGGTCTACAATGTAACTCGAAATTATCGTTCTGGTGATCTACAAGTCGGCTGATTATCAGCAGAAATTTGAATGACCTCCCCATGGGCGATGATTGTGGCATCTTGGTCTGACCGCGTTAGCCAGAGTACCTTTTATTTAATAAACAAAGGAAAGTAGGTATATATTCAACCCTATAGAGTTGAAGATTACTTAATGGTGTCTACAAGGACACACAAAAACAAAGTTGCACCATTAAGCGTGATGGAAATTGGGCATTGAATATTTCTATGAGTGGGTACATAGTAGGTTCATACGGGTTCATGAAATACTGGTTTGTATCGAATATTGCTTACCTGTGCTCATACCAAGAACAAACTCATGCGAAATAATCCTGCGATAAACCGAGCTTTCATGAGTACCTATATCCTATATATTTGGTGCTTTGAGATAAAGATGATCAGATTCAGAGGAAAAAAATGTGATGCTACCGAGATAGAGGAAATGGAGCTGAGAGAAAGTACTAGAGAAGTAATAGAAGTTGGAAGCTAAAACTTGGGTCCAAAGAATACAAAATAATTATGTTTAGTACAAGAGTAAAGAGTTTTCTCCTCATGGGAATTATTGTTATGATATTTGACCGAAGAATCAAGTGAAATGTTCAAGTATAGAGAGAGAGATTTAGTCTAGAATAGGTAAAGGACTAACGTGACAAAGAGACAGAGAGAAAGATTGTGTGAGAGAGAGATAGAGCGGGGCGGAGTAGGGGTTAGACTCACATAGTAAATGGGAGGAAAAGACACAGAGATGTAGAATCAAGAGGATATAATATTCTAAGTAAAACTGTCACACATTCGCTAAGGAGTCAATTTTAATTTACCTTTTCGTCTGGAATGTCTCGGCTCGCCCGCCGCCCCTGGATCATTTCGCCCGCCCCCCGCACTAGGACTGCCCCGCGCCGCAGCGGGGACTTCTCGTGGGGGTAGAGGCGGCCCACGGGCGCCCGGCCCATGCCCCGGGGGCGGCTCGGCGTAGTCGGGGGCCTCCACCAGGAAGTTGGATGGCACCAGGCCGCGGGCGCCCCCTAGCTCGCCCATGTAGAACCCGTCATCGTCCATGCCCCCGTACACGTAGATGATGTCGCCCGTGCGGAACGACAGTTCCAACTGCAACAGTCCGCGCGGAGGTGGCCACATATTAATGTACGGCAAGGGTGAAGGAGGCAAGGGTGATGGAGGCAAAGTTTGAGATTTACATGGGTATTTATTTAATCGTTTCAGTTTGTGTGTGTTGTGGGCAATAACCCACACAACTAAAAATTAAACATAGTTATTGTGAAACCCGAAAACTTCTTTTTTTTAAATGGTACTGTCTACACATGCTGGCATAGCAAGGTAACTACGCCAACATGCAATAAATGACTTCTCACGTAAACTAAATTAAAAAGGACTAACATAAAAAAGGACATCGCAGACCAAAATCAGAAATAAATAAACAAAGAACCAAAATAAACAAATCAACTAAAATTTGGACCAAATAGGTATTTGGAATAAATAGAAATGTTGTTTTCTGGAGGTCATGGGACCTCGCGGCCTACTAGTACCGAATTTAGAATATAAAATTTATTTAATAATATTATAAAATTTATTTTATAATATTGCTGTGTTATTTAGGTAAGTTCCTACCTATTAAATCCTCATGCATACTTATTACCTAAGAATGGAGTCGGAAAAGAAATACATAATTTGAACATGTGCAAATTATTTTCCCACTTGGGGTATCACTTGTGAGGAAACTTCAGGCTTATTCGCTACTCACTTCGGTGTCGATGTTAGGAGACATCTGAGTAGCGTCGTAGTCATACAGGGCGATCATTTTCTTGGTGGTGCTGTTCTGGTAGATGTCACCCCAGCGATCACTCTTGCCATCAGTCTGAGAAAAACATGGAAATGGTGTAGAACTTTAGAAGAATAACCAAGAGGAATTATTCCAGTACCAAGAGGAATTATCCCAGTGCCAAGAGGAATTATCCCAGTGCCAATGGCATGCTGAATACACGACTTCTCGTAGGTTATGTATTGTTGAGCAACGTCCAGCAACGTTAGGACTTGGTGGTGACCACCTATAGAACCAAACCAACTCGGTGCTGGCTGTTCCCTGCCCAACCTAGGCTGAGCTAGGTATGTGAATATGCTTGCAAATATCGAGCAAATAGAGGGTAGAATGAACGTTTCTAATATACAAAAAGTACACATAGTACTTAGAGGGAAATTCATAAATATTTAAACATTGTAAATCATTATCATAGGGTGGCGTCATCGTGAACGATGGTAGCCAGAGAGTGGAGGAATGACTCAGCACTTCTACCACTGTCTTTACAAGGAGGCTAATAATTGACAAGGGCCCCCAGAACCAAGCCAATGCTGGTCTACTCCCTGTTTATAGTCCTCCAGCCAGACTGCTGGTCTACTCCCTGTTTATAGTCCCCCAGCCAGGCTGATTTGTAAATAAATAATAAAATTCTTTATTATTATTATTATAATGAACCCCGATGTTAGAAAGATTATTTGAGAATCTTGTTTTTCTATGTTTTATCGGTCTCGGATGGCAGCGATCATCGTACTTTCTTTGTTCTCGTTCTGTCACTGAACTGAAGCAACGTCCAGCGAGGATAGAATTTGGAAGGGTGACTATTCAAAAACCCTCATGCTGATGGCTATTTTTGCTGATTTGTGAGTTCCTAGCGGATGGAGGGCACAACACCTCCTGGTGCACAGGTAGTCAAGTGGTTAACGCGCCAGTATGGTAATCCAGGTAGCGTAGGAGTCCCTTGGTTCGAATCCCACCCAGTGCATGAATTTTTCCTCATTAATTTGAGTTTGTCACCACACAATAGTAAGACTCTGAGGGTTAGGTGGTAGAAAATTCTTTGAGCATTAACCTCGCCTGGTGGTTGCCTTCCACCAAAGAGTGTTATTATTATTATTATATTATTTCATTAACATTTTTACCTTGGGCAGTTGCCAAAGGAGATTTCCTTAGCTTCTGCGAATGGGGTTGGACCCCGTAAATTCGTAAAAATAAAAAAATAAAATAAAAATTATAACCCCCGTCGTGATATGACCAGGAGGTTGAAAGCAACGTTTAACAAAAATAATTAAAGGTGCAAAGGTGCAAAGGTTCTTTGCTAATATACCAAGGTTTAACGACAGAAAATCTTTTTTTTTTTTTTTTTTTAATTTATTTATTTAGTAACAGGATAACATAATATACAAAGGTATTTTTCCTAAGCTAAAGCTTCTAAGAAAGCTTTAGCTTAGGAAATCTTGGCTGGTTCTTCTAAGGGCTGAAACCCGGTGCCATTCTCACCTTGTTGGACACATCATCCACCTCCACCACCATGTTGTGAGGGACATACCCCCTCCGGCCCTTCAGCTCCCCCCAGTAGAAACCGTCTGAGTCCTTGGTGCCATACACCTGGAATAGAAGGAGATAATAATAATAATAATATCGCCTTATTTATACTGCCCGATAAGGACTATTAAAGTCCCATTATTCCAGCAGTAAGCCCAAGACATATTATTATGTGGTAAAAATCCCAAATGCCTCTCATTTGGGAGGCATTTGGGACAATAATTTGTCATGTCCCAGCTGGGTTTCGAACCCACGACCTCTGGAACCTGTGGATTCACAGAGTGCCGCCTTTACCACTGAGCTACCGGGACAGACTTATAGGTGAACTTGAGGGACAGTCACGCTCATCCTAAATTTAATCCTGTTTTATAATTCGGTCATGTAGAGAGAGTTCTTACCTTGTAAAAGCATGCAAAGCGAGCTCGACCATTTTTCTTTCATTTGTACATTTTATTTCATTTGTACCTACATTTTAATTTTAATTTAATTTTTATTTTAAAAAACATTTCATTTGTACATTTTAAATAAAACATGATTGACATTTATATAAAAAAAAACTTACCTTGATATTATCCCCCTCGTTGAAAGGCAGTTCCTCCTCCGCGGAGTCCGGGTTGGGCGACATGGTGAAGGGATCATAGTCGTACAGGGCCACGAACCACCGCACCCTCTTGTCCTCCGCCTGGGGGCGGCGCCCAGACCCGGAGCCCCCGCCCCCGCCCCCCCCAGGCCCGCCCCTGTACCTGTCTGGCCTGCCGCCCCGCTCCATGTAGTGGAATTGTTGTTGGTCCCTGGGGGAAGTGGTTGAAAGTTGAAGTGTGAGTTCTTTTGTTTTTGTGGTGAAGCACAAGGGGAAGCAGTTTAACCCGGGATCAGTACGGTTCGGTTTTGTAACGTATCCAGTACACGGTAACGTATACGGTTGTGAGAGAAATCTCTCACAACCGTACTGATTGTGGGTTAAAGTTGAAAAGTCATTTCTTTTGTTTTTGTGGTGAAGCACAAGAGGAAGCAGTTTAACCCGGGATCAGTACGGTTCGGTTTTGTAACGTATCCAGTACATGGTAACGTATACGGTTGTCAGAGAAATCTCTCACAACCGTACTGATTGCGGGTTAAAGTTGAAAAGTCATTTCTTTTGTTTTTGTGCTGAAGCACAAGGAGAAGGAGTTGAAAGTTGAAGTGTGATTTCTTTGGTTTTTGTGGTGAAGCACAAGGGGAAATAGTTGAAAGTTGAAGTGTGATTTCTTTTGTTTTTGTGGTGAAGCACAAGGGGAAGTAGTTGAAAGTTGAAGTGTGATTTGTTTTGTTTTTGTGCTGAAGCACAAGGAGAAGGAGTTGAAAGTTGAAGTGTGATTTCTTTGGTTTTTGTGGTGAAGCACAAGGGGAAATAGTTGAAAGTTGAAGTGTGATTTCTTTTGTTTTAGTGGTGAAACACAAGGTGAAGTAGTTAAAAGTTGAAGTGTTTTTTCTTTTGATTTTGTGGTGAAGCACACGGACTCGTCATGATAGGAGCCGAATTATTGATTAATTTCTTTATACTCTGGAAATGCAGCCACTGGTAGTTACTCATACAACTAAATACTCTTTTTTCCTCCTGAGACATGTGATCCCGGATATACAAAGTACAGACTAGAAGAAGAGTAGAAGATTTGCTGGGACTGGGACCCAGGTCACCGTGCGTACAAGCATTGTGCACTACACCACCCTGTCATGGTGACTAGTACCTGGAAAGTATTGGAGGGTGATTTAAAAAAAAAAAAAAAAAAAAATGTTTTTTTTTTTAATATACTTATTTTCTTATTGCGAATTTATTATTTTAGTTCACATGTTCCTCTGCTATTTCATCAGTCCGGATTTCATTTTTTCTTGAGGTTTCAGTATTAATTTTCAAGTTCTGACAAGCTATAGCCCATCGATACCCGATCCTGCAAGGGGCTACCACCTTGAAGCCTGCAGGCATGCCAACAGAGGGGATCAGTTAGACCGTTTTCCTCGGCTGTACCTCACAGGGACCATCCCCTCGAGGCTTTCTGCCTGTGAGTTGGCTATTTGCAGATGTTGACATCTGGGCGGTGGGATCACCAACCCCTACGGATCAAACTTACTTAATTACTGTATATACCTATTTTGTTTATTTTTTTCTTTCTTGTTTATATTATTAATATTGTCAATTTTTATATTTAATTTTTACCATTATTTGTCGGTATATATGTTCTACTAATAAAGAGTTTCTAAATAAATAAATAAAAATTCTGGGTTTACGTTTAATAGCTTTACTTTAAAACTTTGCCCTTATAAGATTTTCTATTATTATTATTATTAAATAAAATTACTTACCGTTCTGAAACATGCAAGGGTCGCGAGTGAGATGCAATATTAGGGGGTGGTGGTCGGCCCCTCTCCGCATGATTCTTGGGAGGTGCTGCCCCCCTCGCGTGGTGCCTCCCGCTGTTGTGCCGAAAGCCCCCTTGCCCCCCCTCCTCGGGGTAACTGTCTCCTGTGTCCTTGGTGATCTCTGCAGAGGTCACAGAGTCAAAGATACATTGCACAGTTAGGTCGGGTTCTACGAAAAACACCTAACCTAAAAAACACCTGAAAAACACGAAAAACGTTAGTTCCAAAGGATTTGTCAAGATAGCGCTTTGGAACTAACGTTTTTCGTGTTTTTCAGGTGTTTTTTTAGGTTAGGTATTTTTCGTAGAACCCGACCTTACTTCATTCAAGATGGTTTTGCAATCAGTATACTGGGAATCGTATGGTTATGGTTTCGGACACTGCGGACCTTCGAAATATATCTTATCGATCTTAATTTTTTTTTTTTTTTCAAAGGTAGTTGTGCCCCGGAACCGCTTTCGCATTACTTCAGGGCACTTTACCTTTACAGCCATGACATTCCGGAATAGGAAAAAAAACTTTGAAACATTCACTTTTAGAAGAATAAAGAAAAGAAATATACACAAAAGTTGTTGAAAACTGTAGACTTCATATAAAAAAAAAACTAAAAAAAAATATACCTAACCCATCGCATGTTTTTTGATAGAATTGACCTTGAAATGTTTAAACGGACGCAATTTCGTTTTAGTGCACATGACAAATCAAACGCATAAGAACAAACGTTAAGATCTTTACATAAAGTTTTCATCAAATCTTAGATTTTTAAAATCCGAACATTTTTAAATAAGTTATGACGTAATCAATAATGAAAAAACCCGACTTAGCTCCGTATCAAAAGTTTCAATAAAAAATTACCTTGGGTAGGAAGTGTTTCGTGTTGTATAACTCTTCAATTTTTACTACCATAGAGCTGAAATACCCTATATGTAGTATGTATCAGGTAGAAAATATTTCTTACCTATGGAAGGAATCATGTGGTTCCCCGGATAAATCTCCTTATCACTAAGATTTTCGTCCGAGTCAATGATAACCTGGCCATGAGCATTCCTGTGGGATCTCATATGTGGAGGAACCGCTGTGCGATCCCTGTTATCTCTATCTCGACTGTGCTTCCTCTTCTCTTCCTCCTGTGAACATTTTAGATAATAATATATTAGATACTAAAGCAGATAATAGTTCCATCATACGAAAAACTTTAGAACTGAATTACGAGGAAGGAAGAAGTAGAGGAAGACCGAGAAGAAGATGGGAGGGCAATGTAACGAAATGGTACAATAAAGACAGAGAACAATCACCCACATCAGAAGAGAACTGGATAGAAACGACAAAGGAGAGAACAAGATGGAGGAGGAATGAGGATGGATGCTCGTGAGAGGTTTTAAACAAAAAAGACACCTAATTACAACTTCTTTGCAACGAGTCATTTTAAAAACACATTAAAAAAATATTAGTTTGTTGTTGTTGTTGTAGCCAGCTTGGCTACAGCTGGAGGGGTGAATGATGGTCTCGTCCTGAACCACATATTTCTATGTGCGATTAGACTTTTCTGTCCAAGCCATTAAACCCTCAGGAAACTGCAAGCTAGCCTGGCTTGTTCATAGTCCTCTAGCGAGACACTGGTCTTCTCCCTGTTTAACGTCCCCCAGCCAAACAAAATATTAGTTTAGGAGTGGTTAATTGTTTAAATCCACTATGATCCAAACAACTCACCTTGACGTGCTGCTGCGGATGGTGTGGATGCTGCTTGTTGATAGGTGGCACGGTGGCGGGGGCGGAGTCCAGAGACTGATTGTCCCGGGACTTGGTTCGCACGGTCACCTGGCGAGGGTTGAGGCCCACTAGTTTGTTGATGTCGATGAGAGCGTGGTCCCCTGGTGGTGGAAACAGAAATTGTAATAAATTTGGTATGAGAAACAATTAAAATTTATTTAATAATAAAGCATACCTAATAAAGCATACTATAATAATAATGATAAAAATAAGAAATGCTAACTTCGTGATAAAAATTAGAACTCCGATATTGATAACTTTGACCAACTGGTTTAATTTAAAGATTTAGACAAAAGAAACTGACAAAAGAAATTAAAACTATAGTAAGAGTTGATAGTTATTTTTTGTAAAATTAATAACAACAACAAAAAAATCGGAGCAAAAAAATATTTCATTTTTTTTTTTTTTTTACAAACACGAACACAATATTTCCAATGTGTAATATTAGAAATTCATCGGAAGTAATATGATAAATATCACTAACTTTAAAGAAAAAATTGAATTTGTCTACTTACCCGTAGGGCTATCGACGTCAGTAACTTTTTTGCCGTCTGCATACACAGCGTAACCAGTCACCAGTGCGTGATTGGTAGAGTTATTTGCAGTCACCGGTAGCCATGTGACAAGAAGGGTTCCGTCCTGAGGACCTGGCTCCACTTGAATTTCGACGGGGGGCTCCGGCAAACCTGCGGACAAAGAAACAAAACAACCGCCCCAACGTGTGAAATGGGAAAAACATCTCAGGATAAGATTTTCTACACCAAATTTATTATTTCTCCATGAATGTCAGAGTCTATATTTCTACAAAAAGAAAACTGAAGAGTTGAACAATAAATACCTATAGGTTCTAAAATATTCAAAGAGTCATATTGTTAAATAAATAAAAATATATTTAAACTGTGTACATAAATTATTTCTACGGTTTCAAAAGTGTCTTTCATTTACATTTCATGTACAAAAAGTGAAAACAAGTATAATTTTTTTTGTATTTTATTGTAATGATCAATCTATCATAGACAAACATTATCAAACAACACTACTTCTAATAGTTCTAAAAGAGTTTAAGCAACAGAGAGGGGGAAAAAAATTTGTGTCTGTGCATTAAAGAGGAAGAAATGTGATGTGCGGGTGTTTAGAGTGAGTTTGAGTTATCTAGTCTAAGTTATTTGAAAAACAGGAGACTTTTAGAAATACATATAGTAAAAGCGGGTGGAAAAATGTTCAGAGAGAAGTTGTGGTTTGGTTCAGATTAAAATAATGAGGGCAACAAACAAGGCTTTCTGTAAGAAATAGTTTCAGACCATTTGTATGGTCACAAAAATGACAAAATGGTAATTAAGATACACTGACTAATCAGAAAATTCGCCATTTTTCTATGTAACTATGATGTGAATCTACCTGCAGAATTTACAGATGAAAGGGATTTTTCCTCTCTGTGTGGCCTCCTGAGCGTAACTTTCACTCAAAACTTGTGTAGTGAAGGTGAATTTTCATACCGTTTTTGTTTTATAAAAACAAAAACTCATACAAATTTTAAACTACGAAAGAAGTTTAAAATTTGTCCGTCAGGAAATACACGGAAATTAGATGGAAAAATAGCACATTGTCGGATATTTTATGGTTCAGTATTCATACCCATACCTGTATACAGCATATACTATACAGTAGTATACACAATACATGTTTTCTCTAACATAGGAAGATGTGAAAGTCTCGAAAGTTCTACTATCATAGTCACTAGGTATTATCAAAATGTACATTGATGGTTCTCTCTCAATCACAAAACCAACTTTGATCATGTCCTCGTCATCTACACAAACCACAACATTGGAATTATTGAGAGCGTTGAACTGTACCTTTGCAACCTGAATCCCGGCAAGTCGTTCATTGGAGGGAAAGCAATAAATCAGTACAAAAACAACATTGCAATGATAAAAACGAACGTAAATCTCATCATCAGATAATTATATCAACTTAAAGATGACCCATTTTTTGTGCTAACACCCCCAATCAAAAAAATTGGTCACATTAGATTTAGAGGCGTATTCATTAACGTGAAGGTACATAATTTTTTATGATAGCAACAGAAGTATGTTTTTTTATTAAAATATTTGAATCAATGGTAATATTTTCTGTAAGTTAGACTAGACTACAAAAGAATATTATCCAAATTAAAAAAAAAAAAAAAAAAAATATTCACGAATATCTTTCACGAGAAGTGTCTTGTATTTGCAGTTGTGTCCTGTAAATTTGAAGGCAATAGGTATGTTTTCATGTTGTTGCAAAGTTAGCGTTTTGCTTGATTACGAGTATAAATAGCCTAACAACAGTTTGTTTTGATAGATAAAATAATCCTGATCTAGGTATTACATTATTTACTAAGACATACAAAAATGGGACAGAAGAGGACTTTTAAGCGATATTATCAGTACTCACTCATACTGCCTTTTGAGTTGTAAATCTGAACGCGTCAATCATGTTCTAAGATGAAATTAAAAGCACTCCATGTCTTTTTCAAAAGATATACATACTAAAGGACAGAATAAAGTAAGGACAGAATTCCTAAACTCTGTCTTGAAGAGTTGGCTTGAGTTCATTAATACTAATACAGACACTGCCATAGTACTATCTACAATTTATTCTATTTTATCAAGGGGTGTCAATATTTATTCTGTCGTAAAAAAAAAATTGATAATAATTTAGTGATCAGACCACACGATGATTTTTATATTCTACTGGAAGACAAACAAAATCTCCTATACAAAAATTACACTGCTCTAAACAGCTCTTTTTTATTTCTATTCGCCTAAAGGTCAGTTCTATAGGGAAGAACACTATAAACCGCAGGGTCCATAGGGGCTACAGTAAACATCTATAAATACAACTACCTTTGGGTAGGGTCCGGAAGTCTACGTGGGCGGAAAATCTCTCGATAGGCACCACAGCTTTGTCGTCGTAGTTTGGTGCTCGAATGTTCTTAGCTCGAACTGTCACTCGATACTCGGTGTTGGGCGCCAAACCTGAAATGTTTCAGATTTTTGTAAAAGTTCGAGAATGGAATCTAGAATAATTATGCTCTCCTTGAATGTTAGGGTATCCTCTCCCCGAAGTCTTTCATGAGTAAAACAATTCTATTGTTAATGGTCGATAACATTATTTCCAACATAGTTGTAAATGTGGTAGCAAATAACCATGAGGCGTTTCCTGAATGTTTGTAATAACTTACAGTGTAGGTATTCAAAATTATTGATCTTTAATGTTTGAAAATAATGCACTAACCTGTTATGGTGTGTCTATACACGCCAGGTTTCACCGTTCGAACTTCAACATTGTTTACACAAACTGTGTGCTGATGATTGCTGTTGCTAGGCAACCAAGAGATAACGGCTGACGTGGCAGTAACGTTGGAAGCACGCACATTGGTTGGACAAAGTGGAACGTCTTTACCAATGAGCATGGTACAGGCAGCGTCGCGACTTGTGCGTCTATTGGGAGTAATCGAACGAACACTGATGCGATGTGGCTGTAATAATAAAATTAATAAATATTCAGGGTAAATTAGGCTGAGAATAAATAATAAGCTTTTGATTTTTTCAAAAACCCTATCAAGGGCGGGACTGGTAGGGTGGAAAGATCAAAACTGTTACACCCTGTATTTCACTGACTATTTAATGTTATAGCATAGCGTGTAGAATTAAGAAGTGAGGAACCCCAGTTGCATGGAAACGACACATAGCGCGACACCATCGCCAAGGAGTAGAATATTTCTCGCCGTCTATATATGTTTACATTTGATATATTTATGTTTATGTTTACATTTGATACTGGTGAGGGACGAGGAGAGGAGACTCCTTTGCGATACTAGCGCTGAGGACGCCACGATGAAGGCCGGCGGGGTGGTTTCCACACTTCTTCTACACGCTATGGTTATAGTGCAAATTTTATTTACATGGGTTCATAATATTGTTTTGCACTGTATGAAAACAAAACAAATATTCTTGTTGGCTTTTTATTAGGGCATTGATAAGTTTTCGTAAAACTATTTCTTTTTTCACATTATAGCCGGGTGGAGATGTGCCTGTCAGGTCCCTGCTCATGTATATTAAGCAGGCACATCTCGACCCGGCCTAATCACCTCTCATGTTACTCACCCTATTAGAGTCGACCCCCTCCACCAGAGCGCGCGTCCTCTCCGTAGATTTCACCGTCGCCTTCAACACGCCGTCCACATAGAGATGATAAGACTCAATCGCCGTGCTAGGCGTATTGTCCGGTGGATTCCAGCCAATCAAAACACTCTTGTTGAGTTGCCGCTCCAGAGTAAGTTGCTTCGGTGGTGGGACTAGCACCGAGAAGAACACGTCTTAATTGAAAAGACACAAGAAACACGAAAAAGGAAATGGCTAAAGCTACTTGGCAAGCGGAAAATCAAAAGGAAAAACAACCCTCGGAAGAAGGTGAGGGCTTGGCGATAAAATGCTAAAGGTAAGTACTTAATGCTAATGATTAAAAAATATGCTTATTAAAATATATTATGCTAAAGTGAAGAGTTTGCTAAGACGCTAAGTTAATGCTAAAAAAGAATGATAGAAGAGTTTTTGATAGGTACTAAGCTAGAAGATAAAGATGTAGATGTTGCGTAATGAAAGGGTTGCGAGAAAAAGGTGTCGGAAAGTGGTTTAATACGTGAATTGAACTAGTGCAGCTTTATGACAAAAATACTTCATGATGTCCCAAATAGTTTTGAAATTGGGACAAAGAAATAGAATATAAAAACTATGGACAGATCTCAGAACAACGACATAATATATGTATATAAAAAAAGAATAATTTCAATGATACAAAACTTTTATAACTATGTAATATATTCAAAGTATTAATAAAATAAATAGGTTCGATTATCAGAGATGTTCTATTTACTTGAAAACAAATTACAATATTAAAAACCATCAAAAAATAGACCTTCTATAAACGTAATATATAATAATTATATATTATATTATGAACCTTCAGATATTTTTGTAAAGTAATTTTCGGTTTAAAGAATGGAAAAGGGAATCAAAAGAGTACTTACTTAGTTATAGGATTAAAATTTCTCAACATTAATCTTTTAGGTAGGTGTACAGATTCTATAGCAACAGAATTTGTAATTTATACAGGAATTCTAATCATAAAACATAATATATTACTATGCATATGCCCAACTTTTATATTATATGGTGGGGAAAGAAATATTAAAAATAAGAAAGTATTTTTGTCACTTTTAAACTTAATTTAGAGAGTGAGTATCATTGAAAATTTTAGAGAATAAGTAAAAGTCAAAGAAAATGATGGAAGTGATGAATTAAGTCAAAATAAAATAGGTAATGTTTGGCTCAAAAGCAAGAGACCCTTTGCTGAAAAAGGTTTTGTCCCTATGAATAATGCATCAACCAAAGATAAATACTTTCATGTTCAATATTTTCTGAGAAAAAACAGTTAGAGCATTTTAAATGAAACTGATAAGACTTGTGTATGGATAAATGTAAAGTATCTTTGGTTTAGTGCAAAATTAGTATGTAGAGAAAAGAAAATGAGAGATTTTGAGCGTTGCAAATTCGAAAAGAAAAGTGAAAGTCATTTGCTTTGCAATAGCTTAAATTTTATGCATAAGAAGAAGATACTAAATTTTAAAAAACCTTAGCTTAAATGAAAGACATTATAAAGATGTCGAGTTTTTTTCTGTTAGATACCTATATCTGTAAGCTGTCAGTGTCTAAAATATTGGTGCAGATTTTACAATCTGTTTCTTCTAACCATCATTCTCTAAATACCTACAACCTACATAATTAAAAATATAATATTTCAAAATAAGAATTGATGAAATCATCAAATTCAAGAGCCTGTTCATTGTAGACATAGTAAAAAAGCAAAACATTTTGCTATTTTGCTTGAGAATATACAGCACAGAAACTCCATTTATACCTACTACAGAAAAGAGGTTTTTTTTCAATAGGACAATTTTATTATTCTTTCAAAATAATCGAAAAGTTAAATCTAGAAACAGTAGAAATTAAATTCCTCCTGAAATTTGGTGATGTAGTAGATGAACAAGGAATGTAACTTCTGTTCAATATCAAAACACAGCTTACAGCCTTTTGCTTCCTCAATGACTATTACCTCTGATGCGAGTATATTACTTCAACTTACCAGGTCCTTCATTAGATCTGCTGTCTTCCTCCTCTGGGTCCTCCATGATGTCCCGCAACATATAGTCCTGTATTTGTCCTAGCTTTTTCAGCGTATAATCTTCAGCGGAACCTATTACAAAGACAAAAATATTTAATTAATGTACACTATTATTAGTTTTTCATACAAAGCTTTAAGAAATTTCTACCTATTACAAAGACAAAAATATTTAATTAATGTACCCTATTATTAGTTTTCATACAAAGCTTTTTCAGAAATTTCTATCTAATGCATTTAAAGTGGTGTATACGTATAAATTGCATGTTATAGAAATATACCTACCTACCTATTTACAAGAAGAAAAAAAAAATGAATCTGGTAACTTCGCTAAGACGATACTTATTTAAAAATAATGCTATTGGAATGAAACTATTATCTACATAAAAACTAATCGGGAGAAATTTTAAAAAATCAAATAGCTATTTTTAGGAAATTTCTATTTAAAAAAAAAATACTAGAGATAATGTTCAGCAGGTACCTACAACATTTCCTATGTACCTACAACGGAGGCTGGTTTGGATCCTTTAATGATAAAACAATCAATGAGTAGTGAGAGGTACTTAATAGTAAATAAAAACCCAGTTGAAAATACCTCCTATTCTAAAAAAATAACAATTTTGAATCATATTAGGTAAGTAAATATTTGTATGATATTAAAGTCATTAGGATTTCATGCACGTAAAAAAAATACATATCAAATGAAATAAAAAGGTTGCATGAACAAAACATGATAAAAAACTACAGCAAACTACATTACATAAATGGCACAAGTCCCATATAAAGTGATGATAAAACTTTATGCATGCTGTTCTTTCTTTCCTTAATAATTTAAAAATATTTATCTACGAATATTTCCTTTGCC
Source organism: Bactericera cockerelli (assembly GCA_024516035.1). Taxonomy (NCBI): domain Eukaryota; kingdom Metazoa; phylum Arthropoda; class Insecta; order Hemiptera; family Triozidae; genus Bactericera; species Bactericera cockerelli. Next base: position 12,768,927 of record CM044962.1, on the reverse strand, counting down.
TCACTAGAAACTAAATGAGATTTCTTCTTGAATTCTATAAGAGATATAGAGCTAGTTATTTGTGTTATTAGGTCACAAACAATAGTGGATAGCATCGAAATGACGAGGACTAATGGTAATGCATCATTACCTTCAACTATCCAACATATTGCAATATCAATCTTCTAATACCGCCACTGGTCGTTGATGTCCACTCTACAACTGCCCCATTTGTCATCACAACGCTATGGTAGGCCCCGACATCCAAAGTACAAAATAGAAAAAATTCCGACCACGTCGGGATTCGAACCCAGAATTGCAATCCAGGTAGCATGGCCAAGGTGACACATTAACTTATATGTATAAAAAGTTCAAAATATTTTATCTTCTATTGAAAATCACTATCGCCATAATCTTGACAGTCTAGATTAATTAGGTGCAAATGATCTGATCAAATTAATTTATTTTAAATCATTAAAAAGATACTTATTGAAAAGAAATTTACAGGTCTATGCCTACATTCTACATAGTCCATATTTTTAAGCACTGGATTTCAAATGCAGGGAAAATATCATGGCTACTTAGAAAATAAACTTTATGAAATATACTTATTGTTTTACTTCACAAAAAATAGAGATGATTATTTAATAATTATGTAAGCAGATTTATACATATGAAGTACCTAGTTTGATGTAGAAAAAATTGTGATTCAGGTGTAAATCTGTAATTCAAGTGTAAAACAGACAGTTCTTTTTCGAAGCCACAATACGTTCCCTACATTCAAAGTATATTGAAGATAATTTTTAAAAATTGAAAGGCAGGACATACGATTAGCGCAGGGGACGGAAGGCAGACCCCTCTTGATCCTGGCTGCATGCACACGTCAATAGGAAAAAACAACACTTCACTCCAACACTTTGAGAACCTTTTCACAAAGACAATCACATCACTTAAATTTAAATAAGAGTGAAAGAAGATTTTTACAGGAATAGTCTGTTATGATGCAGCAAGTCATTGTGATGAATCAAGTTCCAAAGATTTCATTGGAAATGAAAACTTAAGAATCAACAAGTTTCACATCGCATTCTGTTTGGGTTTAGCAGAATACGTTGTTGAAATCCAATAAACGTAGAAGAAGGAAAATAATATATTATTAAAGAAAATAGGTATTAAATAAAACCAGATGTAAATGAAAAAAAAACTGCAAATATCCAAAACAGCGTATGATCAAAAACACCAAACTCCCAAGGAGGAGTATAATAACAAATCATTTGAAAGCTGTAAAAAATATGGAAACAAGGGACATAGGGACAAACAAGAAAAACCAAACTCGATATAATATATGTCCAAATGAAAAATGGTCCAGTTAAACAAGTCTCGAAATAAAACAGGGCAAGTGATCGATATTTTGGTTCAAAACATTGTTTCAATTCAGAGGGTTTTTACACGTGACAATTATTTTTTGATTCAATTATTAATTCATCTAGTTCATTTTTATTATTTTGACTTTATGCGTCTTTTTCACATCAAATAATTCTAAGTCAACGATATATTATAATCTTGACTTTGGAAAAGTAGATCGAGCACTTCTCAACCCAAAAAAGCTTTTGAAATGTTTGTAAGTACATCTTGTTGTTAAGCATTACGACAGTCCAATCTGGATACCTATAAGAGAACTGAATAAAAGAGAAACCTGGATATAAGAAAACAATTTCCAAGTCAAAGCGCCTCTTTATAAGCGAAAATAACGTCTTTCTAAAAGAAACCTGAATATAAGAGAATGACTTTTCGGTCATTTGAGTTCTCTTGTAATAATAATACCTGTTAAACAGGTGTATATTTACGGGCCAAGCCCTATGTAAACATAACAAGGTGTACATCTAGTACAACTTCTCACTTTTCTGTTTATACGGATTCAAATAGAGAGGTTAGTTGATGGCATGGATATTCAGAACTATTACCTGCTGATGAGAGCAAATAAGCTCGAAACAGCTGTCCAGGTATGTTCTGATATTCATGTACATCTAGTACAACTTCTCACTTTTCTGTTTATACTGATACTGGTTTATACTGTACAAAAATACAAAACAAAAAACAATTATATCCAGGTTAGACAGTATTTTCTCAAGAAAACCTAATTTAAGTGGAATGCAATGAACCAAAGTACCACCACACCTCCCTGGCTTGTTCGTCAAACATACCGAAGGTCGCATGGCGGTTACCTGAGTGGATGTAGTCCAGATCTTGGTGGATGGAGGTGGAGGCAGAGTCGTCTGTCTGGGTGAGGCCCAGGACGTAGGTCTGGTAGAACTCAAGCAGGTCCTCCCCCGTCAGCTTCTCGATGTAGTTGGACGGGACCAGACCTCGCCTGCCGTCCATCAGCTCGCCTTCGTAGAAACCGTCCTGGTGGAGAGAAAATAAATATTTGTTTCTATAATATGTACCTTTTTTTTTTTTTTTTAAACAAAAGGTTTTAAAAAAAAAAAAAAAAAAAAAAAAGGTAAGTGTGCCCCGGAACCGCTTTCGCATTACTTCAGGGCACTTTAACTTTACATCCATGCCAACTACTTACCTCATCTATCTGTCCCCAGATCAGGACGTAATCCCCGGCTACTTACCTCATCTGTCTGTCCCCAGATCAGTACGTAATCCCCGGCTACTTACCTCATCTATCTGTCCCCAGATCAGGACATAATCCCCGGCTACTCACCTCATCTATCTGTCCCCAGATGAGGACGTAGTCCCCCGCGTGTATAGGCAGCTCAGACTCAGGGCACTCGTTCGGCGACATGTGAGTAGGGTCGTATGTGAACCTGTCGAAAGCGAACTTATAATAATTCACTCATCATCATAGTGTGGCGTCATTTTTTTTTTTTTTTTTTTTTTTTTTTTTGAAGCTTTATTAGGTAGAACAAAAAATATATACAGTAGAACACAATGAAATATAAAGAAAAACAAAAAGATTAAACAAATATACAAGAAGAAAAAAAAGAGAGAAATGTCCTACCTAAAGGGCGGGGTTATGCCGTCATCGTCAACGATGGTAGCCAGACAGTGGAGGAATGACTCCGTACTTCTACCACTGTCTTTACAAGGAGGCTAATAATTGACAAGGGCCCCCAGAACCAAGCCAATGCTGGTCTACTCCCTGTTTATAGCCCCCCAGTCAGACTGCTGGTCTACTCCCTGTTTAAAGTCCCCCAGCCAGACTTTTTCACTCATTATGTAAAAATTGGTATCATTTCGTAAATTTAAATTCACGAAATATGTATGTAAAAAAACAAATCATCTACCTACAACAAAGAAACAGTCAAAAATGTGTCATTCGTCAAATCAATGCAAACAGAACTTTCGCGGTACATAAAGAATTGGTTAATTTTATTGAAGAATTTTGTGTCAATTTTTTTTTTTTTTTTTTTTGGCATTGGTTGGCATGGTACCATTCCATACAGCCAAATATGTTTTCCAGTTAATGGGTCACAATTTCGAATACTGGGTAAAATGTTAGAGAACACTGCTACTGTTTTGTATGTAAGTGGGTAGTTGTATTTATACATTGGTAGGAGTAGTTGTTAAAAGTTATGTCTTGGGACTAACTTGCCCACTGGAGCAAATAATGAGCTGTTCTCAGAACCTTTCATGTCTTCTATTAGGCAGTGCTGTTGCAATTCCCTTAGCCTGATGTAATAATGTTAATAAATAAAAACACACAGGCTGCACAACAGGCATATAAAGTATTTAATTATAAGTATAGAAGCAACGTCCAGTGAGGTGAAGACTTCGTGATGCTGGCATTCCAGGCCAACCCTGATGCGAATGGAGGGTAACACCCTCGTTGTGATATGACGATACAGTTGAAAGCGACGTTAAAACCAAAAAAAAGTAATTTAGTCGTTTAAATACTTTGGTTTGTTTTCTTCTATTATCTCAGTAGGTACGTACCTGGCTATGTACACGTTGCATTTTCCCTTGCCTGGTATTTCCAGATATTCAACGCTCTTGTCTATGAGTTGATTTCCCGCGGTCGAGTACCCGCCCCCAGTTCTGGAGGACAGCTGATCGACTCCGACTCCCGTCGAGAAAATATTGCCCGCCCCCACCCCTACCCCCACTCCAGCCCCCCCGTTCAGGAGAGTGCGAGCTGTGGGCGAATGAAGAGGGAAGTTAAATGTAAATGTTTGTGCCTCATCAATGCATACCTGCTAAAAAAGTGCTAAAATTAAAGTAAACAATTTTTTTCTGTATTTGAAGAAAATTAAACACTATTAGTATCTAGGTACCTAGGTAAGAGCAACCACTAACATTGGTTGACTTATTATTGTTTTTAACAATTATTAATGATCCAGGAGACTTTGCACCTATGGAATTAGATATGTAGGTACCAGGGTATCTACATTAATTTATTACAACAATGATTTTTCAACTAAAAATCGAAAGTAATGTACATTAGAACCCCGATTTTATGAACCTCAGTCATAATATTATGAGCACGCGATGATATTACTCTATGTTTTTCTTTAAATAAACGAAAGAATTAGGTCCGAATTATGAAACAGGATTAGATTAACTAATCCTACACTATCCCTTAGTCACGCCCTCTGATGAAAATTTCAACCAATCACAGCGCATTTATATCAGCTGTTAAGTGATATTGGATTAACAAATCCTATAAGTATGAAAACTCACTATTGTCGGTCGTATACTGGGTGCCCGGTGTTAGTCCAGGAATGGTCGGCATCATTCGGCCCTGGGACATGAGCATACCCTGTAGCTGAGCAGATCCTGGGGTCGTGGTGGCTCCTGAACCACCCGGTATCATGTAAAGACCCCCGGGAGAGGTACCCATCATCAAGTTGGGCTGGAAAGGGTTAAAAATATAATTATTTTTCATAATGAGAATAAATTAAAACGTGCTCCACCCTACCAACCTCTTTTGAGTGAGGTGTTTTAAACATCATCCTGCCCACTTCCCTGCTCATTTCTGTTCAATGTATACAAGACAACAGATACAACAACTTACCTGGCCTAGAATAGGTATCATGGTATTGTTGGCCATGATATAACTGTTGGGATCCGCCGTCAGGGCCGATGTACTGGAGAAGCCACCATGGCCTAGACCCAGGGGATGACCCAGGCTGGTTCCAGAGGGCAGGCCTGAGGAGAAAACAGGAGACAACATTTGGAGGGGGTTTTGAACATTTTAACATAACACACGGGTAGTTGCCATATTTGTGTTAATCACAATCGTGATATGACAATTTACTAGCTTTACTAAATTTTTGCAACACATGTGGGACTTGAACCACCCGCCTCCAAATTTCAAGTCCACCGTCCATTTCAAGTCCAGATTTCAAGTTATATCAGCAAAATAAAATTGAAATCATTTCTACTTTCTAATACCTGAAAGGTATAAAAATTATTGATTTTTTTTTTGTATGCTGGATACTGAAAAAAGTAAGGACTGTGCCGCTCACCGTCGACCGGCCTTTTCTTGATGCAAAATTGATCCGCCGTATGGTACCTACATAGATAATTACATAATATACATAGGATACATACATACATATAACATAAATAAATGTACAGAATTATGCTTAATATAGGCGAAAAGGTTAAGGTATCTTTTTGTGTTATTGAAAAAAAGGTAAAATTGTAATAAGAAGGTAAGTATATTATTGCGGAATAATCTCGGAAGGTTAGACCTTGGGTAGTACCTAAATAAGTAAAAAAAAAAAAAAATATTGGGTAGTAGTAGTGACAATAAGAGGAACTACTGAAAGAGACAATTACTAAAGTAGGTATATAATTATGTGTACATATAGGTAAAGTATGTAATTATGTAAACATATAGGTAAAGTATGTAATTATGTACATATGTATATACAGGGTGTGTCCCGGGACTTGATGCAAATATAATAAGGGTTAGTTCGGCAGCTCATCTTCTTTATTTTCGCCTTTTCCCAAACAAACTCGGGGTCGGCACTGTTCAACCTCCTTCTCAAGGTTGAGCTTCTTCTGGCACTTGTTATTTTTCCTAGTATCTCGTGCACTATCATAAATTTGTATGTACCTATGCACTATCATAAATATCGTATATGTACATAGATATGTATATGTATATGCTGAAGTTGTCGTGAAGCATTTTGAAAATTCTCTTTTGAAAATAGGTATAGTTAATTTTTGATTTATTTTTGTACCTGGCTTTGTAAAGTAATAATTTGCATCTTGAAAGCAAATCTTAAAAGTAATCATGTAACTTACTCAACAAGAAATTTATAAACGATTTTTTTTTTTTAATACAAAGAAACATAATACTTGGTAAATTTGAAAAATCATAAACTCATTTTTTTTCTTAATATCTCCTAATTTCTATTTTTTTTTTTTTTTTTTTTTTTTTTTTTTTTTTCTGACGCGTTATTTCATAATAATATGCCAAGCCCATTTGCCAAACAAACAAAAAAATCAAAAAAGACAAAAACTTCAACAACAACAAAAAATTCGACGGGTTGCTTGGAAGAGCTCATTGCTGTTGTTTGAGTCCTTTTAACATTTCTTCTGATAAAAAAAGAGAACTGGAAGAAGAAACTCTGTTCTAAGGAAAAACAAGGAAAGAAGATAGGAAGAGAAGGAGTGAGGAAACATGAGGACAAAAAGGATGAGTGAAGGAGTTGCACAAAGACAGAATATCATCGATGTAGAACACGCCAATACTAAGAAAAGAACCTGAGAAGAACAGACAAAGAGTTGGAACGCAGTATTACCCCGAAGAGATGTTGAAAATAAACAAACAATAAATTTCTTATAAATCAACAATTTTATTCCAACAAATTAATATACCAGGAATTCTCAACAAATTGGTGGAATCAACAATAAAGAAAGTAAAGAAAGAGAAAATAAAAAAACAGAAAGAGAGAGAGATAAACGAGACATATGAATAGGAAAGAGAAGGATAGAGATAAACAGAGGAGAGAGGGTAAAAGAGGGTGAGTGAAGGATGAAAGAAATTTATAGTGAGAGAGAGGAATGATAAACTTATGGACGATATTTAAGAGAGAGGGAAAAATAAGAGAAAGAAGACTGGGATAATTATGGAAGATATTGAAGAGTAAGAGATAAAAAAGAGAGAGGAAGAGAGAGAGAGAGAAAGGAGAGGGAAAATTATGGAAGATATTGAAGAGAGAGAGAGAATAGAGTGGGAAAATTATGGATGATATTGAAGAGAGAGAGAGAGAGAGAGAGAGAGAAAAAAAGGAGTGGGAGAATTATTTAAGTTATTGAAGAGAGATGAAAAGAGAAAGAGAAAAGCGAGTCGGAGAATTATGGAAGATACTAAAGAGAGAGATAGATAGAGAAAAGGGACTCGGAGAATTATGGAAGATACTGAAGAGAGAGATAGATAGAGAAAAGGGAGTCGGAGAATTATGGATGATATTGAAAGGAAAGATAGAAAGAGAAAAGGGAGTTGTATAATTATGGATGATATTGAAGAGAGAGATAGAAAGAGAGAGAGAGAGAGAGAGAGAGAGAGAGAAAAGGGAGTGGGAGAATTATGGAAGATATTGAATATTCCCGGGAGGTCCTTCTGTTTTGCGACTGACAGGACTTCCATGTCACGTCCACAAACAAAAGGGCAGAAGAGCCTTTCCTCTTCTCTCTCCCTCTCACTCTTTATTATTTTCATCTCTCATTCTCACTCATCCAAGTCATCAACACGACACTGTTCTAAACACAGTGTCCGTGCCTCTCTACCCGTCTATCTCTACCCACTATACCCATCTATGTAACCCTGAACCATCTTGTTCCTAGGAAAGGAGCATGGCTGTCTCTTGTGTTAAGCAACGCTGAAACAGTTCACGTGACTTGAGGGTTAGAATAATTATTACATTCGGGACGGGCTTTCTACACTCCATTTCCTAAACTAAACATTTTTTTTTAAAGGTAGATGTGCCCCGGAACCGCTTTCGCATTACTTCAGGGCACTTTACCTTTACATCCATGCCATTCCGGAAACGAAAAATGTCGGTTAGAATTTTCCGCTCCGGCCGGGATTCGAACCCGCAACCTCCGGGTCAATCTTGCAACGTTTACGATAGTGATGGAAAAAAATCTTCACATGAATTATGACTCTCTTACTGACATTATAGACTTGAACAGAATACTGTGAGAAAACAAAGTTAGTGGATTATTATATCAAGGATATTGACATGGAATATTAAAAAAGGTGTCAATTGCAATGGAATTTATACGCGGCGGGATTGAACTTACCAAATTCTAACCCTTGTGATGCTGGCTATATACCGGCTCCAATCAGGCTGGATGAGATTAATTTGACTAGCTGATGGTTTCTAAGTTTCTCGCGAATAGAGCGTAAAGCAACCATCGCAATAAGACCATGTTGTTCTACATGGACTAAGCTTGTAACGTGATACGGCCATGCCTTTTTGGCCACATTTACTATTTTCTCGGGTTGTTTTATTGGGAAGGGTAGGGGGGAGGGGGGGGGAGAGAGAGAGAGAGAGAGAGAGAGCGAGAGAAGTATAAGAGGGAAGAGTAAGGAATGCTGAAAGAGAAATTAATAATCTTGATAAAATGTAATGAAGGACAATTATAATGTTCCCTCATTACTTTAGTTTGATAGATAAAGACAGAAAGAGAGAGAGAGAGATAGATTAATTAGTCTTCAGACAGGAATTGGAAGAAGAGGATGAGTTTCTTGGTTGTGAGGAGCCTGGAGCATTTTAGAGTTAGGTAGCAAAAAAAAAAAAAAACACGAAAGAAAAATAACTACACTCACTGGCAGAATTATCGGCTCACTTGCTGTTTTTTCGTTTCCATGTGTTTCTTTGAGAACGAAATTTGACACAACTTTCTTTGCGTAAATTTACCTAATGGATACTTTTAAGGATATTTTTGTATTGATATAAAACTAAGAAAATGATGATTCACCCTGAATGGGACATCCCACTATCCCGCATGTATAAATCATTCCCAGAAGTCCACAGTAAAAAAAAATCATTCCTAGAAGCACAAAGCTTCTGGTGTACCAGAGAAGAATATTGCTGACCGTAGCGAAGCACGAGTTTAACAGCTCATTTTCAATATTTTAATAACTGGCCCAGATCTTACTAAATGTGTCTCAAGACAGAATTTTCTGTTTATTTGAAGCTCTAGCTAAGACACACATTATTAGGTTTACCTAAGACACACATTATTAGTATTAGGTCTACCTAAGACACATAATGAATTTGAAATATTTATTTCAATTAAAAAATCGTAAAAAAAAGTTTATTTCGTCCAAATTTTGACGATCATCATATTGGAACGAGGGTTGAGTGGAAGAGAATGCCTTGAGCAAGAATCCCACCCACACCTTAGCTAGGACATAACTATGCATGTATTAGGTATTGCAAATTTATCTGTTATTTCTTTGTAATTAATATTTGTTTTGGTTATTTCATTAACCATAATAATAATAATAATAATATCGCCTTAATTATACTACCCGATTATTACTATTAAGTCCCATTCTAGCAGTAAGCCCAAGACATATTATTATATGGTAAAAATCCCAAATGGGAGGATAACTTGTCATGTTCCCGGCTGGGTTTCGAACCCACGACCTCTGGATTCACAGAGTGCCGCCTTTACCACTGAGCCGTGTAATTGTACAGATTTTATGATAGAACAATATTATGTACTTAATTTAAAAGAATTAATTAATAGTTATGTAATACCTATAACATAATAACAACTTAGGGACACGTTTTGTTCCGGGTTTCCCTAAATGAAAGACATTGCAAAATATTGCTAAAGCAGCCATTACCTATGTAAGCTTCTATTCTAGTATGCCAAATAATATAATTTGCAGCAAAATATCTAGTGGGCAGTAAAGTATCTTGATTTTGGTATGTTCCCAAAAATAGCAAAACTTTAGTTACGCATTTATTAGCTAACTCTTTCAATAAATCTATCAGCTAGCACTAAATTTACTCTCTAAATAGTGGAAACTATGTATTTTTTCTTAATATTTTGAGCTTTTTAATAGACATTAAAAATGTAAGTCTCTGTCAATAATGAAGTACCTACCTACCGAGTATCTGAGTCTAGTCAACGAACAGAAATAAGCTCAGTAAGTATTTACAAGAGCATTTGGGGGAGACGCAGTAAATATTTTTACAAGTTTGTTAAAAAAGTAATATTATTCACTTATTTTGGATTTTTTCAATAAGGTCTGTAGATGCTTAGGGCACAATTAATTATTATAATTATTAAGAAAGAAAAGTGAGATGAAATAAGGTGAAAGGAAGTAAAATAAAGATTAAATTGAATAGGTGTGTTTAGTGTTGGTCTAATTTACTCGAACAAATGTAAAAGAAAACATACGAGAAGAAAATACGGGTTATTCTTAGACTGAAAACTGGAATACAGGTTGAAATATAGCTAGAGTAATATCTTCCTTGGAACTGGGGTTTGTTGAAGGGATTGTCAACTCAGGATCAAAAAGAAATATTCTTTTCCTCGGGAGTCGAACCCGTCCGTTTACCAAATTAAATTCTGAATAATCGTAGGGAAGGGGAAATAAAATTATATTTGCTGTGTGGATAATATATATTGGTGTTAAAGTATTATATTGGAAGAGTGGGTAGTTTTGGTAAGGAGAAATCGCAAAGAAAAGAATAGTGATGTAAATGTAGAGTAAAAATAATATTTTTGTAAGGTATGAAGTAAAGGTAGTAGTGTTTACAGCAAAAACTTAATAGTATGAGCAAAATGAAATGTTGGCACTATGTATGAGCGGAAAACTATTGATTAATGTAACATCTAATGGACACTTGTACTTCTAGCAAAATCTATCCTGCAAGGGACTATGCTATTGCTGCTGCTACGGCAAAGTTTGCGCGCAAAAAACAAAGTGTGTTAGGGCAACCGCCCTACTTACTGCTAGATCGCTCAAGATTTCGACCTGCACCACTACCCCTGTAGCCTCGCTGATCATTGGGTAATAAAAACGTGACGTGAGGTTTGCTTTGGGTGCCGGTGTTTGAGGTTCGAATCCCGGCATTGGCTATGAAAAGACAATGGTGTGAAGAAGAGAGAGATATATTATGGTTAGTATTTGTTGTGTTGTTCGCTTTTGATAGTCTTCGGTTTTAGTGTGAAGAAATGGTCCTATATTGTGCCATAAATGTAAAAGTTTAGAAATAAATGAGAAGGTAGAATAATAAAGAAAGTAAGTAGAAGAAGAATAGGTACGTAGAAAAAAAAAAGTAAACATATAATTAATCATGTTGAAATGAAAGAAAAAAATATTTAATGAAACTCTAACTGAAGAGTACCAATTAAATAGGGGTAGATGTAACAATTTTTCGACAGTGAAAATAGCGACCATAATTTTCGACCAATTTTTTCAACACTCATAAAATTTTAGTCAAAGAAAATAAAAAGACTATCTTTGAGTCGATTAGTATTTCTTTTAACATTTCTTCTGATAATATAATTATAATATATTTTGAAGAAGAATTCTAAAATTTCTCCGTGTAAATTTTTATGAGTGTTGAATAAAAATGTTGAAAATTATGGTTGCAGTGTCAAATAATTGGTCAAAATTACCTACCTATAGTTTCTTGTTCGAACACAGTACTTCCGATTTCTAATATTAGAATTTCATCGGAAGTAAAATCGACCAAAAAATAAAGTGAGAAAATATGGGTTAACCACTCAACCACCTATACATGGCTTCGTAAAGTAAGGAGCACTGCCTGATGTTGTATTATGTAATAAAAAATAATTCATTTTTTTGCCTCATACCCAACCTTCAACTTAATCTCTCTTCTCTCCAGCAACTTGGATGCTGTCAATAATCCCATCTTGTATAATCCGGAGAATTTTCTCTCCAAGATTTTTATCCGTGCCCTCCAACTGTCTTTTTTCTCTCCCATCCCACCCATTTTCTCTCTCTCTCTCTCTTTCTTTCTTACTCCTTCCTTCCTTCACCCTCTACCATCCCTCCAATTTTCTCTCTTTCTTTCTTACTCCTTCCTCCCTCCTTTACCTTCCCACCCATTTTCTCTCTCTCTATTTCTTTTTTACTCCTGTCTTCCTCCTTTACCATCCCACCCATTTCCTCTCCCTTACCTCTCTTCTATCTCTCCCCCCCCCGCCCCTCTCCCCCTTCCCCTCTATTTTATCTTGTAATACGAATCCTCTTTGCATGATTTCCTGTGGACGTTTTTGTTGTTGCATTTTCATTATACCTTCCCGAGAACCTGGACACCAGTCAGTGAATGGGGGGTGGAAAATGTAGCTAGGGCTGAAATGAAATTTAGTTTTCCCCCCAAATTATTGTATTAAAATTATTTGACTCTTAGGGGGGAATTAATAGACGGTTTTGTAATACCTCTGTGACGACTGCGTACCTACTGTGTAAGATAGGGAAAAACTTAACAAACGAAAACCATTGACAGACCAATTTTGCATTGCAAACTTGCAAAAAGAATTGCAAATAAAGTGCATCAAAATTGTGCAAAATAGTATTATCTGACATCCGAGATGCATTACGCATTTATACTAGGGGGATCAAACCTTGTTTATTGTTTATACTGCCGAGGTAAGACTGAAAAGTCCCTTTACTCAAACGATAAAAGACTGACCCTAAAAAATATCGAAAAAGTAGGTAGGTACGTACCGACATCATACAGGTTAAAATAATATTATAAATCCCTAGAATTTAGTTTCTACCAATAATAGTTACATTATTATTGTTTTTTTTTTTTCAAAACAGTAAGTCGACGTTTCTGACTAATATAATATTATGAATAAAAAGTGTCAAGCTGTAAATTATGTGTGCATTAATATAGTTAACTAGGTGAAGGGTGGTGAAATTATTTAATTAATGTAAAAGCAATACAAAGAGTATTAGCACTAATTATATGTACATCAAAATGAAGTACTGAACCAGCAAACGGTGAAATCAGGAAACAGAAACATGTCATGGCGCAGTCGGAATACATTGGTTTTGTATAACAAATGTGACTCAATATCTATTTAGACAAGTCGTTTGGAAGACCGTTGTCCATATTTTTCGGAATTAACCTGTATATATTATGAATGTAATATGTTTCATGGATTAAGATAGCACTAGGTATTTCAGTATCAGCATAATGACTTAATCAGTATAATCAGAAAAATGAGAAGTTGCGCGTCACACACAACATAGTTAACTTAGGTATTACCGTTATATTTTGGATATTTCATGTTTCCTTAACTTCGCCCTACTTTACATTACTAGAGGATTGCGATAGTAGAATAATAAATAGGGTCTGTGGTGGGGATCGACAAGAAGAAAGAAATAGATTAACAAACTACCTATACCTACCTAATTTGGGAAAAGTTCTACTGTAAAACAAAGTAATATCTATTCAATGTTTATTATTTTTGGACAATATTACCTACCGTAAAAATATAATATTTGGTTTTGGTAGATCTTAGTGGCACCCGGAAATATTATTCCTCAAAACTTACCTATTAGTAAACGGCCTAATTGATAGTCAGGTAATACACAAGTTAATTTGCGATCCTCAGGTGATAAGATGATTATGTGAAATACGTATATTAAATTACCTTGATATAAATATCACTTGGTAATATACCTTCGTGGTGGGTGAGAGAAAAGAAGAAATGAAGAATGGACCACGGTCCGAGACGCATGAATCTACTTACCTACGGTGGACCGCGTTTTGTCCAGCTCTGCAAGGATTTTATTGTCCAGCTCTATCTTAGCCATGATGCGGTCGATCTCTGCCGAATGTGAGGTTGGTCCGGACATACCCGACACGGAGCCGACCATTCCCGAGACTGATCCTGAGCTACTCGTGGCCGAAGAGACGGGTGCAGGCGATGACGTCACTGTTATGGCGGACGAAAAGAAGTGTCCAGCGATGGCGGAGCGATTGCAGAGGCGTTGCGAGAAGGCGTGACAGAGGCGAAACCAGTAGGGGGCGTGGAGAGAAATGACAGAGAGGTCGGATGATGGGAGGTATCCGAGAGAAGATAGTACGTTAGAGGATAAGAGAGGGAAGATGGGTCAAACGGGCCTGATAAGGAGGAGAGGAATGCGAACGAAAGATAAATAGAGGAGGGCAGGAATTGAGATAAGAGATTAGATTAGAGGAAAATGGAGATAACATCGTGTAAAAGACAGTTGCAATAGGATACATTAATATAAGAGTAGGAGGAGACAAAATATGTTGAAAAGAACAAGGAGGAGGCAGTGGGTGAAGAAATTAAGTAGGCAAAAGAAAAGAGAGCACAGGAAACATGCACAAGCGAGAGACAAAGGAGCATGGTGGGAAATCATGGTAGGCGGTTTACAGACGTGGGAAGGAAGCAAGATGTAATGAGGTTAATGAGACGGAAGAGATTTAAGAATAGTGAAGAAGTGAGTGAAAGAATAATAGTGATCCATTCGATAGAACCAATTGAAACCAAAGGAAGTGAAATAAAAGTAGGAATTGTGAAAAGTGAAACACAAAACGGACGCGAGAAATGATGAAATACACAGTACAAGGAGTATCAGGATGATAATGGTATGTAATAGAATCGAACAAGGAGTAGAATAGAAGAAGTATATAATAGACGATGATGGTGCATATGGCATTGAAGATGAGGGAGATGGAGAGAATATGAAGGAGTTGGACAATGAACAGGGAGTGAAAGGGAGGAGGAAGAAAAAGAAGGAATAGTATTTGAGGAGGAAGAAGCAAGAGTCAGAATGAAATAAATAGCGAGACAGAAAACAGAGAGAGGGAAAAGAAGAAAAACAAATGCAATGAAATTACAACTACAGGCAAATTGTTGAAAATACTTAGGGCGGAATATATAGATATGTATAATATTTTGAGTCACTTATCAGACTTTATGTACACAAAGTTTTGTAATTTATTTAAAAAAATGCAAATAATAATAAAAATAAAAACAAATAATAAATTGAGTTTCTTGTCGAACTCGGACTTATTTTTTTTATTTTTTTTTTTTAAATTGTCTATTAATTCCGCCGAAAGATCTAATATTTACAATTACATAATATAGGTATATCTATACATCTATGAGGGAACGGGAGGTAGAACTATTGAACCAAAACAAATGATATACCTACCTTCATGCGTGTTGCGAGTAGCCACATATTTAATTTAATAATATTATGTACATAAGTACTATTTTAAATAATAAACCCAATCTTTTTCCCCGTGCTTCGTAATGTAATGATAATGAATAAATTCATATTAGATACTGTTGATGTGTCCAATGTCCATGTCTTAGAGAAAACGAATGAACCGTTATAAGAAATATTCACACAACCAATATGCTACGTTGGGTGGAAGAAATTACAAAGGGCAATAGCCACGCCCTATTATTTAATCTATAATTTCCTTATTTTATGTATATGGTTTCCAAATTTGTGTCGATTATTTTTAGTAATTACTTAATTGTTGTACATAAATGTCTTTTCTAATAAATATAATTATACGAGTATGCTTACTTATTAAAATAATGATTATTCAGATAGAGGCAAATGTAATCTAATTGTACTCTACGGGTAGCCTCCCCCTAACTAGGCATGGCTAGGCAGCTAAGATGAACCACTGCTTTGTATTAGAACAGGGTCCACTAGGCAGATAATATGAACCACTGCTCTGTATTAGAATAGGGCCCACTATAGGCTGCCACCATTTATTGTGACTTCTTACATGCCTGGCTAGAGGGTGACCGCACCCTAAGATTCAACAATAAATGTTTGCCAAAGCGGACATTGTTTTTAGACAAATAATAATAATAATAATCAAAAATATCAAATAAACTTCATGACATCTAAAGCTCACACTAAATTTTCTCGCTCTATTTACTTGAAAGTCTTTTCTAAAGCTACACGGACTAACCAAATAAAAGCTGAGGTTATACATATTATATGGTAGCAGTCTTATCCAATGCAGAATTAAAGTAATGTTAGGTAGGTACATGATTCAAAATTTGCCCTAGGAGCCGACACTAGTTTCTTAAATTTAATATGTCTGTATTACATATGTACTTATACATATATGTAGTTAAGAAATCTATTTTCTATTCTAATGCTAAACGGACTACATTAGGATGGCTGATGCCCCTTATGTATAGTAGAGTAAAAATAGTAACCATAAAAAATGACTACTACACTAGGAGAGTAAGGGCCGAATTATAAAACAGGAATATATTTTAAATAAGCCAGATTGTTCCTCAAGTCGGGCTAAAGGTATGCATAAAACTATAGCGCGCTATGGAAGCTTCCAACGTTGAAACTCCGACTTAAGGGAAGGTCTGGTATTATCTCAAAATTGTTGTTGTAGCCAGCTTTGCTACAGCTGGAGGGGTGAGTGATGGTCTCCAGCCAACTTTATTTCAAAGTTGGCTCGTCCTGAACCACATATTTCTATGTGCGATCAACCATCATGAGGACTTCGACTTTTCTGTATAAGCCATTAAACCCTTAGGAAACTGCAAGCTAGCATGGTTTGTAAAGGTTGGCTAGTCTGTTCTCTGTTTATAGTCCTCTAGGGAGACACTGGTCTTCTCCCTGTTTAACGTCCCCCAGCCAGACTAAAATTAATCCTGCTTTATAATTCTACCCTAAGACACACTATAAAAGGCATTCAATAATATAACTTTATAAAATGCGCTTAGGTGTATAAGTTGAGAACCGAAAGTCGGTTTGATTTATTTTTACAAGTCTATAGCGACCAATGCGACTAGGGCTAAAAATCTAGATGCTAAGCTATGTGGGCGCTATGCTGGCTAAACCATAAGCTATAACTCTACGGGACATTACTCTTGATAAAATAATGAAAATAAAGGCATGGTTTTAAGGAAACTTATATAGGAAACTCTCATACTTTTGCCTTGTTTAGATTAAACAGAAGTGAGCAAGGAAGTGGGCAGGACAATGGTTTGAACATCTCACTCCCCTGCTCATGTCTCTATTTCTACTGCTACACTTGTGACAGGATGTAGGTGCAAGGTATCAGTAGCAGTGGAAGTGAAGAAGAGAGCAGGGAAGTGGGCAGGACGAGGATTTAAACATCTCACTCCCCTGCTCAAGTCTCTACTTCTACTGCTATATTTGTGACAGGATGTAGGTGCAGGACATCAGTAGCAGAGGAAGTGAGCAAGGAAGTGGGCAGGACGAGGGTTTGAACATCTCACTCCCCTGCTCAAGTCTCTACTTCTACTGCAATACTTGTGACAGGATGTAGGTCCAGAGTATCAGTAGCAGAGGAAGTGAGCAAGGAAGTGGGCAGGACGAGGGTTTGAACATCTCACTCCCCTGCTCAAGTCTCTACTGCTACTGCTACACTTGTGACAGGATGTAGTTGCATGGCATCAGTAGCAGTGGAAGTGAAGAAGTGACCAGGGAAGTGGGCAGGACGATGGTTTGAACATCTCACTCCCCTGCTCAAGTCTCTACTTCTACTGCTATACTTGTGACAGGATGTAGATGTAGGGCATCAGTAGCAGTAGAAGTCAAGAAGTGAGCAGGGAAGTTTGCAGGACGAGGGTTTGAACATCTCACTCCCCTGCTCAAGTCTCTACTTCTACTGCTATATTTGTGTCAGGATGTGGGTGTAGGACATCAGTAGCAGGGGAAGTGAAGAAATGAGCAGGGAAGTGAGCAGGACGAGGGTTTGTGCAGATGATACTCGTGGCAACTATTTATACTTTCTAAACAATCGCAACTATATATGTATGTATGTAAGATAGATAGTATGTAATCACTGGTACTCTGGATAGGAGTTGGTAAGTAGGTACCTACCTAACTCTTATTTTGAATACATTTTATATTATTCTTTATCCGTCATTCATACAAGTCCCTCAAGTCGGACTACAAGTAGTTATCATATTTGTGTTAATCACTTTCCTGATATCACAACTACTCAAACTTGCTTTACTAAATCTACGCTGAAACCGGGACTTGAACCACCGACCTCCAGGTAACAAGTCCGCCGCCTTATCGATCAAGCTACTGAGGTCGGTTCTCAGACTATAATAAAATTATATATTATAGTGTGCTGTGATTGGTTGAAACTACGACTTGGGGAACGGTCTATCATATCTTTGTTGTAATCATATTCCATTTTTCAGCCCTAAGTGTTATTATTACAATCAGGTTAATTGATTTTCTTCTTGATTATAATTATTATGTTTCCATTTTAATTTTTCCCGTTCGATTAGTCAATTTCAAAGAAAAAAAATTAACTAAGAGCATCGCAGACTTCCAGGAGAAATTGAAGGTTGTCTAATAGAATCTAGATCGTATATAAAGCGATGTATTGATGAACTCGAATAAAAAAATGATAAAAAAAATTAAAATCGGGGGTAAAAAGTATATAGGAAAGGTAGAGGGAAAGGGATTAAAAGTCAATCAAAATGTAAATTTTAACGAGGGAAATTCTTTTCTCAGAACTTTGTGAGGGTCAGACTAGAACGTATTAGGAGTGATGGTAGAGAATAAGATAGGAACTTATTAGGAGTGATGGTAGAGAATAAGATAGGAACTTATTAGGAGTGATGGTAGAGGATAAGATAGGAACTTATTAGAAGTGATGGTAGAGGATAAGATAGGAACTCATTAGAAGTGATGGTAGAGGGTAAGATAGGACCTTATTAGGAGTGATGGTAGAGGATAAGATAGGAACTTATTATGAGTGATGGTAGAGGATAAGATAGGAACTTATTAGGAGTGATTGTAGAGAATGGAACTTATTAGGAGTGATGGTAGAGGACAAGATAGGAACTTATTAGGAGTGGTGGTAGAGAATAAGATAGGAACTTATTAGAAGTGATGGTAGAAGATAAGATAGGAACTTATTAGGAATAATAAGAGAATAATATTAGTAGTGATAGGTACCTACTGCGCTCATAATAATTATTCTTCCTTATTTTCTCTCTTTTCTCCCCCTTCCTATGTGTACTTTCACTCTCTTCCTTTCTCTCCCTGCCTCTTTTTCTCCAAGCCAGGAATTTTCACCCGTAATAATTACCTGTGTGGTGATGTCTGTGGTGGTGGCGAGGTACATAAGAGTCAATGGCAGAGTGAGAAATGTGCGATGAAGACAGTCTGTCCAGGCAATTCATGTCTGAAAGAATAATGAGAAAGCAAATATGTATGTCTGTGCAGAATAAATTGACGTTTTTTGTAATACCTCTGTGATTATTTAAGTCTAAGGGTGGAATTAATAGACGCTTCTGTAATAGCTCTGTTGCGCTAAGCCTCGGATTGACTACTGCCTTTGATGGGGAAAACAGATGCTAATAACTCTAATAAGCAATGACTTCAACTATCAATTTTGCCTATCAATTTCGTCCCAAGAGTCTAGAATACTGGCGCGTTGGAATGTATAATTGTATATTGCACCTAATACTCTCTCTTTCTGTTATGATCTAGACGGTCGTCAAAAGGTTGTCTTACTCTTTCATGGTTGGACGTAGCTTAACTTCAGAGAGATTACGAGAACTTGCTTCCAGCGCAGTGCTGACTATTTAGTCTATTATTATTATTATTATTTTACACTTTTTTAGATATAAATGGACATAATGTAAATGTAAATAATTATTTAAACAATGAAAAAAATGAAAACAAATAATACAATAAAATGAAAAAGAATAGAAAAATAATTGAAAACATAATTATGTCCTAACTAAAGGGCGGGGTTATTGCCTATGGCAATCTCTTCCACCCAACCCTTATATAGTCTAGTTTGTTGTCCCTGTTTAAAATTGTTCATCAGACAGTAAAAGTTTTGCTCCATTTTTTAATAAAAAGCTCGCCATTAATCATTTTCAAAAGCATTAGTACCTACATTTTAACAAGGGAATGAATATTATGACATCAAGATGAGTTAAATGAAAAAAGTGGAATATTTTTAATGAAAAATTATGCATATACGAGCATTTTTTAAGTTTGGTTTATATCATAATATTATACAATCCAATCTTATTATAGGTACTTAAATTATTATTTTTTAACAAGATCACGGGGTAGGCCGATTTTTACAATAAAACATTAAAATTTGGACATTTATATTAAAATATTTATGACTAGTTTGTAATACCACCCTATTTAAATAATAATAATAATAATTACACTTTTTAATGGACAGTAACCACCAGACGGCTTGACCCAGGCTGGGTGAGGTTAATGTGAGTAGCAGGTTTGTGAGGTTAATGTAGGTAGCAGGTTTCCTGCGAATGGAGGGTAACACCCCCGTCGTGATATGACCATTCAATTGAAAGTGACGTTAAACCCAAAAAATATACTCACCTAGAGTGGAAGCCCCCGTCGTGATATGACCATGCAATGAAAGCGACCTTAAACCCAAAAAAACCAAAAAAAAAAAAAAAAAAACTCACCTAGAGTGGAAGCTATGGATTCTGGAGGGGAGGTCTGCGTGTCCTGGGTCTGGCACCCGGTGGAGAGGCTCAGTGCCGCCGGTGTCTTGGTGCCACCGCCGCCGCCACTGGTGTATGTTGACCGCTTGATGGCGGCCAGCTCCAGCATGAGCTCCTCGTGCTGGACATTCTGCAGCTCCGTCTTCTTCTCCAGCTCACGGATCTTGGACTGGAAATGAGCGATAGCATTGGCATTAGCATTAGCATTAGCATTAGCATTAGCATTAGCATTAGCATTAGCATTAACATTAGCATTAGCATTAGCATTAGCATTAGCATTAGCATTAGCATTAGCATTAGCATTAGCATTAGCATTACCATTACCATTACCATTAGCATTAGCATTAACATTAGCCGGCGTCATGGCACTCCGAGTACAATGGAGTGTATTCAGCGTATTGAACCGACCTTATAATTATAGTACCTTGATCGATAAGGCCGCGGAGGTATCCCTTACTAACAATTGTATCCAAATTAAGAATACAATTTTTTGTCGGCACGGGGAATCGAACCTTCCGCATGGCAAGCGAGTGCTTAATCACTGAGCTAATCCCTAACTAATCTTACAACGGATCTGGGGAGCTCCAGTTTGGACCTCATTATTCATATTTTTTGTTTTTGGGAAGGGAGGGATGTATTTGGGAACTCAATTATTTTTGGGGAACGACTTGGCGGGACTTTTTTTATGTCACGAAGTGATATTTTTGGGGGATCATTATTACCTGCAGGGCCTCTATGCTCTCGCTACACTTGGACTTGTCAGACCCGGTCTTGAACTTGAGGGCGGCTTGTTTTTCACGTAGTGACGCCAGACTGTCAGCGTGATCCTTCTCCAGAACTTTCTTCTTCTCGGTGACATCCCGCATTTGCTGTCGAAAGCAACAATAATAAATAAATAAGGGTTGGGTGGAAGAGATTGCCACGGGCAATAACGCCGTGAGACAGGCATTTCCCCAAAACCTGATGTCAGAACATAAGATGACAAATTGGCCATCTTATGTTGGACGCGCGCCTCTTACGGGCCAATGCGTGAAATTCCTGTCTTTATTTCTAGAATCATCTGTCTACAAATTTTGTAGAACTTATGTACGGGTATGTGCAGTAGGCACCCATATACATCAGTATAAACAGAAAACATAATAATAATATCGCTTTATTTATACTACCCGATTAGGACTATTAAGTCCCATTATTCCAGCAGTAAGCCCAAGACATGTGGTAAAAATCCCAAATGGGAGGATAACTTGTCATGTCCCGGCTGGGTTTCGAACCCGTGACCTCTGGAACCCCTGGATTCACAGAGTGCCGCCTTTACCACTGAGCTACCGGTAGTACTAACATAGTAGTACTAACTTATGTATCATATGGAGAGAAAAGATCAACCTTCTTTTGAAACAGAGGATTTCTCTGTGTATCCAGAGAGGAAATGCAGCAGCTGTGATGGGCACAGTGCCTCGTTTACACAGACTTGGAAAGCATTTTTTATATTTTTAAATAATTTTGTAAATAAATATATATTATAGTTTTGTATCATATCAATCACCTTGAGTATATCATCGAGACTGTCCTGTTTGGGGCCGGGGCCGCCCAGACCGTTGATACCGCCGGCGCCCCCCTGGTGGCCGAATGAGGAACTAGAAGCACCACTAGCGCTCCCGGCGGATGCCGGATGCGTTACATACTGCAACTGGTGAACCTGCTTCTGGAGGTCGGAGTTCTGGAGCGTCAACTCAGAGTTCTGCTCTAGAACGCGGACCAGTTGATCCTCCTGGGGGCGAGGAAGACAGGAAATTGGACAATAATAATAATAATAATATCGCCTTATTTATACTGCCCGATTAGGACTATTATGTCCCATTATTCCAGCAGTAAGCCCAAGACGTATTATTATGTGGTAAATATCCCAAATGGGAGGATAACTTATCATGTTCCGGTTGGGTTTCGAACCCGCGACCTCTGGAATCTCTGGATTTACAGAATGCCGCCTTTGCCACTGAGCTACCGGGACAGACAAAAGTTTTGAAAGCAGTTCTAAAATTCGACGACTACGGGCTGATTCCAGAAAGCACTGTCACTCGCAATGTCTCCAAATCTCCGTTTCCACCGTCAAATTTCGTTCAAATAACCCAATTCAGAAGTTTTTACCCAAAAAACCCAATTCAAAAGTTTTTTACCAAAAAAAAAAAAAAAAAAAACCAGTTGAGTGAAGTTGCCAAGTAAATTTTGAGGATTATGAGTGACAAAGCTTCCTGGAAAGAGTCCTACATCACAAAAGTCACACGGTATTCTAAATATCAACGAAACAAAAAGGTCTAAAATTGATAATATTGAACATCATAATAAGAAATTAATAATATTATCTTTTTTTCTCGTAAAGATATCCTACATTTTAAAAACTAACTTAATTCATAAAATGATTCGTTTGTGTATGTGTAATATGTGTTTGTATGTAACACAATAGCTTGAGAACCACAAGTGGGTGTGATTATGTTATAAAAATGAGAGTTTCATATAATGGGAAATAGTCTTATTAGGACAGAAATGTCTAATAATAGAACAACACAAACACAAAGCTAGAGGATGAGGAGTTAGGAACACGAAAGTTCTAAATTTAGATAAAACATTTCTAGCACACTAGGTACCTATTCTAACGAGAGAGAAAAACATCCCAATTACATACAGTGATTATCAGACAAAAAAATCTCGATAATTTTTTTTTTTTTTAATCAGGAGATAGAAAAGAACTCTCTCATTTTTGTAATATAATAGCTCCTTAAAAGGATGTTCTGACGGAAAAAGAAAATGATGGGGGAAAATTATTATTCAAATGGAAACCCATTCATTGCCAAGGTTGTTTTTTTTTGTGAAATTCAGGACTTTTTTCAACATGCTTGTAATTACGTAAATTAAGTCTTGTCACATAAAGTTTTCCCCTTTGGCAATCCAGAGAGAACATGTCCTGGCTGGGTTTTGAACCCGCGACCTCTGGATAACCAGACCGACGAACGACACGACAAGCTGAGCTACCGGAGCGGCAGAAGTTTAGAACTATCCCATGACACACGTGCGATCTTCAGACGCTTGACGCCGCGATTGTTTCTCGCAGCGTCAAAGGCGTACTTACTTATTATTGGAAGAGCAAGAGAACAACTCAACATTCCCTGCCCACCATTGATAGTGGAAAAATGTTTTTTTTTCACAGATTCAAAACCCGAGATTAGAATCCCTCAGAACATTATAAAACAGGAGTTGAATCTTTGAGTTGAATCTTTGAGATTCGACTCAGTGTTCAAATCTTTGAGAGTGATGGGAGTCATATAAAACAGTACGGCCTATGGGCTTACCGACTTACATTAGGTTTCAAAATCTCCACTCTCAGCACTTCCCTGCTTACTTCTTACTTCAGCTGAATGTGAAAGTAGCATTAGCTAACCAGACGGGTTAGCAATCACGTGCTTAACTTACCAGCTCGAATTTGACACGAATTTTTCTGCGTTTTGTGTAGCGGGATTACGTTGAAATTCCAATATCCTGTAAGGCAAACGAAGGAAGAGCTCAAATTAGAAAATAATGTATTCTCATTCTAAAAGGATAAACTCTCCCTAATTTTGCATATCTCTTTCTCTCTCTTCAAATTTGCTTGGCATTTTAAAATAGCGTTTTTTCTACTTCCTTAAATTCAGGCTCAAAAAATTCTGTAACAAAAAGTCTTCATTTTTCACTTTTTTCCTCAATCTTTTGGATTTTCTTAAATATTAGAGCTCAATAATAATATATCTAGGAATATGTTATTCAATTTTTACTTAAGAGAATATCTATTAGACATTGGATAAGCTTCTTCTTAGTTATACTCAAACTATTCTTTTCCTTCCTCCTATACTCTTTTTACTCCTACTCCAAATATTCTTTTTCTTCCTCCTACTCTTCTTACTTCTTCTCCAACTATTCTTTTCCTCCCTCCTACTCTTCTTACTCCTACTAAAACTATTCTTTTCCTTCTTCCTTCTTTTTTTACTCCTACTCCAACTATTCTTTTCCCTCCTCCTACTCTTCTTACTCCTACTCCAACTATTCTTTTCCTTCCTCCTCTTCTTCTTACTCCTACTCCAACTAATATTTTCCTTCCTCCTACTCTTCTTACTCCTACTCCAACTATTGTTTTCCTTACTCCTACACTTCTTACTCCTACTCCTACTATTCTTTTGCTTCCTCTTACTCTTCTTACTCCTACTCCAACTATTCTTTTCCTTCCCCCTCTTCTTCTTAGTCCTACTCTAACTATTCTTTTCCTTTCTCCTACTCTTCTTACTACACCATTTCTTTCTCTCTTTCATTCTACGCTTCTAACTTCTTTTACTCCTCTTCCTCCCTACTCCTCCTCCTCCTCATTCATCCACCTCTTCTTCCTCCACCATTATTTCTTTATCTAATAACATTCTTCTTCATTTCTTTCTCTTCTTCTTCCTTCAGCCATTTCTTTGTTTTTATCCATCACTTGTATATGTTGCAGAATAAAGAATACAACAGAAAATCTACTTGGTTTTCACAATATTATTTAATTTTATGGACCTGGTTATAAAAAATGTAAAATTGTAATCTTTAAATATTTTTGGATGTTAAAAATATGTATAAGTTACTTAAATGAATTTTACTTCTAATTAAAAAACTTATTTTATCTTCATTTTACCAGTCGCTTAGTACTCAAAAATCGACTTGTTTTAGAGGTAGAACGTTCACGAATCTTACTTTAGAGAAATTTCTAATATTAGAAATCCGAAGTACTGTGTTCGTTTTCGTAAAAATAATAATATTTTTTGTTCCGATTTCAAAAAATTTCATATTTCTGGACGTTTCATTACCTCCTGAGCAACTTTGGTTTTCTGATCTCGCGTAAATCTCGGAAACTACCGAATGGATAAAATTTTGTACACATAAAGAAAACGATCTGTAGATGGTCCCATTTTAAATT
The DNA here is from genome assembly GCA_024516035.1 of Bactericera cockerelli. NCBI lineage: Eukaryota > Metazoa > Arthropoda > Insecta > Hemiptera > Triozidae > Bactericera > Bactericera cockerelli. Next base: position 12,743,504 of record CM044962.1, on the reverse strand, counting down.
CATCAACTTCGCACTAAGGATTGGTATAGAACAAAATATTGTTTATTTTAAGTGCTCATGTAAGAGAGAAGAAAAAGCATGATTATTTTGATGATAAAATTACTTTAACAAATGACCGTCTAGGACTTAACTAATCCACCCAACTCTAACAGTTCCGGAACTTCCAGTGTAGTCTGCAACATATGTAGACGTGATCTTATCCCTCCCCGCCATTCTTCACCACTCCAACATTTTCTGAATCTTTGCCAATATTGAGAAACCTCATAGCGTTCCGCCCCCAATGGAAGCATTTGACTTCTCTTTTGCTTCATTCCAAAGTTTTGCGAAGAGATATTACATCAGAGAAGAGTGGAGACCGGGGGGGTCGAGTCCCATTGGACAGGGGAGACGCTTAGTTTTATTGCAACTCGGGGAGCCGTTTGGAGGATGAAGCAATGAAGATGACACTATTGATAATACAAAATAGAAGTGAATTTCTGTTCTAATGGAATTTAGGAAGTAATTATTCTTATTTCTAATGGTGAGATCAATAACATTCTCCATAGTGGAGGACTTTAGTCCAATTCTTTAACACATCTACCGCCATGTGAACACCGGTGCACACGAATTGAGTACTGTCAGGGGCCGTGTGATCACATATCCACACGCTACCCAGAGTGCTTTATGCTGATGTGTGGCATAGTAAGTAACAAAACTAACCCAAGTAAGCCTAACTACAAAATTATCAACAACAAAAAAATTTTGGCCCTTGGAGAGAATTTCAGTTTTAGGCCTTGGCGCTAGATGTGTGAAAAGTTGAACACCAAAATAGTCTGGTCACAGTGGTCATGTACAAAGAAAGGATAAATGCAAAATTTCAAGAATTCTCTGAATAGTGATAGCTATAGGAGATGACGATACGCTTTGTTATAACCTATTGAACCTATTCATGAGCTAGGCTCCGAGGTTCGGTCCTATAATGGAGAATTCTCCACGTAAGCTGCAAACCTCCGACACAAAACTACGGCTATCTACAGAGGATATTCCTGACCATAGCCTGACCTGGATATAGAACATCTATTCCTAGGACCTATATCAGAAGTGCTGCAAATTGCTTTAGGTAACTAAATTGAGTAAATGAAGAAACGATAAGAATTATAAAATAGTATATTTTTATTTAATATAAACGGAAAGTAATTCATAGTAATTTTGTAAACTTGATAACAATTTGAGTCATTCTTCATGAAATCAACTCCGTACTTTAGTGATTAATCTGTCACTTCTTTAACAATTTGCAATGCGATTTCCAAATCATGGATTAATGCCAAAACATCAGAATTCAGACACTCCATTTGAGAATCTCTTACTTGGAGCTCCTCACGCAAAGTATTTCTATCTGAGCTCAAAACTTTGACTTCATTTTTGAGATCTGATTCTTTTATTTTCAAAGCGTTGTTCTCAGCTGTTATCTCATTGAGCAGAGTGCAGTTACCACAGCGTTCAGACCTTTGTCCATAGATTTGAACAGTACTCGATTCTATTATAGACTTTAGTTCAGAAAGTTCTCTTTGTAACTTAATATCATTTTCTTGATTATTTATCTTTAAAAATTCCAATTCAGTTTTAACACTTAATATGTTATCTAATCTTTTAAATGCATTTTCTAATTGGTCTTTCATGACTTTATTTTTCTTTCTTAGAGCCTCCATGGTTCTCTTTTGACTCGCAATGAGTTCGTGCTGCTCTTTTAAATGGTTTTCTTTTGTTTTCAATTCTTCATAGTAATGATTCTTGAAGAGACTCAAATGATCAACCTTCAGTCTGAGGTTTGATGCTTCATCTTCGAGTGCATGATTTTCTGTTTTCATTTTATTCAGAAAAACATCAATATTGTCTCGTAGAGCCGTTTTATCAGCGAGGGGAGACAGGTCTGTTCCATCACATTTTTGTACCCCAGGAGACAATTCTGACAACTTTAGCAAGATAGCTTCTCGTTCTGTGCTAGAATCCTGTAATTGACTCAAAATTGACCTGTTTTGTCGGCTCAATGCTTCAATGTTCTGCTTCAACATGTCTCGGGCTCGAGTTCCATGCGCGCATTTTTCTTTCAGTGCATTGATCACTCCAGTGTACTCTTGTTTTATCATTTCAAGTGATGATTCAGATTCTCGTCTGAGACACATCTCCCTATCTCGTTCTGTCTCGAGCTCCTTTACTTTTCTCTCAAGATCATTGCAGTAATCTTCTAATTGGGACATTCGTTTTTCGTTTTTTGAACATTTTTTTGAAGTGACCAGATTGCTGTAAGCAGGAATGCCAGAACCAAGAGGAAAATTTTTACTCTTCAATTTTTGTTCTGCGGAGTCTAGATTTGTATCAACCAAAACGCCATAATCGGAAGAACTCTTATCATCCGCATCTGCTTCCAACATGACTATCTCCATGGAAGGCGAGTTTTGACTCAAAACCTTTCCGTTTGTCAATCTCAGAATCGCATGAAACACTTTGAAGGCCCAGTCCGACTTGAATATTTCAATTTGACCTCTGGGAATATCAGTATATTCATTCATTGGCAACGCATTGTTAGCCGAAACATTATCACTTTTGTTGTCCAACCTAGGAAGGGCTTGCAGAACTTGTAAATTCCACTTGGTCTCAAACATATCAATCGCTGCACTGGGAGCATCAGGTTCACAAAACTTTGCATCGTTTTCTGAGTAGACAACACAGTGTATAACAGTTTTCTTGCATGTGGTGTCAAGCTTGAGAACAGGAAAACTGCGACATTGAAGTTTGCCAAAAATCAAACGTGCTAAAATTTCCATTTTATTTTACGATTATAGAAGAAATTTAATAAATTTGAGAGTATTTTTCCTTTTTCAAAAGTGAACAAAATTCATTTTTTTTTCAACAGTAAATAATATTTGGCTTGTACTACATGTAAGTAATTTAAGTATATCTACCTTTACATGAGATGAAAAATTTATTTCAGTTTCAACATAAACAATTTATTTTTATTTTTACTTCCGAGTACGTAGGAAAAGGTATTCTCTCTTTTTCAAGGAGCGTGGGACATCCAATAATATAAATCATGGGATCGTGAACCTATACCATTGTAAGACACGGAGCTGTATGGAGAAACTCAATCTTCTTTCACTTTGCCTTTTCCCAAACTACTTTGGGTCGGTAGTGCGTTGGAGAAACTCAATACAATTCCATCATGGTAGCCCACCTTAAAAATTCAGGTGGCTAACTAAGCGGCCCAAGGGTAAGTCATAGAATATAGGATGAATTTTGTACGTTATAACTTATAACCGATAGGAAGTAGCCACGGGACTTGAAAATTTGTTCGCTAAAGCCGATATTGTTCCTTATAGCCCATGTTTGTTATAATTCTACTGTACTTGTTGGTACGTCCTATAAATAAAGAGTCTCATAAAAATAATAACACCGGATCCACAGAGGCTTCCGAATGTATGATTAGAGCAGGGATGAAGTTTAGGGACGCAGGTAGAAAACTATGGGCTGTGAAAAATATTAACCTTCTGCTTCCACTTTCATAAATGAAAAGGAAAATCCCCCAAAAACATCACTTCGTGGTTACAAAAGGAAGAACGGCCACTCAAAAGAATGAGTAATAAAGCTAAAAATAAATGATATCAAAATGAGAACACCTTTACCTCCTCGCTTTCTATTTCTCTGCACTCCTATCTGCATTTGTTCCTCTTAAGTTATCTTTCTTTATCCTTCCTAGGGGTCATTCTAAAATTGATTTCTCTTTAAATTTAGTTGTTGAACGTCAATAAAAACTGGCGGTCGGAGTATGATTTTTCTGAACTTTGAATCTTTTCGTGTCTTTCACGATTGTTTGGGGGTCCCGAAAATAGGGTTCCCGTTGGCTTAGGAAGTCAAACAAAAAGTCAAATCAATTTATTTTTCAACGTAAAGTCTGTTTCTGCAATAAAAATTGCAGTTTTTGATATTCATGTAGACATTTTTGCTGGCTGAAAGTACATGAAATGCATGGGAACTATGTTTTCCGTTACCCTCCGTCACTCTGCCGCGCTGTCTCTTTCTTTGTATTGGCATTCTTCACACCTCGGCCGAGGTGTTTGATATTTTGAAACAAAACTTGAGAGACTAGAGAAAATAAGACATGAGAGGCAAATTGAGTGAAAAAGACGAGAAAGACGGAAATGGAGGAGAAGTAGAGTGGTGGAAATGATAAGAGGAAGTGTACAGGGAAGAGAAACATGAGAAAATAATTATGGATGGGAATTATAAATGAGATAATGAAGTATCATATGGGAGGGGGTATGAAGAGAAAAGTGTGATAGTTAAAGAGAAGGAGTGAGAAAACGAAATAAAAGGAAAAGGTGAGACAAAGTAGCGTGAGAGAGAGAGAGAGAGAGAGAGAGAGAAGACGATAGAAGGAGTGGATGACAGAGATAGCACGAAGAGTGAGCATGAAAGAGGGAGGGGTGCGAGGAGATATAAACATGGCATAGAGTAGGCAGAGTGAAGATGAAAAAATGCTAGGAGCATTGAAGGAATGAGACTTTTTGGGGAAGGGTAGTTACAATGAGGTAAAGTATAGAGGAGGGATGAGACTACTATGGAAGTGAGACAGTACAAGGAGGTAGGGTAGCGGAGGAAAGGAACAAAGACACGTGAGTGAAGCAAGGGGAGGAACAGGGGAGTCATGCAGTATGTAGGTTAAGACATGACATGATAAGAAGTTGAGTATAAAAGTTCTGTTTGACAATGCTGACTTTACTTCCTATAAGATAGCGGAATACGTCTGACTGAAGATACAGATGGAGAAATGATTTGAAGATTAGTTGACTTTACTTCCTATGATAGTGGATACATCTGAGTTCTGACTGAAGATACAGATGGAGACATGATTTGAAGATTAGCTGACTTTACTTCCTATGATAGTGGATACGTCTGACTGAAGATACAGATGGAGAAATGATTTGAAGATTAGTTGACTTTACTTCCTATGATAGTGGATACGTCTGACTGAAGATACAGATGGAGAAATGATTTGAAGAGTAGCTGACTTTACTTCCTATGATAGTGAATACGTCTGACTGAAGATACAGATGGAGAAATTATTTGAAGAGTAGCTGACTTTACTTCCTATGATAGTGGATACGTCTGACTGAAGATACAGATGGAGAAATGATTTCAAGAGCAGCTTACTTTACTTCCTATGATAGTGGATAGGTCTGACTAAAGATACAGATGGAGAAATGATTTGAAGATTAGTTGACTTTACTTCCTATGATAGTGGATACGTCTGACTGAAGATACAGATGGAGAAATGATTTGAAGAGTAGTTGACTTTACTTCCTATGATAGTGGATACATCTGAGTTCTGACTGAAGATACAGATGGAGACATGATTTGAAGATTAGCTGACTTTACTTCCTATGATAGTGAATACAGATGGAGACATGATTGGAAGATTAGCTGACTTTACTTCCTATGATAGTGGATACATCTGAGTTCTGACTGAAGATACAGATGGAGACATGATTTGAAGATTAGCTGACTTTACTTCCTATGATAGTGAATACAGATGGAGACATGATTTGAAGATTAGCTGACTTTACTTCCTATGATAGTGGATACATCTGAGTTCTGACTGAAGATACAGATGGAGACATGATTTGAAGATTAGCTGACTTTACTTCCTATGATAGTGAATACATCTGAGTTCTGACTGAAGATACAGATGGAGACATGATTTGAAGATTAGCTGACTTTACTTCCTGTGATAGTGGATACATCTGAGTTCTGACTGAAGATACAGATGAAGACATGATTTGAAGAGCAGCTTACTTTACTTCCTATGATAGTGGATACGTCTGACTGAAGATACAGATGGAGACATGATTTGAAGAGTAGCTCACTTTACTTCCTATGATCGTGTCACAAAAGATCTATCTAAGGTCGCAGTGACAAAGAGCTTTCGTAGCCGATAGCCCTACCTTTACCAATACCAATACCAATTACTTCCTATGATAGTGGATACGTCTGACTGAAGATACAGATGGAGAAATGATTTGAAGAGTAGCTGACTTTACTTCCTATGATAGTGGATACGTCTGGCTGAAGATACAGATGGAGAAAGATTTCAAGAGCAGCTTACTTTACTTCCTATGATAGTGGATAGGTCTGACTAAAGATACAGATAGAGAAATGATTTGAAGATTAGTTGACTTTACTTCCTATGATAGTGGATACGTCTGACTGAAGATACAGATGGAGAAATGATTTGAAGAGTAGCTCCCTTTACTTCCTATGATAGTGGATACGTCTGACTGAAGATACAGATGGAGACATGATTTGAAGAGTAGCTCACTTTACTTACTATGATAGTGGATACGTCTGACTGAAGATACAGATGGAGAAATGATTTCAAGAGCAGCTGACTTTACTTCCTATGATAGTGGATACGTCTGACTGAAGATACAGATGGAGAAATGATTTCAAGAGCAGCTTACTTTACTTCCTATGATAGTGGATAGGTCTGACTAAAGATACAGATGGAGAAATGATTTGAAGATTAGTTGACTTTACTTCCTATGATAGTGGATACGTCTGACTGAAGATACAGATGGAGAAATGATTTCAAGAGCAGTTTACTTTACTTCCTATGATAGTGGATACGTCTGGCTGAAGATAGAGATGGAGACATGATTTGAAGATTAGTTGACTTTACTTCCTATGATAGTGGATACGTCTGACTAAAGGTATATAGGAGAGACCAGATATTGAAGGTTGCTGACTCTACTTCTTAAAATGTCTCTGTCTGACTATGTGGCAAAAGTCTGACTGAAGATACCATCCCGGGTTTGAACCCCAGAGGCGACAATCTATTTATTTAAAATTGTTACATTTGTTTTGTAAGGAATACCTTCCGGTGCGCTCTTGTTGAGGGTGACCCAGAACTTAAATGGGAAGTATTGTGTCACATCTTGTCCATCAAAGGGGAATACTACGGGATAGGCAAGCTACAACACAGACAACAAGCGTCTACAGTGGCTGCTAATTCATGACTATAACAAAAACAGAGGACATAAAAGACATGGATATTTGCTGACTCTAGTTCCTATGATAGGTATTAATACGTATTAATAAAGGAATACGTATTAATAAAGGTATATATTATTAGAGACAAGATATATGGGGAATTGCTGACTTTACCTTTCATGAAAGCGGAATACGTCTGACTCAAGATATATTGGGAATTGCTGACTTTACCTTTCATGAAAGCGGAATACGTCTGACTCAAGATACAGATGATAGACAAGATTTGCTGACCTTAACATGAACTAGGCACAAGGCCCTAAAGGTCTTGTACCTAGTTCATGTTAACCTCATGTTTAATGTATGAAAAGTTCATTATAAGTAGGGAAATCCACAAAAAAAAACAGATGATAGACAAGACTCAAGATACAGATGATCAACAAGATTTGCTGACCTTACATAAACTCGATCGACAAAAAAAAACTTAAGACAAAAGAAATACTCATAATATTTAAAATCAACATAATATTTAAATAATGAACATATTTTTTTTAAACAAAATGAATTTTTCGTTTTAATTTCGAACTGCTCATAAATCAACGATTTGCCCCAAGACACAGCATATTACAGATCTGTCGGATATCTGTAGTAGCATAATCGGTAAATAACAATCATCATTTTCTGGCACATTGCATAATTATGAAGATATTGGGATCTTATACAAACTAAATCTATGGAAAAGGATAGTGCTATGTAACTAATCAGGATAAAAAAAATATCTATACCTCGAAATATTATTACGTCCCAAAAAATATTCTGTAATTCACAACAGGTACCTATTTTTTATATACATAAATAGATATTATAATATATAAATACATAATTATATGTTATTTTCCAGGTTTATGTGAAGAGATTCTAAAGAATAAATAAATTTGTAGACACATTCGTGGAAAATTACTTAAGTGACGGTTTATCTTGAGACCTACTTGAGGTATTTTTACTTGAGACCTAGTTGAGGTATTTTTACTTGAGACCTAGTTGAGGTATTTTCACTTGAGACCTAGTTGAAGTATTTTTACTTGAGACCTAGTTGAGGTATTTTTACTTGAGACCTAGTTGAAGTCTTTTTACTTGATACCTAGTTGAGGTATTTTTACTTGAGACCTAGTTGAGGTATTTTTACTTGAGATCTAGTTGAGGTAGTTTTACTTGAGACCTAGTCGAGGTATTTTTACTTGAGACCTAGTTGAAGTAGTTTTACTTGAGACCTAGTCGAGGTATTTTTACTTGAGACCTAGTTGAAGTATTTTTACTTGAGACCTAGTTGAAGTATTTTTACTTGAGACCTAGTTGAATTCTTTTTACTTGAGACCTAGTTAAGGTATTTTTACTTGAGACCTAGTTGAGGTATTTTTACTTGAGACCTAGTTGAGGTATTTTTACTTGAGATCTAGTTGAGGAATTTTTACTTGAGACCTAGTTGAGGTATTTTTACTTGAGACCTAGTTTTTTTCAGAATTGAGTAGGTAGATAACATTTCTGGACGATTTTTTTTTTTTTTTTTTGCGTGGGCATTAAAATACCATGCCTTCCTTTGGTGTCAAAGTATTGATATTGTAACACCTTTTCATTATTCAAATTAAAATAGAAATTGTATAAAATACCCATTTACAGACTAGAGTTAATAAACTTAATAGATACCTATCTTTTCTTTTAATACTCAAAGCAATTTTTTTAGGATTTTCTGAAAATTCTTGAAATATTCAAGTACTCCAGATAATATAAACACTGATCCCAAGTTACATCAAGGTAGTGCCTAAGGTCCTAAAGGTCTTGTACCTAGTTCATGTTTACCTCATGTTTAGTGCATGAAAAGTTCATTAAAAATAGGGAAATCCACAAAAATAATCCAATATTCCACCACGCGTCAGAGTACAACACGAGTGAGAGTAGGGCCGTTTTAAAAATAAATTTTAAGAATGAAAGCAAAATGAGAGCACAGCACGTACAAAGTAAAATCAATACATACGCATTTCTCTCTTCTCTCTGCTTTCTTTGATAACTTAGGAGAAGATGGAGGAGGAGGAGAGAGACAGAGGATGGAGGAGTACGCATAGGGCATTTCCAAGTCAGGACTTCCAAAATAAACTCACCACGGCTGTTCCCGGGTCACATGAGGGATCCTCCGCAGCTCCAGTTGAAAATCAGGACGATGAAGATTCCAACACGCCACTCTTAAATTAGTACAAAAAACACTGAATTTTTGTTGTTGAAAATATCTTACTGGCAGAACGTTTTCTGCTGAATTTTTCCCACGATCGACCCGTCAGAGACACTCCCGCACTTGCGTCACAGTTCCTGCCAGCTTGGAGTTTCAACAACGAGTGAGGCGCTGAGGGCAGAGTGGGTTCAGGATTCTAAAATTCCCTGGTGGCGAAAAGAGCAAGCTCGAGCGAGGAAAATGGAGATTACCCAATCCCTCCCTTCTTATCACTCTCAGTACCCACCCTGACTTCCTAGAAATTCTCCCTCTCTCTCCTTCTTTTTTTCGTTTTTCATCCTACAACCAATCCACCTCCTCTCTTCTGACCTCCTCCCTCTGCCTACTCCCCTCTCCTAACATAACCTACTCAATCCTGCTCACTCCCCTATCCTAACATTACCTACTCCATACATGATTATTTCTTCTCCACCTTCTGAGTGTTCCAAAACATTTTGACCCCCCTTCTCAGGCCTCTACTGTTTTCCTGCTCTCTATTACTCCTCATATACTGTTTTTCCACCCTCCTTTCTTGTCTCGGTCGCCTTATCACTACTACCATCTTTTAGCTTCCCCTCTCATATCTATACTCTCCCCATTCACTCGAATTTCCAATCTCTTCTCTCCCTCTCTCTCTCTCTCTTCTCTCCCTCTCTCTCCTCCCCGCCGCCTAACTCTTAATATTTCCCATCTTATATCTAAACACTACCCTAATTTGTGTATTCTCCTCCTCCTTTATACTCTCCCCGTCTCTTCTTCATTCCCCGTCCCATGACTATAGTCACCCACTCTAGTAACTCTCCTATCAGTACCATAATACTCTCCCCCTCTCTTCTTCATTTCCCCTCCCATGACTATAGTCACCCACTCTAGCAACTGTCCTATCAGTACCATAATACTCTCCCCCTCTCTTGTTCATTTTCCCTCCCATGACTATAGTCACTCACTCTAGCAACCCTCCTATCAGTACCATAATACTCTCCCCCTCTCTTCTTCATTTCCCCTCCCATGACTATAGTCACCCACTATAGCAACTCTCCTATCAGTACCATAATACTCTCCCCCTCTCTTCTTCATTTCCCCTCCCATGACTATAGTCACCCACTCTAGCAACTGTCCTATCAGTACCATAATACTCTCCCCCTCTCTTGTTCATTTTCCCTCCCATGACTATAGTCACTCACTCTAGCAACCCTCCTATCAGTACCATAATACTCTCCCCCTCTCTTCTGCATTTCCCCTCCCATGACTATAGTCACCCACTATAGCAACTCTCCTATCAGTACCATAATACTCTCCCCCTCTCTTCTTCATTTCCCCTCCCATGACTATAGTCACCCACTCTAGCAACTGTCCTATCAGTACCATAATACTCTCCCCCTCTCTTGTTCATTTTCCCTCCCATGACTATAGTCACTCACTCTAGCAACCCTCCTATCAGTACCATAATACTCTCCCCCTCTCTTCTTCATTTCCCCTCCCATGACTATAGTCACCCACTCTAGCAACTCTCCTATCAGTACCATAATACTCTCCCTCTCTCTTCTGCATTTCCCCTCCCATGAATACACACTTCCCCCACCTGTTTCTTCCATCTTTGCAAGAAGTTTCCGTTCTGGCCGCTAGAGGGCGCGCTGTGAGAAAATTTCTCGAGACATTCCGAGAGTGCTTTTCTCCCCTCCTCTCTCCTCTCCCCGTCCTTCTTCATACAATTTCTCTTCCACAATATGCCACCTAATCTCTTCTTCCCTTTCCGTTCCGTTTCCCTGTGTGTTCCTATTTTTCTCCGGTCTTGATACTTCATAATTTTGTACCCTCTTCTCTCTTCCTTCTGTAAAGTGTAATGGGAAGAAAACACTCTTCTCCCACAGTATTTTCCTCTTCCTCCTCTTATCGTTTCTTCTCCCTCTATTTCACGCACGACTCCCTCCCCTTTCTCCTCCTACATCTCCTGTCCTTCTTCTCCTCGCACCGTTTTGTATTTCCGTCGCACTTCATCTTCTTCATCTCGTCTCCAATTATTAATACCCTCTTTCCTTCCTATTTCTCTCCCCCTCTCTCTCTCTCTGTCTCTCTCTCTCCCCCACTCTATCTCCATCTCTCTCTCTCTCTCTCTCTCTCTCTCTTTCTCTCTCTCTCTCTCTCTCTCTCTCTCTATCTCTCCCTCTCTCGCCCTCCCTTCGAAAAGAAATCCTGTCCTACCCGTATTGCTTTACTTTAGACTTTCCTCTCACTCAAAAATGTTCTCCTTCGATTTATTTCACTGCCTTCTTCTTACTCTCATCCATTAGTGCACTCTCACAACTTACACAATGCACACCCACAATTAAATAGCCTCTTTTCTCCTCTCTCTTTCTCTCCCTTCCTCTTTTAAGTCTCTCTCCTTTAATAATTAGTGGGCTAAACGTAAAATTTTTATGACTTCTTAAGAAGCAGAAATGATTTTAGATGTCAGACAATCGGACCGCGAATTTATTGTTGAATATTTTTTAGACCGAGAGACACATACGGAACCGAAGTTGCTCAGGAAATTGCGACAAGTCGTAATTTCCTGACCGGAGATCGAACTCAGGATCTCTTTATTACGGGCAGTAGTCACAACCGTTACGCCACAGAGGCTGGTTACATAATGTAAAACTAATAAATTGAATAAATTATGGTTGAGCTCTTGTAAGACCAAAAAATTTAGACCAAAAACTGAAAAGTCGAAAATTATGATTGTCATTCACGAGGAAGCATTGTGTCCATAATTAGCAGTCTATTTTATTCTCTTGTTATCATTTCTGCTCCATTTAACTTCATAATAATTCTACGCTGTTGATTTTGACCCGAGATTTTCTCTCTCCTTTTTTACTTTCCTCTTATCCTATAATAAGGAAAGTATTGTATTCGTCGAAAATTTATCCCACCCAGTTTTTTGACGAATCATAGCCTCAGAATAGCAAAAATGTTGTTATCGGCCATTGGTCCGTGCGTCCGTCTGTCTGTCCGTATACCACACGAACCACGAAACTTATGGTTGAAATTGGCCGCAGTCTGCGGCCGCAGAGTCACAAAAGTTGGTCGTTGCGGCTTTGTTTCTTTGATTTGGTTAAAGATACAAGAAAAGTTATTAAACAACATTTTCTTAGAATTAAAAAATAATAGGGGTTTACGCAGATCATTATTTTTGTTTGTTGATATCTTGAACTTTTTGGAACCCGGCACCAATTTCCCGGGATTTTTGGGGGTTCCGCTTAGACTAACATTTTTAATATTCATCTTAGATGGGGGTTGTGACACATCAAATCCAATGATTTTGAGGTGCTGATTACGAATTTGACATTGTATATGTATATCCTAGCCTAGTTAAACAAGAGACTTTCTACAGCATTTCATGCTAAACAAAACAGATAACTCGACACCCCTGGACTCGAGAATTGACGAATAGAAAATATTTGACAAATTCGTGGTTATCCTTAACCACTGCTACTGAATATCAAAACAATATTTCAGCGGTAACAAGTAGAAAATGATATAAATTGGTAGTTTATGTAAATAATAAATAAAAGCCAAACTACGTAATTGGGTGGTGTATGTAGAATGTATAGTGTATACAGGATGTTCCAGGGAGGGATGAAAATATTTTAAGGGTAGGTTCCTCATGAATTGTCATACATATAAGACCAAGTTGCAGCGGGGCTCTTCGCTTTGTTAAGAAGTTCTGGCGAATAGCCTGTTTTTTCCACAGGTTGATTGTTGCATGTTTTTGAAGAAATCATGGTCAGTAGGTCACGTTTGAGTACTCTTTACTTTTATGTCAAACCTAATTTCTATTCAAATATGTACCTACTAAAAATTGGTTTCATCTAAAATTATAGGGGAAGGTTTGCTAAAACGGGGTAGTCTGCTAATACCGGGTACCACGGTTTCCGACGATACTGCTAATACCATCTATGAACTGATTACAGAAACTAAAATTTCTTCCTAGCAGAGCGTAAATTTTGTAAAAAAACCAATTTTATTTCGAGTCATTTCGCTTTGATTTGAGGTTCTAGTTTTGCTCGTGTTATTTCCTTATTTTCGAGCCCACAGTTATCGAGTGACTTTTAACGGCTATTTGTGCTGAAAATTCATGGTAAGTGTGTAAAGCTCTTACTTAAAAAGTCTTATTTCATATCATAATTAAATCTTTTTAATATCGTTTTGCATGTCTTGGTTATTCAATATTTTTTACAGAAAGTCATGAGTCTGTTCATACCGGGTACTTTGGGGTTGATAAAACCGGGTACAGATTTTCAGGTACCCGATTTGAGCAGCCTATTTTTTCCTTAGTGTTGTGTGTATTTTTATGTGCTTAAATTTTTTCAAGTTGTCTTTGATATGTCTCTGGATATTTTTTCAGGGAAGGTATTGAAGGTAAGTAGGTGAGCAAGTAGAGACCTGCTAGATATTATTTTTTAATGTCATTCAATTATTTCTCTCATTTTTATATTTTTTAGGTGTCACAATGTCAAACCCTCCAAGGTATGCTTTTTATTACCTACCTATATTGTTTTTTTTTTAAAACAATTTTCCTAATATTTTGGTACAGTTCCTATTCTAGTTATTTTTTACAATGTCAAGAAAGATAGTTGTAAGTTTTACCTTTATGAATACCTACAAGTTTGTTTCCTATTTTATTTTTCTAAAACTTAGGTTCAAAATTTGTTCCTTCTTGTTGTTTGCCATTCGAAAAATAATTATTTTTTACATTGAAATTACTTATGCTCATAAATAAATATAAAAAAATGTTAAAGTTCGTTTCAATAAACATCATTGAACTTTTTATCAATGTCTTCCATAGGAAATATAGGGGTACCCGGTTCTGTCATACCCAGTACCCGGTTCTGAAAGACCGGGTTGACAGAACCGGGTACTTCGACTTTTTTTGAAAAAAATAAATTTAACAAAAAATGGCAATACATAGTGACGTATCGTTTTCAAATTTAGATAGCCAACAAAGTTGTGAATGTTTTTCACTTTGATTGGCTGAGATGATGATAATGGCTGTTCCGCTAGATGGCCTAGAAAACTAAGTACCCGGTTTTGGGAAACCTTCCCCTAGATATTCAATCAAAAGTTCAAATAATACCTAATAATTAAATAACAGAAAATAACGACGGAGTTTTTGTCAGGTACCTACATGGTTTGATCGTTTTATTATCAAAAAGATAATTTATTTTTGCTCTACTATAGGTAGTATAGGTGCATAAATTGAGTGAGTGGGTAGTAATACATATAGTTATAAAGGTAATATACATTTAATATTTAATAATATTTACAAAATAATGAGAAAAAATAATCTTAGTATTGTAAAATCTCCACCCGAACAACTCACGTCCTTGGTATAAAAACTGTATTCAGTAATGATTGAATCGAATCAATGCTCAGAGTTTTGAAGTTCTTAAAAATCATTTTGTTTCATTCCTAAATGAGTCGAATCGCCTCATTCAATGCTCAGTATCTTGAAGCAACCACTTTCACTCAACATAAGACATAAGATCAACTCATTCCCTCCCTCTTGTTTTTTTGCGAAATGAGTCGAATCTTCCAATCTTCTTAAACCAGGTGCCATGTTTTGAAAAATCCACCTATCTCTGATCCAACCAGATCTTTACAGAATTTCCCGACTCATTCCTTTCCGATATGAGTCGAATCTACTCAAATAACTCAGAATCTTCAGTGAACCTCCGAACTGTGAACTGACCAGACCATTACAGATTTTCCCATGATTGAGTCGAGTATTCAATTTCCCACTCGTTCGCTTTATAAAAATGAGTCGAATATTCTCAAATTTTAGTGGTTTGAAGAAACAACTCAAATTTTCGTTCACTAGACCTTCTCTTGCTCTTTCCCCTCCTCGTTTCTTCTTCAAATGAGTCGAAACTTCCAATCTCCTCAATCAATGCTCAAAGTCTTGAACGATCCACCGAACTTTGATCCAACCAGACTTTTACAGGCTTTTCCCACTCGTTTGCTTTATAAAAATGAGTCGAATATTCTCAAATTTTAGTGGTTTGAAGAAATAACTCAAATTTTCGTTCACTAATCTTTTCCTACTTTTCCCTCCCTCGCTTCTCGTCAAATGAGTCGAAACTTCCAATCTCCTCAATCAAAGCTCAAAGTCTTGAAAGATCCACCGAACTTTGATCCAACCAGACTTTTACAGGCTTTCCCCACTCGTTCCTTTTATAAAAATGAGTCGAATATTCTCAAATTTGAGTGGTTTGAAGAAACAACTCAAATTTTCGTTCACTAGACCTTCTCTTGCTCTTTCCCCTCCCTCGCTTCTTCGTCAAGTGAGTCGAAACTTCCAATCTCCTCAATCAATGCTCAATGTCTTGAACGATCCACCCAGCTCGGACCCAACCAGGTCTTTGCGGGCCTTGCCCACTCTCTTCTTCTCGTTGGCTTCAAATTGCTCGAAGTCCTTCAGCCAGCTGGAGTACTTCTTCATCATCTTCTTTGTGTGCTCTGGAAAACAAGTCAACGTTTAAATTAATATTAGCCTTTACCTCGCATCCCCTCGCTATCGGACGACTCTTCCGATACCGACTCATTAATTCGCCTTCTAAAAGAGGCTGAAATATACTCGTATATTTCACAAAATTTAAACTCAGGAATCAGCACGAACGACAGGTATAAGACCTAGTTAAAGTGCTTTAAGAGAGAGAGAGAAAAAAATATTAGCCATTGTCGAGGGCGCGTTGAATGCACCGGTTCTCGTAGGATCACCGAAGATAAGCAACGTCCAGCGAAGTGAAGACTTCGTGATGCTGGCATTCCGGCCTAACCTGGGTGAGGTTAATGGGGGTAGCAGATTTTGTGAGTTTCCTGCGAATGGAGGGTAACACCCCCGTCGAGATATGACCATGCAGTTGAAAACGACGTTAAACCCAAAAATAATAATAATAATATATTTATAAAATTAGTCTAGTCCACCGCCTTGATCGATAAGGCGGCGGACTTGTAAACTTGTACTCTTCTTCATAAGTAATTTCACTCTTTGAAAAATTGCAAGATATCCTGTATTAATAAAGCTGACTAGTCAATTTTCTGATTCTCTGTTTACAAACCTCTAGTGCGACACTGGTCTTCTCCCTGTTTAACGTGTCTCAGCCAGGGGAACGTTCCAGCTTTTTTGGTTAATCTCATGTCGGGAGCTAAATCATCATAGGGTGGCGTCATCATGAACGATGGTAGCCAGACAGTGGAGGAATGACTCATCACTTCTACCACTGTCTTTACAAGGAGGCTAATAATTGACAAGGGCCCCCAGAACCAAGCCAATGCTGGTCTACTCCCTGTTTATAGTCCCCCAGCCAGACTGCTGGTCTACTCCCTATTTATAGTCCCCCACCCAGACTGCTGGTCTACTCCCTGTTTATAGTCCCCCAGCCAGACTGCTGGTCCACTCCTTGTTTATAGTCCCCCTGCCAGACTGCTGGTCTACTCCCTGTTTATAGTACCCCAGCCAGACTAGGAGCTAAATTCGTAAGTTAAAATATGAATCCAAGCAATATAAAGCAGTATTTATGGAAGGGTTAGTACCTTGGAGGACCTGCACGGCTTCGGACTTGCCCCCAGCGTAGTCTGCAGGAAGATTGCTGATGGGGAAGAACTCGGGCAGGGTGTCCAAAGTGGGGTGGAGGTGGAGCTGAAAACATGATGTCGTCCATATAATAATAATAATAATATCGTCTTATTCATACTGCCCGATTAAGACTATTTAAAGTCTCATTAATCCAGCAGTAAGCCCAAGATGTATTATTATGTTTTAAAAATCCCAAATGGGAGGATAACTTGTCATGTCCCGGCTGGGTTTCGAACCCGCGATCCCTGGAATCTCTGTATTCACAGAGTGCCGCCTGTACCACTGAGCTACCGGGACAGCATGTCTGCAGAAAGGTTGGACGTTTGTGGTTTTACAAAATATATAAGTGAGTTTATGTGAATCCTTTGACTATAAAGCACCATGCATTGGAAGTTGATGTGGTTACGCCGCTAGACTAGTAGTGTAAACAATCTAGAGCCTCGGTCGGCAATTAGCGGTCTGCGGTCCTTATCCGGACCGCGAAGCTCTTTTGTCCGGACCGCGAACAAAGTTGAGGACCGAAAAAAAATCATTTTTTTCTCTACCTTCAAAAAAAATTGATTTGCAAGAAGAAGTAGTCCTAGGAATGAGCAAAAAAGACAGTATCGACAGAAAGGTTTTGGTGTATGAAAGTTCTAAAAAAGTAGGTTAACTTACTTACTAAAAACCTTACTTTATTTGGTTCAACGTACATTTGTGAATCACTTTTCTCCAAAGTGAAGAATAGTGTTAAGAACAAGTTTAGATCAAGGCTGAGTGACAGCCACTTGGTAGATACCTTGAAAATTGCATCTTCTGCAGGAAGACCCAATTTAAAAAAAAATGGTACAAGGAGAGGGGGGGGGGGGGGGTTTGGTGGTTTTTATTAATCCGAACCGCAGATTTTTTTTTACTTTCCTTATCTTATAATAAGGAAAGTAATTCTCATGTTAATACGGACCCGAACAGGATTGGCGACCCCTGATCTAGATCATAATATATAGCCGTGATCTGTGGTTCAGATTCCACCCATACTTGATTTTTTTTTTACTCATTTATTTGAGTTTGTGACCATATTTATAATAATAAGGTTAGGTGGTCGAAAATGCTTTGAGTCTTAACCTCGCCTAGTGTTTACCTTCAACTAAGGAGTATTATTATTATTATTACCTATCTATATTCGACAGGAATGGTCCAGCAGCCTGATCTACCCGAATACTTCAGTGACAAGACGGAACTTCGTTCCTAATGCAAAGACTGGCCATTGCAATACAGCGCGGGAATGCGGCTAGTGTGCTGGGCACACTTCCAGTTTGTTCTACTATGGAAAATGTGTATTACTGTTAGTAAATGTATTCAAATATACCATTATTCTACAGTAGAATTTCTACTGTATATAATTCTGGGTAAATTTCATGTGGGTACCTCAAGGTAAAATCAACTAGTGAGTCTCTTGCAAATGGAGGTAAAACTCCCGTCTCAAATTACGTCCGTGATGTTCAAAGTTAACTTTACTTTGTGTGTCTAAAATTCTAACTTCCAAAACGTAAAATTACAAAAACTTCGCTTGTTTTACAAAATTTTCGCTAGGAATCGAACACTTACCATCTGCACCAAGTCTGAGTTCATCATCGGTTTGATGAGGGAGAGAACTTTGTCGATGAGGGGGTACGTGTTGATGATATGGATGGATTTGAGACGGGCTGGGTGGCATTCCTGAAGAAATTGGAGTTGATATTTAAAGGTATCTAACACATTTATATAATATTACTAGCTAAATACCGGCATTTTGTCGCCATTGAGGTTATTGCCCGTGGCTGGCGTGCTATTTGAATCATACTTGGACCAGAAAATCCCGATATTTTGAAAATGGTAATAGATACTTTAATTTTGATGATTTTTCAATATCTGTTACCGCTTGAGCTGTGGTATTGTAAACAGACAACCCGTGAGAGGACATAGTCATCAGACACTCAGACAGGCACACATTTGAGTTTTATATATAGAGATTAACAGATTTCCTAAGGTTACTTGACATAAACCCTTCGTCACTAACTGATGCTTTATTCAACTTTCGACTTACGTATGCTATAGTTGTACAACTATAAAACTATATCGCAGAACTGTTGCAGCTAATGATAAAAGGTAGCCCGGCCTTCAAATACCACTAATCTGCAGTCATGTGTGAGCTTTTTAGGGACTCTTCTTTGTTGCGCCGGTCATCACAAATGCACTGAATATGTGAACATCTTCATTAATATCTGACCTCGTTGTAGGTAGGCTGTTTGTATTATTTCTATTACAACCTTTAGTTTCCAGAAAAGAAAAAACCTACCCCCATGGTTAACAGATATCTTTAAGTTTGTGTTTTTATATTTTATGTTTATCACAATCACGATATCAAAGCTACTCAAGCTCGCTTTACTAAGGGCGAAATTAATAGACGTTTTTGTAATACCTCTGTGGCGCTAAGTCACGGATTGCGTATGGTGTAAGATAGGGAAAACCGACACTTAGCAAGGACTTAAGTTATTGATGTTGTCTATTAATTCCGCCCTTAATGTATGCTTAACTTGGAACTTGAACCACAGACCTCCAGATAAGTTCGCTGCCTTATAGATCAAGCTACTGAGGTCGGTTGAACAGATACTGAGGTCGGTTGAACAGAAGATACTGAGGTCGGTTGAACAGAAGATACTGAGGTCGGTTGAACAGATACTGAGGTCGGTTGAACAGATACTGAGGTCGGTTGAACAGAATAGATGTCTCACCTGAATGTAGACCATGAAGTTCTTGACTTGGCTGAGCTGCGTGCTGACCTTGGCCAGGTGGCCGAAGGAGAGGCCGGTCATGTCGAACACACAGATGAACCCGTCGACGAGGCCCGTTTCCGACAGGATGACGTCATTGACCGCGAAGAAGGTGCGCAGGGCGTCGACAAACGTGAACTGGGCCGCGTCTTCATTGTGCAGCTTGTACATGACGATGCGGTAGCCCTGGGGCGTCGGCTCGGGGATCAAGAACATGTCGCTGGAAACGAGAATATGACTTAACATCGCCACGTCAGGTGAATTCACCTGACACTAACCTTTCCCAGCTGGCCCCGTCAGGCATATTCACCTGACATAATTATCCCGTACGGCCCCGTCAGGTGAATTCACCTGACATAACTATCCCATACGGCCCAGTCAGGTGAATTCACCTGACATGATTATCCCGAACGGCCCCGTCAGGTGAATTCACCTGACACTAACCTTTCCCAGCTGGCCCCGTCGTCAGGCATATTCACCTGACATAATTATCCCGTACGGCCCCATCTACTGTACGGCCCCGTCAAGTGAATTCACCTGACATAACTATCCGATATGGCCCAGTCAGGTGAATTCACCTGACAAAATTATCCCGAACGGCCCCGTCAGGTGAATTCACTTGACATTGGAGTGTCATTTGGGCCTCTGAGGAAATGTAACTCTATAGCGTTGGCGATCAACGTGTTAAGATGATCGTTATTTTATTTTTATTTTTTGGAAGGGGGGATTAAGGTTCCTTTTAACTGCATGGTCAGATCACGACACGACCCAGGTTTCACCCTCCATCCGCTGGAAACTCACAAACAAGCTACCTATATTTACCTCACCCAGAACAAGTGGGACCGGGAATAGTATCAAGAGGATTTGAATTTGAAATTCAAATTCATTATTCTGGAAATGTGAAATGATTTTCACTGTGTACGAGTTAGGAGTTGAAAAGAAACCCTCCTTTTTTCCTATAAAACCAGGGGGTGCTGCAGTTCCACAGCTCCTTATGACCGGCCGCCGCCCGTGCCTGATTCTAGAACAATCGATGTACTGCATCTTTAGCTTTTAAGAATCCCTCAACCTTCAATAAATTATATATTCCGTTCTACTAACTCAACGCAATATACATAATTATTATTTACATATAATATGTACTAATATATATTGTAGGTACCTACTACCTATCGTACATATAGGTGCATAATCACTAGTTATACGGAAATTGGCCAGACTTCACTCATGTTTTTCTAGCATATATCAAAGAGATATTATTATAGTGATAATTGTACATTGCAGGAAATAAATATACAAGGAAAAATAGTTGGACATCAAGAAAACTAATGATCTGTTCACTATACTTATAAGTTTATATTTATTTTATTATATTTATCTAAACAGACCAGCCTATTACCAGACGAAGTTTTATGATGGTAAAACAGCGCATGTTATATTGAGACGGAAAATCAACCGATTTTGGAATAGCTTGATTATTCTAAGATAGATATTATGTGTGTATATCTCTACATTCAAATAAATACTAGGTATAATAAATTGTGAAATCGCCTATATATGACTGTGTCTAGATGGTGTGTCACTTCTAATAAAAAGAACAGTAGATCACCAAAAATAATAAGAATTAGCACCATTTAAACTCATATCGCTATAATGCCTGGAAACCCTGTCAAAACCTTAAAAGCAATACTTTAAAGGTTTCACGTTTCTACCTTACTGTTCGTTTCTAACATGCGGCCATGTATTCGTTGATTAAGTTGATTTTTTAATTCATATGATTAATCTAAGTAAATTAATCTTTATGATTCATAGAAACTTATTAATTATTCTGATGGTATCCATTTTTTTTTCTGCTGGTACAATACAAAATAAAGTAAATATTTAAATTTCTCTTGATATCTTGTTTGTTGTCTTTGGCCCCGCAATTATATCTTGCATTTCATCTTGGATATTCTGCGTCGCGTCTATCAAACAGGATATCTTTGAGCCATTAATCCGCTCAGAGTTTCCTAATCGATTCTCTGCTCCAGCAACTCGAGAACTGGTTTGAAATGACAAAACTCCAAACTGGTTGCACGCTGAATGGTTCATGGTGCTTGACATGAAGCCAAAGATCTACGGTGACCAAGGACCGGAGAGAAAGATCATAACAGTTAACAGAGATGGTCAATGGTCATGAATACATTATACGATAGAATTGAATGTTTTCTGCAGCTTCTTTTCAACTTCACTATAATCAGTATAAACAGAAAAGTGAGAAGTTGCTCTAAATGTACAAGAATATCAGAGCATACCTGGACAGCTGTTTCGAGCTTATTTGCTCTCATCAGCAGGTAATAGTTCTGAATATCCATGCCATGAACTAACCTCTCTATTTTAATCAGTATGAACAGAAAAGTGAGACTTAATAGCTTGTCTTCTTCTTTCACTTTGCCTTTTCCCAATCCTACTTGGGGTCGGCATTATTCAACCTCATGGTTCAGGTTGGTTAGTTGTGGCACATATATTACGGCTGGATGCCCTTCCTAACGCCAACGACTCTATATTTTGATTTAACGTCCAAATTAGGACGGGGGTTTTACACTCCAATCACAGCTGGGAATCGTGCCAGCTACCAACATTAACCTCACCTAGCCTGACTAGGGTCGGAAATACCATACTCAGGTGTTCGTTGGTAACAGAATTTTCTGTGTGAAAAGTCTACATTACAGTGTTTGAGTTTTGAGTCTACAATACAACTAATTAGACACGGTGTTTCATTTCTCGAAAATACCAGTAGGTAAATTACCTAGGATAAAGTAGTTATTTTGCAAGAAGAAAAGAAACTGTTCCTAGGTTTAGACGTTTTAGTGTTTCAAAAACGGTAATTTTGAGCGTACTTCGACAGGATATGGCGATATGGGCATCAATCTTATGAACTTCACACTAGTTGCGTAATGTTCACGGTTCACGTTACTAGTTTTCATAGTTCAATATAAAAGAAGAAGATGATGATATAGCTATTGTAATGAAATTCACAGCTGCCTGGCGAGCGATTAAAATCAGAATGCAGAGAAGACCACTGTGTGACCTTGAAGTAACTGATATGATCAATATATCACATCGTTTTAACAGAAATTCTAACACGTAGGCACGTTTTCTATGACTGACATTACTGTGAAAATATGAGTAGAAATGGATCCTGTAAAGAGTATAGAAATTGAACCCAAAAGGTCTTAAAAAACAAATACAACAATTAATTCTGCTAATCAAGTAACAACTTCACTTTATCCAGTTTTCGTAGTGTAACGGGTGTGAGTACTGTCCGTGGTCCAGAATTCTTGAGTTCGATTCCTGGTTTTTTTCTCTTCCAAAATTCACTCTCTTCCAGTCAAGTCCTAACGGCCATGTCGAGATATATGTTGTCATCTATGTAGTTCAAATCAGGCATTACTTTATACTAATCACAAGAAATTTCAAGACCTCTTATTGGTCGCAAGGCCTTGCTACTCTGATCTAAAAGTCAGCATAAGGCTACCATCTCAAAGCAGCCAATGACTCTCCGCAAATCAGAAAAGTTCTAGAACCCAGTGATTAGAGAAAAGTCTATGCATGGATGGATCTACATTTTCTGCCGTGCGGGGCAAAAGTAACGTTCGGCGAAAGAAAGTCTAGTTTTCTCGGCCTAAATATAACAGCCACTGGCTCCCTCTAATAGCTCATCTACTGACTGGGCCAGTCCACCCCTCTCATACCTCTCGTCTTGAACCCGTCCCTGATCTTTTTCCTGTGTTGAGTTAGTGACCAGGAAAAGTACCCCGAACCAGCCATATAAACCCCCCAAGTCAACTCACTAAAGCTCTAGCTGGTGGGCAAGAGATTTGGCGTCTCGACCAGGAAAAGTACCCCGAACCAGCCATATAAACCCCAAAGTCAACTCACTAGAGCTCCAGCTGGTGGGCAAGAGATTTGGGGAAAAGTACCCCGAACCAGCCATATAAACCTCCCAAAGTCAACTCACTAAAGCTCTAGCTGGTGGGCAAGAGATTTGGCGTCTCGACCAGGAAAAGTACGCCGAACCAGCCATATTAACCCCCAAAGTCAACTCACTAAAGCTCTAGCTGATGGGCAAGAGATTTGGCGTCTCGACCAAGAAAAGTACCCCGAACCAGCCATATGAACCCCCAAAGTCAACTCACTAAAGCTCTAGCTGATAGGCAAGAGATTTGGCGTCTCGACCAGGAAAAGTACCCCGAACCAGCCATATAAACCCTCCAAGTCAACTCACTAAAGCTCCAGCTAATGGGCAAGAGATTTGGCGTCTCGACCAGGAAAAGTACCCCGAACCAGGCATATAAACCCCCAAAGTCAACTCACTAAAGCTCTAGCTGGTGGGCAAGAGATTTGGCGTCTCGACCAGGAAAAGTACCCCGAACCAGCCATATAAACCCCCCAAGTCAACTGACTAAAGCTCTAGCTGATGGGCAAAAGATTTGGCGTCTCGACCAGGAAAAGTACCCCGAACCAGCCATAGAAACCCCCAAAGTCAACTCACTAAAGCTCCAACTGGTGGGCAAGAGATTTGGCGTCTCGTTTCTTGAACAGGTCCGGACATTGCGCGCGCACCGAGAAGTAGTTGTCGATGGTGTCCTTGGTCCTCTCTATGCTGAAGTAGCAACTGTGCAGGAACAGCAGGATGAACTCATCTGAGGAGGAGAAAGTGAGTCGATGAGAAAAGTGAGAAGTTCTACTACTAGAAGTGTGCTTTAGAGCTCTTGAGCATAAGTTAAGAGTTGATTTGCACATGGGAGGCAGCTAAGCCTCATTCCAGACAGCACTCTCACTCAGAAAATCCCCAAATCTCCGTTTCAACCGTCAAAATTTGTTTAAATAAAACAATCAGAAGTGTTGTTTACCCAAATAAACCAATCAGAAGACAGTGTTGTTTACCCAAATAAGCCAATCAGAAGTGTTGTTTACCCAAATAACGCAATCAGAAGTGTTGTTTACCCAAATAACCCAATCTGAAGTGTTGTTGAAAGGGAGAATTGGAGATTATGAGAGTGAGAAAGCTTTCTAGAACAAGGCCCTGGAACGCACTTAGATACAAATTAAGTTGGTATATGCAGCCAATAGGTGTCAGATACTTTAGGTGACTCAATTTAGATGTACCTATAAATCCGATAGCCTATCAGCACAACTCAGATGAAAGATTCTACCATTCAACATGAGGCACATGTGCAACTAGGATATTTACATTATTTGTATTTACTGCACAAAATCCCTTTTTGGTCCCTTGGGATCTTTTATATCAACATTCAACTGTATATTAATTAATCATGTATCTCATCTACTTACAAAGTTACCCGACCTCAGTTGCTTGATCGATAAGGCGGTGGACTTATAACCTGGAGGTCCGGTGGTTCAAGTCCCGATTTCAGCGTAGAAATAGTAAAGCGAGTTTGAGTAGTTGTGATAGCACGAAAGTGATTAACACAAAAATGATAACTTTTACTTACAAAGTTACACCATTGTACCAATAATACCTACTTAAGAACATAGCATGATCGTGAACTGATGAAATATGAGTACCATAGTAACACACATACTTACCTGCACATAATTGCAGTACCGAATACACCTATAGATATAGTTAGATTGATCCTATACAAACTTTACCTTATTACCCAGATTTATCTTCTAATCTAAGTAATCTTAGAAGTTTGAAGATCTAAAATTCAGGTCAAATTATTTGGTACCATCACTGATTACTCTTGTTGATCGTAAAGTTTTCAGACTAAGTTGAACAATTTCGTGTAAGATTTCAAAATTCGGAATTCTTGAAATCAATTACCTACAGTCTAACTGTCTGGTAGAATGTAGCTGGTGATCTTGCACACGACAGCTTCACATGTCTGTTGCAAACACGCGAATTGCATGACTGTAATAAGCCTAAGAAGGTTGTTGTCATTTAGAAGGTATTCCTCCATTCAGAGCCAGCGAACATGGCATGTGGGATACACCAATAGTGGGGCCGCCCCTTGGCCCCTGAACAAGTGCCTGATTTTTCTTTTATATACTAAAAAAAACTAGACCTTAATCTAGAATAAATGTGAACATGTATTTTTAAATATAAAACAGTTTGATTCAATGAAAGTGCGGTGTTTATAACTATAAAGTTGAAAAACACCACTTTAATATAATAGAATATAGATAGATTCCCTGATTATTGATCTTATGAATTTACAAGTTCAAAAATTAGAGAGGGAGACTTTATGAACACACTGTATAAATCTAAGAGGACCATTAAATGCATTGCCCAGGGAAGAAAGAAAACAGAGGTTCTAATATTATAAAGGTAATTAAATAGTCATTAATCGTGAATTTTGTTATTAATCAATGCTATTATTCTTCAAATTCTTAAAAAAAAAATCATTAAAATAACATTATCTTCTAATCTTAATCTAAT
This sequence comes from Bactericera cockerelli, assembly GCA_024516035.1. Lineage (NCBI taxonomy): Eukaryota > Metazoa > Arthropoda > Insecta > Hemiptera > Triozidae > Bactericera > Bactericera cockerelli. The sequence goes on along the minus strand of CM044962.1, from coordinate 12,717,369 downwards.
GATCAGGAGGTATCTACATAAAATAAATAAGTAGGTAGGTAAATAAATATTATGTACTTATTTTTGTAGAATCAATAATATCAGTATTTTGTGACAGGATCTGTTACTTACTATTTCAAGCATTGGTTATGATGTTATGGCCCTAGAGCCCTAGACTGGAAATAATCTAGCCGTCGATCGCATGGATCTGTGATCTGTGGATCGGATCCCAACCAAATTTGCAGGTTTCCTCATTTTTTTAGTATACGATCACCTTACAGACGAGATTCATACTCTTCCGAGCATTTTCTACCACTAACCTCATCTAGTGGTTACCTTCCACTAAAAATACTATTAGAAGTAGGCATATCAAGTACCTACGTACTTACAATATAGCGTTTTACAATCATGAAGTCATATTCTAGAAATAATTGGTAGGCTAATGGCTATCCACGGGCATTCTAGAAAACTAACATGCTGGGACTCTGGATTTTAAATTCAAGATCAACATTTTTATCTTCAAGGCTAATTCAGATTTGAAAGAATAGATATACGTTAACGGACTGTTACACAATCAGTGGCGATCTCTTTCATATAGGTATACCTACCATTAATAATAATACTTATGTATAATACATATTACAACATAATACAGAGGTAATAATACTAAACTCATGTTGTATTAAATTTCCTATATCAGGGAAAAATACCGACATAGATGTAGGATATAAAAAATATTTACATAATATACATTTATACATATAAGCAACTATTTTCAGTATTTTTTGTAATTTTATTGAAACATAATACACCTTTATAGGTAGGTATGGGTGCTATAATTGCTATATGTATAATGTGTGCGTTGTTTCAAGTAAAAAAATCTCCAATTTCTTATGGACCTCCGTTTTTGGAGGAAATAATTCATAATAAAAATTGAATCCATTCAAAAAACATTGAAGAAACCTTTTCATGCTTCGTTCTTCCTTTAGAATATTCAAACGAGATCGAATCCCACTGACGGAAACATTTTTTTTCGATAGTGTTTCTTTTTCATTTTATAAAAATAAAGAGACACTTTCAAAGTTCGATCTCGTTTGAAACAACATTTTCCATTCAAAGTTCGGGACAAAATGTTGAACTCAGCGAGATCTCGGCTTAAGTAGTTCAATTGATATTTTTCCATGTGCACGTTCAGTGGTTGATGAAGACGTTCTGTCTAAATGCAGTCGAAACTGGATATAAGAGAGCTCAAGGGACCGGAAAATTTTCTCTTATAAGGAGGTTATGTTACTTTATCATTATCATACAGTGGCGTTATGGTGAAGGATGGTAGCCAGACAGTGGAGGAATGACTCAGCACTTCTACCACTGTCTTTACAGGGAGGCTAATAATTGACAAGGGCCCCTAGAACCAAGCCAATGCTGGTCTACTCCCTGTTTATTTAGTCCCCCAGCCAGACTGCTGGTCTACTCCCTGTTTATAGTCCCCCAGCCAGACTGCTGGTCTTCTCGCTATTTATAGTCCCCCAGTCAGACTGTTACTTTATAGAGAGGAATATTTGACCTGGAAATCGTTCTCTTTTATCCAAGTTTCTTCTACGTCCAGGTTTGACTGATAGTTCATAAAAATATACCTACCCATAACCTAGTAAGTAGCTTAGCTACATATTTCTATAATTATTAGATATTATTATAATTTTGTATTTCATGTTTGTTTTTTAACATTAAGACAATCTGAGGCAGTCTTTACAGTTTTGATCATTTATCAAAATTACTACCCGGCTACTAGGGAGTCTCAGTACTACATCAGAACCGACGCATGCGTCAATGAAGTTATGGCATCTCAGCACCATTTAAGCACACTTCAAGATAAATTGTACCTAATAGTATCTTGAATAAATGATGTATTATGATTTATGATAAATAATATTGAACTATGGTATCATAATTATATCATTGATTATACCTAGGTAGTTTAGTGGTCATCTTATTTTTCTGTCTTTTTCCACTGTATAAATATACAGGACTTCCATAAAGTCTCACCCAGGCCTGGGTTTCTCGAATACGACTTATAGGTAGCATCAAAAAAAAAAAAAAAAAAAAAGCCCGTATTCCTGAATCTTAGGGGGATTAATTTTCAGCAATTTTTTTTTGTATACACGACCCCTGTCAGGCTGGGCAACTGGGCATGGACCAACTTTAAAATCTTAAATAGAATGGTACGTCGTGTGGCATATTGTTTTAAAAGACCGCTCGAAGAAAATCCTGAAACTATCAGATATTACGTCTACGTACTACCTATATCATGCAATTTCGGCAGTACAAAAAGCTCCATTAATTATACAATATCGGGTACTTATATTCCTTATTACTATTATTTTAATCTTCATTAGGACAAAGTACAAAATTTGCAGTATAAAAGAAAAAACAAACAAATGAGAAAATAGTATGAAAAAAAAAAAAAATAATAATAATAATACTAATGTAAAGGGCGGGGTTGTAGCCTGTGGCAATCTCTTCCACCCAACCCTTATCAACGTCATCGTGATGCACAGCGGATATACATGATGACAGACCACCCTGAACACCGACGATGCGATGAGTCCTATGATAGATAACTATAATCTATGATAGATTATAGTAGCCGCTCCAGAGACTGCTTAATAATACTAATTCTATGCCATTAGCGGGGCACGATCAAGGTCATCGCTTTGGACGTCACCGTACCGGTCAGGTATGAACGAGCAGAATATTCTGGCTGGGTGGAAGAGAACGTCTCTATCAGGCGCGGCCGGTGGGGAAAAGTTTTTGGGGTACTGCATACCAGCATACCGTATACCTACTAAAATAGAATTAATACAGGTGCTCTTTCAGTATCTAAAAGAATTTTAAGTTTATTTACCATGCCCATTGCCCATTATAACAATTATGCATCCATTATTCTAGAAATGTGTGATAATTTTTACTGTGTACGACTTGAGAAAATCCTCTCTTTTTTTATTTTGACATTTTCATGTCTTTGCTCTGGCACATAACCAAAATTATGTAACGAAATTATGTGACGAAATTATGTAACGAAATTATGTGACGAAATTATGTAACGAAATTATGTGACGAAATTATGTAACGAAATATTAAATTATAAAAAGAGAGAAGAGAAAAAGTATGTGTCATGCGCACAATAACGAAATTTGGTCAGTTAAGTTTTAGACCTTGAATAGTAAAGATGAAAATGTCCCAATGGTTGCAGACTCGTATGCAAGCGTTTTTTTTTTTAACGTTAACTAGGCACATTGCATATCGTTTGAACCGGAAATTTGTCAGCTACAAGAATTTTTGACATTTTCATGTCTTTGCTCTGGCACATAACCAAAATTATGTAACGAAATTATGTAACGAAATTAAGTGACGAAATTATGTAACGAAATTAAGTGACGAAATTAAGTGACGAAATTATGTAACGAAATTAAGTGACGAAATTATGTAACGAAATTAAATGACGACATTATGTAACGAAATTAAGTGACGAAATTATGTAACGAAATTAAGTGACGAAATTATGTAACGAAATTATGTAACGAAATATTAAATTATAAAAAGAGAGAAGAGAAAAAGTATGTGTCATGCGCACAATAACGAAATATGTATTAAATTATAAAAAGAGAGAAGAGAAAAAGTATGTCATGCGCACAATACGAAATTTGGTCAGTTAAGTTTTAGACATTGAATAGTAAAGATGAAAATGTCCCAATGGTTGCAGACTCGTATGCAAGCGTTTTTTTGACATTTTCATGTCTTTGCTCTGGCACAGCGGTCGGCAACCTTTTAAACTACGCGGACCCCTAGCTTATCTCGAGATTTTTTAAGGGACCCCCACATTATCAAAGGGGGGGGGGGGGGGTATGAAAGAAAATTAGTTAGGGGGAAGTAGGGTACTTCGGACTATTCATGATTCGAGTTCATGAGCTATTTTTCTTAGTCTCTTTTTAAATCCTGAAATGGCTTCGCGGACCCCCAATTTAGCTCTCGAGGACCCCCGGGGGTCCGCGGACCCCAGGTTGCCGACCGCTGCTCTGGCATATAACCAAAATTATGTAACGAAATTATGTAACGAAATTATGTGACGAAATTATGTAACGAAATTATGTAACGAAATATTTCTCTTCTCTCTTTTTATAATTTAATATTTCGTTATTTTTCTTCTTTCTTGTATATTTCGTCTGGGGGTGCTGGAACTGCTGGAGCTCCGCAGCTCCTTAGCACCGGCCGCGCCTGGTCTCTAAAGAACAGTCCAGAGGAGAGGCTATTTTTTTCTTTTATCTGGTAGTTGTTTTGTTTTTTGTGTTTTGTGTTTTTTTTCTATTCTTTGTTTGTTTGTTTTGTCATCTTTTGTTTGTTTGTTTTTCTATTGTTTGTTTTTTTTTCTTTTATTTGTTTATTTTTCTTTTGTTTGCTTTTTTTGAGATTACATTAATGATGATTTTGTCAATGTATTTTGTGCATTCCCCAAACACTGGTACAATTGGTCTCTAAGGTAAAAAAAAAAAAAAACAAGTTGAATATAGACGACAATTAACACAGGATCTTCACTTCACCCACATCGCAATAAAACGTAAATAATTAAAGCAATACTCAATTCACTCTGTTTTTAAGTAAGATGATTATGGGTTTATATATCTTGACGAATGACTTGCCGAAATAGTGGCTAAGGTATTTCATAAGCCTATTATGATGAAGAGTTGAGCACTGATTTAGGTTTAAGGATGAGCCCAATTAGTAGGACCTGCAGCCAGATTCCAAGGTCCCCCCAATTATAGCTATCACAGGACCACATAATAACCATGGAACGTACAGCTGAGTTTACTTTATTAAACCTACCATGTTATTAAAGCTATGTACCAAAACATCCGGACATCCAAGCACAAAAGTAGGTTAATCATTTTAATTGTTGAAATTATCATGACGAAACTCAAACTTTTCACTTTAAAAAAAACCTATAAAAAAAAAAATCTTGTCAATGCAAATAAATCAAGAATAAAATCCGTTGGACATGATGGGAAGAATCCGATGAACTGTTCAGAACTGAGGAAGCAAATGTTCCTTAAGCTCTTTCAGAAGTACACCACCATCGTAAGTTTTAAAATTTATTGCATGATAAGGGCCGTATTATGAAACAGGATTAAGGATCTATCTAGGATTTGTTAATCCAAGCCACTAACACTTATAACTCCCTTGCCTTTATCCCATTTTACCTTATGTTGCTATAGGGGTCGGGCGGTCGGCATTGTTCAACCTCATTGTTGAGGTTGGTAGGGTGGAGCAGGATTTTTTATGGCTGGATACCCTTCCTAACGCCAACGATTCTATTTGTTTTTAACGTCCTAATCAAGACGGGGGTTTTACCCTCCATTCGCTGGGAATTGTACCGGTGACCAAGGACCGGGGAGAAAGATCATAACAGAGATGGTCATGAATAAATTACACGATAGAATTGAATAGTTTCTGCATTTTCAACTTAATAGATCAAGTCTTCTTCTTTCACTGTGCCTTTTCCCAATCTTACTTAGGCTCGGCATTGTTCAACCTCAATGTTCAGGTTGGTTGGTTGTGGCACATATATTACAGCTGGATGCCCTTCCTAACGCCAACGATTCTATTTGGTTTTAAAGTCCTAATTAGGACGGGGGTTTTACCCTCCATTCGCTGGGAATCGTAACAGGTACCCACATTAATACAGGGACGTACCCACATTAATAGAGGGACCCACCCACATTTGTACAGGGACCTACCCACATTAATACAGGGACCTACCCACATTAATACAGGGACCTACCCACATTAATAGAGGGACCTACCCACATTAATACAGGGACCTACCCACATTAATACAGGGACCTACCCACATACAGGGACCTACCCACATTAATACAGGGACCTACCCACATTAATACAGGGACCTACCCACATTAATACAGGGACCTACCCACATTAATACAGGGACCTACCCACATTAATACAGGGACCTACCCACATACAGGGACCTACCCACATTAATACAGGGACCTACCCACATTAATACAGGGACCTACCCACATTAATACAGGGACCTACCCACATTAATAAAGGGACCTACCCACATTAATACAGGGACCTACCCACATTAATACAGGGACCTACCCACATTAATACAGGGACCTACCCACATTAATAAAGGGACCTACCCACATTAATACAGGGACCTACCCACATTAATACAGGGACCTACCCTCATTAATACAGGGACCTAGCCACATTAATACAGGGACCTACCTACATTAATACAGGGACCTACCCACATTAGTACAGGGACCTACCACTGATGGCCGGAATGTGCTGCTGGTGGCTTAGCCACTGCTTGATGTTCTGGATGTCGTTGGCCTGGTCTTTGGTGCTGACAGCGAGAGACTGGAAGGGGTACCTGTGCTTCATAGTGACGGGTGGGAATTCTGGAAACAAAGAAATATACATACAATACAATACTTAATAAAATACAATACAATAAAATACTCCCAATACAATACAGTACTCTGTTTATCCTGCGAGAGTGAGACTAAAGAGTCCCTTCACTCTCACAGTCTAAAAGTACAACAGATATTGTACTTCAAGCCAATTTTAATGAAAAAACTGTAATATGAAATTGAATAAAGTCCTTCCTTCCTAAACAAATTCTCATTTAATTCATTGGTGACTAGCGGGGTGCACATGCTTCGCCAAGTCATCACACACACTTGAGGACGGTTGAGAATTTTAGAAGTTTTCATGAGATGAGAACTATAATAATAATAATATCGCCTTATTTCTACTGCCCGATGAGGACTATTAAGTCCCATTATTCCAACAGTAAGCCCAAGACATATTATTATGTGATAAAAATCCCAAATGGGAGGATAACTTGTCATGTCTCGGCTGGGTTTCGAACCCACGACCTCTAGAACCTCTGGATTCACAGAGTGCCGCCTTTACCACTGAGCTACCGGGACACAAAAGGTGCCTTCGGTTCAGAACCATGACTGAAAGATCTGGTACACAGACCAAACACTCGGCTCATTGATTAGATTACGCCATGTGCCCGGTGACCTCAGCATCATTTTCTGAGAGACTGCCGCAGCTTGCCCGTGGCAGTGAGGACTGGTTTCTGTGGAATGCCACAATGATCAATGAGCTCCATTATTTTATGCTCAAAAGTAACAACACGTTCGATCATTTTTCCTTTGTCTTTTTCAGTTTTGAAAAGGCTTCAAATTATTATCATTATTATTGATCGTTTTATTTCTCATATTTATACATAATATGGTAATAAATATTATTCTATGGGCTAGCAGTAGCAAACATAGAAGTATTCAATTGTTGATAAGGAGACGTTGATATTATGATGAGTGGGACAGGAATCTTCGGAGCAGGCGACAATTTTCGAGCAGGACAGCTTTTTGCATTTCATGTACAAGTGACAGAGGCAGGTTGATTTTCTTAGTGTGGGTGTAGAAACTGCGATGAATTACTCCGTTTGTGGATATGATGACGGGGATGGTTTCTACATTTTCTATGTTCCACATGTTTGAGATTTCCACAGCCAGATCTTGGTATTTGTGGATCTTGAGAGCTGTTGAATTTAATATGTTATGATCGGCTGGGATGGCAATATCAATTAGTTTGACGGAATTGTTAATTTTGTCCACCATTATAATATCGGGTCTGTTGGCTTCAATTCTTCGATCTGTAACAACCGTCGAATCCCAATACAGCTTTGCTATCGAGTTTTCTAGAATTGGTTCTGGGTGGTATTTATAGAACATTATTTTTTTCTCGGATAGTTTGAAAGTTAGTGCAAGATATTGGTGCACTAATTTAGCTGCCGAGTTATGACGATGTAGATAATCAGAGTTAGCCAGGATTGAACAGCTAGATGTGATGTGTTGGATGGTTTCAGGCATGCTTTGACATAATCTACATCTATCATCTATGTTTTGCTTCAGAATATGTTTCTTATAATTTTTTGTCGCAATTACTTGATCTTGGATCGCGAGTACAAAACCTTCTGTCTCTCCATAGAGTGAGCTCTTCCTCAGCCATGCATTAGAGGATTCATGGTTACTGTCCAGAGTTTCTTTGAATCGTCCGTGCAAGGATTTCTGTTGCCACTTGTTGATTAGTGTTTCAGTCTGGATTTGTTGGGGCATTTCATCTGTTCCAAGATCAAGTGCTGATAAGTTGTTGTCAGCCTCGATGACTGCGGCATGAAGTGGGGATGTGTCTTTTTTGTTGAAAAAGTATGTTTTCAAGTTTTTCTTTTCCTTCTGTGCAAGTTGTTCGAGACATATCATTCCTCTACCGCCTGATGATCTGGGTAGGTATAACCGTTCAGTACAAGCACGGGGATGGTGCATACGGTATTGAGTCATTAGGACTCGAGTTCGTCTATCCATAGCTTGAAGATCAGTTGTCGTCCATGGTATTATTCCAAATGAATAGGATATGAATGGGACGCACCAGCTATTATATGCTTTTATTTTATTTTTCCCGTCAAGATTTGTCGATAATATTTTCTTTATCCTTGTTACGAAACCATCAATTAACTTTTCTTTTACATCAGTCTTGTTGAACACAAGATCTTGAAATATTCCTAGGTATTTGTAATAGGAATCTATGGATGGAAGAGTACAAGTTGTGAGTGCTAGATTGACATTTTCATGGTGCAATAATTTTCCTCTTTTGACTTCTAAAGTAGCACATTTTTCCAATCCAAATTTCATATTGATATCCGATGAGAAGATGGAAGTGGTCTCAAGGAGTGACTGTAGTTCTACTTTATTCTTTGCATAGATTTTCAAATCATCAACATAGAGCAGATGGGATATGTTGAAGTCTGACGCGCTGTTGAGTTTGTATCCTTTGTGAGTGTTGTTGAGGATGTTGCTAAGCGGGTTCAACGCAAGACAGAACCACTGCGGACTCCAGCCGTCACCCTGAAATATTCCTTTCTTGATCGGGATGAAATCTGATTCAAAATTTACAGGTACGGTGTTATATCTGCTCTCTGCTGACACAACCAAGGATAATTTGGTACACCATGCATGCATACTATGTTTCAGGAACTGAATAAGCACGGGGTCGATTTTGTAGATTTTTAGTATTTCTAACAACCAACTGTGTGGTACAGAATCGTACGCCTTGGAGTAGTCCACCCAGGCTACTGAAATATTCTTGTTTCTTTTTTTCGCTTGAGCACATATTATATTATCGATGATCAGCTGTTCTTTGCAACCGCGTGAGTTTTTGCGACATCCCTTCTGATTTTCACACATAATATTGTTTTCAGTGACAAATTTATCGATCTTGAATTGAATGATGCTAGTAATTATCTTATACATTGTATTGAGACAAGTGATTGGGCGATAATTCTTTGGATTTCTTAGATCACTGGATTTAGGTTTTAAGTAGGTGATGCCTTGATTGAGGAATGCTGGTAATATGGTGGGATTTTGAAAGACATTATTAACATGTGTTACAAGGTGGACATGAACACTTGTGAAATATTTCCACCAATAATTTTGAACTTTATCCAAGCCAGGTGATTTCCAATTGTGTAGTTTATGGATTACATATTATTATTATTATTATTATTATTATTATTATTATTATTATTATTATTATTATTATTATTATTATTATTATAGTAAGCTTTATTGGGAGGACAGAGTACAATGGTAACAGTATAAAATTAAGAAAAAACAAACAAATGACAAAATAAATAAGTAAAAAAGAAAATAACAATAATGTCCTACTTAAAGGGCGGGGTTAATGCCTGTGGCAATCTCTTCCACCCAACCCTTATTATCTGACCTGGTTGCAGGGTTTTCAGTGAAACCCTTACAATTAACACTGCAACCTAATTAGATCTATTGTGACCAGTTAATTCTATTTGGTTTTAACGTTCTAATTGAGAAATGCCAGCCTCACGTGTTTGAAGGGAACAGAATTTCCTTCGAAAAGTCTGCCCCAACCGGTGATCGAACTCGGGATCTCTGGACTACGGGCCGTGGTCACAACAGTCACGCCACGGAGGCTGGCTGTTTTGAACTTCAAAACAAGGACACAATACTTCCGATATGAAAAATCTGTTCCGGTAGCTCAGTGGTCAAGGCGATTGTCTGGTAATCCAGAGTTCACGGATTCGAAACCTAGCCGAGACAAGACATGTTTTCCTTCCATTTGGGATTCTAAATAATAGGACTTATTGTGAACTTTATTATGTAGCACGCATTATTACTATTATGTATGCAGGAAAATAAAGGAATGATATATTAGAAGAGAATACAATTGTAAGTACTTTATTAAGAACAAGAATGAAGACTGGGAAAACAGGCAGAAATCTAGATAAACAACTGAGGTTGCTATAGCAACATAAATACATAAATACATGGACATAAAATATACAACAGTCTCCCCCACTAGTGATAGGTCACCACATAGTCACCATAACGGACTGGAGGACGTCTGTCTCTCTGAGATCTCCTGACTTCTTGAGGAGGATGAATATGATCAGGTGGCAATGCTGGTACTGTTGAAGAGGGTTGACTTTCATGTGATGAGCAACTAGGTTGAGGGTTTGAAAGAATAACATGATCAGGTTTATTCCACCTTGGAATCTCGAAACTTTGTGATGGTCCAAATGACACTGATTTCTTTTCGACTAATGTAGAATGGAGCTGATTGATATGTCGCTTGATTGTTCGACCAGAGTCAAGAGTTACCAAATAATGACGATAACCAAGTTTTCTTTTGATTACACCAAACTGCCATGGACTCATCACGCGTACCTGGACTCTCTCCCCCACTGATAGTGAACGGGCAGGTTTCGGAATAATGTTTGAAGACTGTGGATGATACGGGAAAATTGCATCCATACGAATTCTCAGCTTCCTGTGCAGGTACAGCTCGGCAGGAGAATTTCCACACGAGAGAGGAGTTGCACGATAGCGTAATAAAATATTTTGAACTTTGATGTTGATCGGTAGTTTTTCATTTGAGACTGCTTTGAGACGATGTTTTAGAGTTTGAACATTTCTTTCAGCAAGTCCATTGGTCGCAGGATGTCCTGGCGCAATAAACTTTTGGAAGATACCATGAGTAGTGCAATAATAATGAAATTCTTCACTCTGAAAAATTGAAGCATTGTCTGATACCATGACTGTAGGATACCCATGACCAGAAAAAATATTTTCTAATAAGTTGATAGTACTAGAACTGCTAGGTGCGTTCTTAATAATTTTTACCTCAGCCCATTTGGATTTGGCATCGACACATACCAGGAAAAAATGATTTTCGAAAGGACCAGCATAGTCTATGTGCACACGTTCCCAGTTATCTTGAGGAGGATCCCATGGATGAACTGGAACTTTTGGAGGATTTGAACGGTTCATAGCGCAACTATGACAACTTCTCACCAATCTCTCGATGTCCTTGTCAATATTACACCAGTACACATAGCGTCGGGCCAGCTGTTTCATTTTGGTAATACCCAAGTGAGTTTCATGTAATTCATTGAGAACTGTAGGGCGTAAGGACTTCGGAATGAGGAGTCTATCTTTACGAAAAATTATTCCATCAACCAGAGTAAATTCAGATTCGTTTGAAGTATTTTTTAAATCATGTAATATCTGTTGTAATTCAGGATCTTTTTCTGTTTCATTTTTGATAGTTTGAGCAGTGATGTTTTTACTTGATATTTGAAATAATGTTTCAGCACAAATTTGATTCACTTCATCACCAATGAGTTGATCATTTGAAACTTTTCGATGTAGAACAGGAGCACGAGATAAGCAATCTACGTTCTGATTATCTTCGCCTCGTTTGAATTTGACAGAATAATTGAAACCTGAGAGGAAAGAAGCATATCTGAGAAGTCTAGATGAAGTCATCTGTGGTAGTGCTTTGTTTGGATGAAAAATTCTAGTTAGTGGTTGATTATCAGTGTACAGTAAGAAATGTCGACCAAAAAGATATTTGTAGAAATATGTAACGCCAAAAATGATAGCGAGCGCTTCACGATCTAATTGGCTATAATTTTCTTCTGATGCCGTGAGCGATCGGCTAGCGTAAGCGATAGGCTTTTCTATGCCATTTACAGTGTGACTCAATACTGCAGCTATACCGTGTGGACTGGCGTCCGTAGTAAGTATAACTGGTAAACTGGGATCGAACGGTGTAAGTACTCGGTCACTACATAATTCTGATTTTAATTTTAGGAAAGCGGCTTCACAGTGTGATGACCAAAACCATTTTTGTCCTTTCTTGAGAAGACATCGTAATGGATATGATATGTTTGAAAAATCTGGAATAAATTGAGAATAATATGTTACAAGACCTAGAAATTGTTTGATTTGTTCTGGATTTGAAGGAGACGGCACATCTTGTATAGCGCGTACCTTCATTGGATTCTTGCTAATCTTATTGAATTGAATCACATATCCTAGATATTCAATATTTTCTAATAGAAATGAACATTTATTTTTATTGATATGTAGATCGTACTGAGTAAGTTTCTGAAGACATGCAACTAGGTTCTGAAGACAAATTTGACGGCTTGGACCATGAATAATAATATCATCAAAATAAGCTTCCACGCCTTGAAGTCCTTTGAGAATTTGGCACAGGATTCTATTGAAATCTGATGGAGCTGTCTTGATACCAAAACTTAGACGATTCATGCGGTAAGTACCTCTATGAGTTGAAATAGTTTGAATCTTGCTGCTTTCTTCGTCTACTTTTAAATGCAAGTAAGCCTTGTATAAATCTAATTTACAAAAATATCGGGAATGTCGAAGACTATGAAGAACATCATCAATGCGCCTGATAGGAAAATTAGCTTGAACTAGTCTTTCATTCACACCACACTTGTAATCCACACACAAGCGTACTCCTCCATCTGGTTTAGGAATAACAACCAGTGGCGAACCCCAATCACTTGCAGTAACTTGTGTTATAATTCCATCAGCTTCGAGCGAGTCTAATTCTTTGTCCACTCGTTCCTGAAGAGCATAGGGCACATCTCTTTCTCTTGTAAATATTGGCTTTGCATGTTCTCTTAACTGGAGTGAAACTTGAAAATCTGGGACGCAACCAACTTTTTCTTCAAAAATTGAAGCAAATTGCTTTAAAATATTTTCGATAGAATTATCGTGTTGAATGTGTAGAGTTGGAAAATTATTTTTGTTATTTGAATCAATTTTTCCAAGTTCTAGCGCAAGTTCTCTAATCCATTGTCTACCCAATATAGCATCATGACCAGTTGGCACAACATATAATTCACCAATAATTTCTTTTCCACCATAGGCTACTCGGAGATTAATTTTGCCTAGGGGTGTAATTATATTACCTGAGTATGAGCGAAATGAAACGTGTGACTTTTCTAATGGTAATTTTAAATTCAATTTTTGAAAATCATTCTGAGATAGCAATGAGAACTTAGCACCTGAGTCAACTTCGAATCTTTGAATTTTCCCATTGAGGAAAACATCAATGAGATACTTGTCGGAGTCGGACACTTCAAATAAATCCAAAATTTGGGGTTGAATTATGTCGACTTTACTAAGACCATATTGAATAGAAGAATAATTATTATTATTATAAACGGGAGTGTAATCATCAACCGTGTTTGTAGCATAGTTTGAATTCTTCTTTTGCGATAGCATTGTAGAGAGACATACCTTTGCAACGTGTCCTTGCTTATGACAAGAATTACACTTGAGTCGGGCTCTATCCGTCCTGCATGACGATACCTTGTGATTATTTCTTCCACACCTGAGACAACAGTTTTCTATACCAAGGGCTTTGAAGTTGACATTACGGGGATTTGAACTGTGACTGTGATGTGTAAGTGACGTACGACTGGAACTTGAAGAATAACTGGATCTGGGCTTTCTTGTACTTGATCTACTCCTGTTGGAAATTGTATTGATATCATGAGCATTTGAACTACCATAAGTAGTGTTGTTAGAATTTGAGTTAGTAGATTTTAATTCTCGGCTGTGTATCTTGGACGCTTCAAGAGCTGTTGCTTTGAGTAAAACATCTTCAAAAGATAAATTATCAGACTGGAGAATCTGTTCTCGCACCCAATCGTCTCTAAGACCTCTTATAAATTGAGCACGGAGAAAAATACCAGAAATGGAGTTAGATTTGTTACATTCACATTTAACTTTGAATTCACAATCTGCAATGTCTCTTTGTAATAACGAAACGAAGTCAGCAATGTTCTGACTCTCCTTCTGAAATATATTCAGGAAATAGTGTTGAGAAACAACTATGTTTTTCTTAGGAATCAGAAGTTTCTTTAAACAAGATAAGAGCTCATCAAATGTTAACTTTTTTACTGGTTTCTCTGGGCCTAAGAATGCTACTAGGTTATTGTAGTGTTTTGAACCTATTGACACACAGAGTAGTTGAGCGATCTTGTCTTTTTCTGTGACATTTTTCATTCGACAGTAATTTTCAAAACGTTCAATGTAGTTTAAAAATTTCTCCTTCTCTGTATCATAATTTTCAAACGGAGCAATACTTGAAAACTTAGACTGTGAACTGGGTTTGAACTGTGAAACTAGTTGATTGATAAAAGCTGTTTGCTGATCTTGAAAAGATTTTAAAATTTGTTTGAGTTGATCTGCATCCATATTGAAATTTGAATTTGAAAATCTTGAAATTGAAATTTGAAGTTGAATCGAAAATATTTAGTACTTATCTGGAAATTGATACATCTGCATACACAAAATCTTCTTCACTCGTCGCCAAACTATTGTGAACTTTATTATGTAGCACGCATTATTACTATTATGTATGCAGGAAAATAAAGGAATGATATATTAGAAGAGAATACAATTGTAAGTACTTTATTAAGAACAAGAATGAAGACTGGGAAAACAGGCAGAAATCTAGATAAACAACTGAGGTTGCTATAGCAACATAAATACATAAATACATGGACATAAAATATACAACAGGACTCATTAGTCCTAAGCGGACAATATACATAAGGCGATATTATTATCATGATTGTAGATAATATATTATAATATATTATTAATTAAAGTATTTTTAAACAAAACGAGATAGATGCATTAATAAGTCTTGAAATATTAATACGTCATTGCAGTACAGTATTGGCAATTTGGCATAAAATATACACATTTGCAATGTAGGTACAATTGAAGGTTCAAAATTAACTGAAGCAATTTTGAATTATATTTAATTTTATTAAAAAAATAATACCTAATCACGAATAATGATAATAATATTGTAACAATGTTAGCTAACACGAAGAAATCCGGTGCTAGGTGAAAGATAAATAAAGTTGTTTTCTTTTGCAATACTTCGCATCCATCGCAGACTTGACCAGATGACCACAGACCTGACCTAATGTTTCGCCAATTGACCTCACACATGTCTTGACCAATATTGACCATCCTCAACACATGGATTGGTCAAGAACCACAATCCCATGATACGGTCATACTGGTTTTGATGACGCGTTCTCCAAAATTTAGCAAACACGCTAGGTACTGCTATGTAGAGTGGTGATTAATCGAATACATTCCTTGGTGAGGTCCAAGAGCGTGATATTAAACTTGATATCGCAACAGTTGAATTTTGATATTGATATAATTTATTAGACTGGTTTTTTTGTGGTGGGCAGGAAAAAACTACTGAAGAAACTCAGGCCCGGCTCATCCTGGTTTGGGGTGTGGCATTTCCACCCGATAGGTTTTACCTTCTCTGGCTGCACCTGAGTTACGGTCCTAGCATGGCCCTATATTTATTTTTCCTAACCCATCGTTTCGGGCCAGAACTTCGGCACATGGGTCAACATTTTAAGACCAAGATCCCACTGAGTGCGACGTTTTGTCTCGCAACATTTCTTGCTCTGCTCTTCTGTTCGAATCAAAAATGAAATCGAATCCCAGTTCCCCCTGACTGAAGCATTGGCTCGCAAAACTTCCCATTCAAAATTCCCAGAAAATTCCAGGGAATATGCAACACTAGGTATTATTGATTTTCCTCATCAGCTGCCCCCCCAGCCAAAATGCTCCCTACGCCCATGGTATTATTATTATATACTGGTTGGAGTTCCACAAGAGAAGCACCAATTATCACACCGACCTCTATTTAGATCTATTGTGACCAGTTGATTCTATTTGGTTTAACGTCCTGATTTGAAGTAGTCAGGACGGAGTTTTTACCCTCCATTCACTGGGAATCGTACCAGCTACTCACATTAACCTCACCCAGCTAGGGTAGGGCCGGAAATGCCAGCCTCACGTGTTTGGAAGGAGCAGAATTTTCTTCAAAAAGTCTGCTCCAACCGGGAGTCGAACTCAGGATCTCTGGACTACGGGCAGTAGTCTGAATTATTACGCCACGGAGGCTGTTCGCCCATGGTAGGATCCAGTCTTATTTTGCACCACAGAGATTTTATCTCCAGAAACCTACGAAATCACATAAAATCCCTCGTGACTTCAGACTTGTCAAGGCCAGTGCTCCGAGAATGTTATCTGATGTGTGCAACGGAATAAATTTAGTGGCCAGAGAATAAAAGTTACGAAAAAAAAACTGGTTCCAGATTTGAAGAAATGTAAGTCAAGTGCGCGTGCGCTAATTGAAACAGATGATGTATCCACCACGCGTGAAGCTGTATAATGGCCAGTTACCTACGTTAGGTTTTGTTATTCCTTTCAATAAAGTAATTATATGGCTGCTATTGCATTTTTATATTTTTTTCTTCTTAAAATGAAGCGCATCTCAATAAAGTAATACAATTAAGCTCGCCGGAAGGCGAGCGCTCGTCAAGTAGCGCCAGCCAACCGGGCTATATTAACAAGGAACAGAGTTTATATGTATTTTGTTTTATTGTTTTACAATGCAATACTATGTTCATCCTGCAAGAATGAGACTAAAGAGTCTTTTTACTCTCACAGTCTGAACAAAGTAACTGGCTTCTATATGGATACAGAACTTTGATAATAATAATAATAATAAAGTGACTGGCTTTTATCTAAATTTAAGATAAATATGGGACCACTTTATGATAAAGTAAATAAATGGCTTCTACTATTTCAATTAAAAAATTAAAAAGTTCCATAATTGATTAAACAGGGAGTAGACCAGCAGTCTGGCTGGGCGACTATAAACAGGGAGTAGACCAGCATTGGCTCGGTTCTGGGGGCCCTTGTCAATTATTAGCCTCCTTGTAAAGACAGTGGTAGAAGTTCTGAGTCATTCCTCCACTGTCTGGCTACCATTGTTCACGATGACGCCACCCTATGATGATAATTGATTTTAGATGAAGTTGGTCTTGTAATCAGTGGTGCGTCGTCCACATTCAAAGTAGAAAGTAGAAAAAATCTACCCGCGAAATAAAATTGTAAAGAAGATAAAAATGTTAAAATTGCTCCTGCAAAGTTATAATAAGTAATACCTATTGTTGTAAAGCATCTAAAAGAAAAATGGGTGTTGAAAATTAGCTCAGTGGTTAAGCACTCGCTTGCCATGCGGAAAGTCCCGGGTTCAATCCCCTGAGTCGACAAAAAAATTGTATTCTAAATTTGGTTTCAGTTGTTTGTAAGATACCTTCCGGTGCGCTCGTGTTGACCCAGCACCTAGCAGTACCTCCTGTTCCATGATAACGATTACGAAATAAAAAAGTCTATGAAAAACTCATCTTTAAAATAAAAAAAATCTAAATATGAAATAAGTGTTTGGTGTTTTTATCAGATAGTAACCAATATAGTACAACTTCTCACTTTTCTGATTATGCTGATTAAAATACAGAGGTTAGTTGATGACATGGACATTCAGAACTATTACATGCTGATGAGAGCAAATCAGCTCCAAACAGCTGTTCAAGTATGTTCTGATGTTCATCTACATTCAGTACATATTCTCACTTGTTTATACTGACTCTTTTTTGTGCCAACATCTTGACTACCTTCTTCAAGTTCCCCACACTTCATGGAGTCAGGTATTTTCCAGTTAGGTATACACCTATGAGTGAAAAATGCATAAAACGAGCAGTGCTAGGTAATAAGTGGAATCTTATGGGCGTATAGGGTAATAGGTGTAATAACTATTTACATCTAAAGGAGATAATGATGAATGTCAAGTGTGGGTCCGAAACCAACCCATCAGGAATAGGAAGGTTAGGTAAACGGGCAAACAGTTAGCCAGCCTCCGTGGCGTAACGGTTGTGACTACTGCCCTTAGTCCAGAGATCCTGAGTTCGATTTCCGGTTGAAGCAAACTTTTCGCACAGAAAATATTGTTTCCTCCGAATATGTGAGGCTGGCAATTCCGGCCCTACCCAGGCTGGGTGAGGTTAATGTGGGTAGCTAGTGCGATTCCCAGCGAATGGAGGGTAAAATTCCCGTCCTGTCTACCTCAAGTCAGGACGTTAAAACCAAATAGAATCAATGGACATGAAAGGACCCTAGACTTATTATAATCCTCTCACCGCCGTGATTTAGGTATCAATACCTATCTCACGGAGAAGGAATTATTATTCCGAGTCAAAATTGTCTGCAGTAAAAAATACCTAACTTTCTGGTTCTGGTGAGATAGAAGGAAATGGTCTTCTGTAGTTCCTGTACTTACATAAAAAATGAACAAAAGTAACCTTGGAAATATTGAGAACAAAATTGTGCTAAAGTGAGGTAGATCAAAAAAAGAAGAAGGTTGTACCATTTTTTTCTTCATCTCATTTGACACTTCTATTGCTACTTATTATTATATTTAAATTCGGAAGTAGCTATATTTATTATCTTGGTCATTAATTAAAAAAGAAAAGCCCTGAGACCTACTATTAGGCACCTATATCTTGTGTTATAAAATGATTCGTTTGTGTGTATGTTTGTCCTTCTTTAACTCGAGAACCACAAGCTGGATTGAGCTGAATCAGTCTAGAAAACTACTACTAGGTACCTAGTTATCCGAAAATCGCATCAGTAATATCATAAGATTCGCAAGTAAACAGGTAAACACTGCCTAGTGAGAGTAATGTACCGAGTACTTTAGAATAGTTTTCACTTTTCTTATCCTCTAATAAGGAAAGTATTGTATTCGTTGAAAATTTGACCTACCTAGTTATTCACATTTCTGTACGAATCATAGCCTCATATATTATCTCCCTTGCCTTGATCATGCGTCCGTCCGTCCGTCAACACGATATCCCGAGAACGGTAAAAGCTTGATTTGAAATTTGGTTTTGAAGTTGAGTTCACATACCGCACGAACCACGAGATTTTAGTTAAAATCGGCCGCACTCTTCGGCAGCAGGCCACAAATGCCGTTTAAAATAACTTCTTTTTTTTTATCTTAGATGGTGTTTGTGAATTATCAAATCCATTGATTTTTTGGTGCTGATTAAGAATTTGACATTAATTTTTAGCTAACTGTAACCATTAAGTGAATTTTTTTGACATATTTTCGTGTGCTATTTATAATATTATCGTAGTCGATACATATTTACATCAGTTTTATTTATCATGATAGTTAATAATAGTTAATATTAGGTTACTATTTGTATAAATCTTTAAACTTTAGCGGGACTATTAATTGTACCAATGCCTTAAACCTACCACGTATTAGGACAATATCATGTATCCTGATGGCGGATCATATTTGCAAGGTGAGAGTACCTGTGTATTTATATGAGGAACTTCATCTATGTACATTGTTTCAATTCGATATTATCACTTCCACTTCAGATTTTACATATAAAAAAATCTTGATATCCTTGATGATTTTTTCAATACGACCCTATTAATATAGAAATCGAAACCCAACAGCTCTGTACATCCTGACAAGGATTTGAGTTTTTTAGTTCAAATAGGTACTATATCTCTGTATTTTTTTAGGTATAATTTTATAGTGGATATAATTTGTTTTTTCATCACTTCCCAGGATTGCGAGTTTTCTTAAGGGCAAAATACCAAACTGGCAAGGACATTATAAAATGTGAAGTAGGTTGTCTCGCCAATAGGGGAAGTTAAACAGACAGGGTGTCAGCTTTGTCAAGCCAAAAGACAATGACACAACTTATTGGTGTCTTCAACATGGTTGGATTTAGAAAGGCCATCCACTTGTAAAATGTGGAAGTATAGGAGTACCAGCTGTCAGAACTAAACAACTTGAACCATGAGGAGTTGAGGACTAGAAGAGGTCAGAAAATTACGACTGCAGGCAGGTTTGGTAAAAAATACCCAATAGCAATGGTACCGACCTCCGTGGCTCAGTAGTTAAGAGCATTGGTTACTGACCCGGAGGTTGCGGGTTCGAATCCCGGCCGGAGCGGAAAATTCTGACCGAGTTTTTCGTTTCCGGAATGGCATGGATGTAAAGGTAAAGTGCCCTGAAGTAATGCGAAAGCGGTTCCGGGGCACACTTACCTTTTTAAAAAAAAAAAAAAATAGCAATGGTAATTGTGCTCAATGACACATACCTACATAATAATTATGTTTACGGAATTTTTTCAATAAGTACATGAAGGAGAAGACAGCATCCGTCTACAGGGATCTAGTGAGATATCTACTAGTATCTACAAGGTATGCGATATACATATTATATTCAAAATTAGAGTGGACCAACACTCAAGAGTCTGTCTAGAAAACTACCAATTTCAGTAGCTTGATTGATATGGCGGTTGACTCGTAATCTGGAGGTCGGTGGTTCGAGGTATGATCCACCCATTTTAACATTGAGATATGACCCACCCATTTTACCATTAGGATATGAGCCACCCATTTTACCATTGAGATATGAGCCACCCATTTTACCATTGAGATATGAGCCACCCATTATACCATTGAGATATGAGCCACTCATTTTACCATTGAGATATGAGCCACCCATTTTACCATTGAGATATGAGCCACCTATTTTACTATTGAGATATGAGCCACTCATTTTACCATTGAGGTATGACATGAGTCACATGAGCCACCCTTGAATCAAAAACTAGTAAACTTCTAGATGCTTGTAAGGAAATACCTATCTACTTTTATTACTGAAAGGAAATTTCACAGCTGTAGAGCCTGTAGATTTATTGTACAATTTACATAGTTAATTAGAAAGAAATAGGTACATTAAAGTATAAGAAAGAAATACATTAAAGTTATGAAATACATTAAAAATATTCTCAGGCACTCGATGCAATACACCTATCTCTTTCTCACATAGATACCTACAAACAACTTACCTATTACTTACATACTTATGTATTACCTACATACATAATTACATATACTATTACCAGGAAATACTGTGTAACAAAGTATAATTTATACATTGTTATAACCGCAAAAATGCGCTTTCTGTGCATTAATTTCTTCATGCTACTAAATTTTGGTTTTCTGAGCCGCGGGCTAAGGATATCTCTAGACAGCTGTTTTGGCCTCGTCTGTCCTGCATCACCAGGATGTACCAGCTCAGAGAATCAGTACCATTGAGAAATACAAAGGTAGTACAAAACCATGTGATTATTCATAAACTAGTTATTATTATTATATCGCCGACCTCCGTGGCTCAGTGGTTAAGAGCATTGGTTGCTGACCCAGAGGTTGCGGGTTCGAATCCCGGCCGGATCGGAAAATTCTAGCCGAGTTTTCCCGTTTCTGGAATGGCATGGATGTAAAGGTAAAGTGCCCTGAAGTAATGCGAAAGCGGTTCCGGGGCACAAATACCTTTTTTTTAAAAATCTGACCTGATTGCAGGGTTTTCAGTGAAACCCTTACAATTAACACTGCGACATTATTAGATCTATTGTGACCAGTTGACTCTATTTGGTTTTAACGTTCTGATTGAGATACATAGTCAGGACGGGGGTTTTAAACTCCATTCGCTGGGAATCGTACCAGCTACCCATATTAACTTCACCCAGCCTGGGTAGGGCCGGAAATGCCAGCCTCACGTGTTTGAAGGGAACAGAATTTCCTTCGAGTCTGCCCCAACCGGAGATCGAACTCGGGATCTCTGGGCTGCGGGCAGTAGTCACAACCGTCATGCCACGGAGGCTGGCATAAACTAGCTAGGTATTGTGTTACTTACCTACATTTTGATTTTCCTTATCTTATAAATAATTATGTAGAAAGAAAAGTAATGTTAAAATTTAAATTTATCATAATATATTTATGTTAACTAAATCACTCTCCTGATGTCACAATTACTCAAACTTATACTCCAATTTTTTTACGGAACTTGGGACTCAAACCACCAACCACCAGGTTGTAAGTCCGCCCGTCCGCCGTCTTATCGATCAAGCTAAAATAGTAAAATTAAAACAAAAATCATTATGATTGTACGGTTTATTTAAAAAAAAATATAATAATAAAAATATTATCTGAGACCCACACAACTAAATTCAAATGACTATCACAAAAAAAACTTACCAATGAAGAGCGCCAAAGGTAAGTGATATCCTCACGTTATAGATCACTGACCACTAGGTCGAACAGTGCGAAATTTATCAAAGGAAAACTATGAAGCTTAAGTTCCAACTATAGACGACGGAGAATGGAACACCTAAAGTACGTGTTGCGATTATTCTAGGCGCAACAATTACACACAACTTACACAGTTTCCGCGCGGAAAAAAAAAAAAAAAAAAAAAAAAAAAATCGTAGCAAAATTCACAAGAAAATAAATTTACGATGAGAAAATTATCTGTAAACCGATTATCTGTAATAGTTAGCAGAAAATTAACCGCAAGCCCAGTTGTAGAATCACGTAAGCCAGAGTCTGGAAGAGTGAGATGGATATTTGATCCTCAAGAACCGATTGGCCTGATATCGCTACCAGGAATGGCACTCTGCGTTCGGATTGGTTGTCTCGTAGACAGCCTTGCAAGGTTCTGACCAGAATGTCAATGCCAAGGTTATGTTCGATCCTCGGAGGGTGGGGGATTCCGATGCAGTGTCTAAACTTCAAAACTGCATCATTTTATGATGAAGTTTTTGATGCAATATTGTTAATTATTCACTGATTATAAATCTACAATTTTATTATTATCATGATGACGATGTTAGACATCTTTCAGGAAACCAAAACATTGATTAGACAGATAACAGACAGGCTAAAAATACCCAGCTATTAGATTTATTCACGCATATTTTCTGAAGCAAATTATAGATAGGTATGTAATATAAATATGTAATATACATATATATATACATACTTATTACATACGAGTATATAGGTATGTAGATACCAAAAACAAGCATGATTAATGCAATGATGTAGTCATTAAAATGAGCCATTATATATTATGTATGCTAGGTATACCTACATATTGAATTGAATTAAAATTTTACCGTAGAAATATACATAAAGTAAGTGCACAAATTACTTAGAAAACAAAAATAGAGAAATCATTAGAATTAGAATAACCTAGAGTTTAAGGCACCTACCTAAAGAGACAATCAAACAGGAGAGAGAGAGAGAGAGAGAGAGAGAGAGAGAGAGAGAGAGAGAGAGAGAGTGAGTGAGTGAGAGATTGACAGAGTGAGAGATTGAGTGAGAGTGAGTGAGTTAGTGAGAACTAGAACCTACTATTAAGAAAGATGAATAATTTGAGCAACCTGCTATTTAAAGGTTAGAAAATATTTTTTGTGTTCATCACAAAAACGATGGTAATAAAATGATCACAATAAAATTATACTAAAATTCGTTTAATATGTACTCTAATTTTTACTTTTATTACCTGTAAGGTAATAAAAAGTATTGCTTTTATGTACCTAACCTACCTAATATACCTGGAAAGTATAGGTAGTAGGTACATAATAATATTGGTGGTGCGTGGACAAATTAAATATGTAGGTCAAGTATTTTTTACTTTCCTTATCCTATAGAAAGGAAAATAATGGAATCACCCAATTTTTTCGATAGTCAGTTTTTTACTCGTACTTTTGATGGACAAATTTAGTAGCTACATTATCCTTAAATAAGATATTGAATAAACTAGTTCTTTTCTTATAGGTACTGTCACAAAACAGTGATGCTTTTTTGCGATTTTAAGAAATGACTGCCAAGTTTTTATGCAAATAATTAAAATTACTAGGTAAAAAAACGATGGTTAACAGATCAAGGGAAAATGTCCCATTGAAATTTGCAACCTTAGTAAGGTCAGACCAAGGTTGACCATCACTCACAGTTGAACCTTCTACACGTGATGCTGGCTACTTTTGGCCCATTCTAGTCTAGGTCGGGTTTATGTGAATAGCTAGTTTTAGGGTTTCCAATTTCCAGAGAATGAAGGGTAAAATCCCCGCCTTGAATAAACTCTGTCTCCTGTGAGTTGATGGTAAAAAAAAGTCTAAAAATATACCTACCTATATACAATCTATATACAATACTATACATACAATAAATACATCGTAAGAGTTTTTCTTTTCATAGGGTAGAAATTCTTGAAATAATCGAAGACAAAGCTTCACTTTCCACGAGACTAAGCTCACAACTTCTTACTCTCACTCAACAAGGGAACTCAACTGATCTCAGCTCACAACTCCTTACTCTCACTCAACAAGGGAACTCAACTGATCTCAGCTCACAACCCCTTACTCTCACTCAACAAGGGAACTCAATTGATCTCAGCTCACAACTCCTTACTCTCACTCAACAAGGGAAGTCAACTGATCTCCGCTCACAACTCCTTACTCTCACTCAACAAGGGAAGTCAACTGATCTCAGCTCACAACTCCTTACTCTCACTCAACAAGGAAACTCAACTGATCAAGCTCACAACTCCTTACTCTCACTCAACAAGGGAACTCAACTGATCTCAGCTCACAACTCCTTACTCTCACTTAACAAGCGAACTCAACTGATCTCAGCTTACAACTCCTTACTCTCACTCAACAAGGGAACTCAACTGACCTCAGCTCACAATTCCTTAATCTCACTCAACAGAGTAACTCAACTGATCTCGTGGAAGACACAAAGGTTTTCTCGTGAAATAACACAATGTTAGCACAAGATAGTGCTTAATTTACCATGAGGTTGAACATTGCCGACCACAATACCAACATAAACTAATATGGCATAATGTGTATTTACAGTTAATTTACTGAATGACTGTATTTAAAATTAAGGTATTAAATAGATACCTCATACTATGGTTGCCAGGAAAAGACCTACGTTGTACATTATTTTTTGGGATTTTCAACTGCTAAATTCGCTGGTCCTAGCTCGTACACAGTGAAAATCATTACATATTTCTAGAATAACTAATTTACAATCATAATGATGGGCATGGTAAACAAACTCAAAATAATTAGATACTCATAGAGCTACTCTATAAATCCCATTTTAGTCTGGTATAAGGTATAATATATGTGGATTGTGGAAGCACCGTGCTAGTTGCCCACATTAACTCCACCCAGCAGGTGTTGGGCTGGGAATAGCCAGCATCACAAAAGTTGGAACTTGAATTTGGTCACCTCATGAAAGTCCTAATAGTCTCTCTGATGTACCTACCTACGAGGGCTACGAGGAGGTAAAAATGTCAAAAGTGGGCCTTCTGTAGCGCCTTCAATTTTTTCAGTTACACAATCTGTCGTACATTATTGATTATGGTACATTGCATGTTGCATACCCGTATAATAGTGTCGGGCGCAACAAAATTTTAAATTTAAATTTGTAAACAACAAACAGAAAATCAAAATTTCAAAAATCCAGGATTCAAGAGAAAATATCAAAATACCTGATACTAAAGCATTTTCATTACAATAAAATAAAAATCAAATATAATTTAATGAGAAACTCTCACAGTGTCACCTACCATCATTTCGTCTAGTTTTATTATTAATGTAGGGAAAAAGTAGCCCTACAGTTCAACCTCAGGAAACCATGTAAGTAGCTAGCTTTATGGTAAAATTTAAAACCCCTTATGATAGGTAATAATGTCCTAGAACTTGTAGCACAGTTGAAATTCTGCAGCACTGCATAACAAGAACTCATACATAACACTGAATAACAAAAACCCATAGAGCTACAGGACTGCATAACAACAACCCATTTATCTACAACACAGGCATAACACAATCCATAGATCTTCATTGCTTAGTAACAAATAGTGATAATTCACAACACTACATAACAACAAACCATACATTTGGAGCAAATGCATTACAAGAACAACCCATACACCTACAGCATTGTAAAACTAGAACCAGTGGCATAGCCAGGATTTTGTTCTATTTTTTTTTTTTTTTAAAGAAATATTGTTGTTAAACACTCTCGCAACCAGTTGTACCACCAGTGGTACAAACATGTGCATGGAATGGACTGGTTGGACACTGGTTGTACAAACGTGTCTGCACAGAATAGAAGGCTATGTTGGACCGGTTGTGCCACCGGTGACCCAACTACTAAAAGCAAATTAAAAGGCTTTTTGAGTACTTGTATCAAAATTTGGTCCTCATATGACCAATTTATTATGCAAAACAATGAATACTAGGGAAAAAATCTGTTCTTATGCCCTGACCTACCTCCAGAGCACCATGCCTAGGAGTGGAATGCAAAAAAAGTGCCAGTTGCGAGAGTGTTAAGTACTTAAAACCCTCAAATAGTGACTCAATAATTTTTTGAAAGTGAATGGGACAATCCTATCCAAATGAATTAAAATATGTCCCTAGATAAGATACTCCGTAGGTAACTATTTTCAAGGATGTATTAACCAACACAAAATGGACAGAGCCAAAATCCTCTCAAGTGGTAAAACAGTTTTAATTTTTGAAGATTAAAATAGCTTCAAAATGGTTTATTCTGAAGGTAAATACTAATTTACCTGTATAAAAAATATGATATAAAAAGTCATAACAACAGGATCTCTGTGTTTCCATGTGCAAATCCTAGACTTTGACTTCAATGAACTCAAAATGAAGTTTGTGCGGGTTTGTCTGTTTTACGTCTTTGTCCCCCTAGCTCTCCTCTATGTTCAAGAACTTATAAATTTAGGATATAGCTGTTATGATAAGGCCATGTACATTTGTACAAATCAAGAGAGTAATACTAGAAACAAACAAACTTCATTTGTATTTATTTTTTTATATACTTGTAGGTATATGGGTAACTAAATTCCTACTCATTGGGGGAAAAAAAACATTAGTTTTGTATTCAATTTTTAAGTATCTATATTGTAACAAATATAATATAAGGTATAAAGAAAAATAAATAGATCAATAATTTTATTATATGCCTACTGTATGTCACTTACTAAAATATATTAAACAATAATATAAATAAGGCACTGTATTTTTTATAACAAAAAGAAAAAATTGAATTGTAGAAGCACTAGTTTCAAAACAGCGTTTTATTACTGCAAAAATCTTCAATAACTTATTGATGCTTTAAAATAATTTCTAATAATTACAATGTTTACATAATAGGTGTCTTTGCATAAAGTCTGATGTATAAACTTATTGGTAGATACCAATAATGTTTGTTTTTTTTAAGTAAAATATTAGTTTTAACATTTTTTAAAAGAATATGCTGGACTTACAACCATTTCATAAAATTTCAAAAAGTCTCATTTGCCAAAAGCAGGTTTCATTGGTTCCTGGTCTAAATTTCACAGATGAAATGAGCCATCTCTTATGCATATTAGCATGCGCATTTACTGTTTACTCATATTCTAGTTTGGAACTAAAAGATAGGTCAGGAAAATATTGGAAATTATAATTATTATCTATAATAGAAGATCAAAATATTGTAGGTATTTGGTTCAGTTAGGTTTCGTAATAATATTGTAAATTATCAAGGGGGCTTTATTGTCTTGGTGTTTGACACTACACTAAGTGAATTTACACAAAAAAAATAGCGTACTATAAACTAGAGCATTATAAACAGAGAACGGACTAGCCAACGCTAACAAGCCAGGCTAGCTTGCAGTTCTTAAGGGTAAAAAAAGCCAAGTTCTCATGATAGTTGATCACTTATAGAAATGTGTGGTTCAGAACGACCCAACTTGACTACTTAAATTGTCTGGAGACCATCAGTCCCCCCCCAGCAGTATCCTAGCTGGATACAACAACACATAATAATAACTACGGAGTTAGCTTTGATTTAATACAAGAGTTTGATAACAAAACTAAATTTCAATATAAAGAAGATGAGTAGTCACTGTGGCAGAGCGAGTTAGCGCGCTAGGCATTGCACACATGGTGACCTGGGTTCGATTCCCAGCGGGGGAGGATTTTTTCTGCTCTGTACTTGGATGTTCGGGGTCCACTCATACCTCGTGAGGAAAAATGAGTAGCTGCTTTAATGTGAAGCAGCGAACAGTGGCAGAATCTTAGGCAAAAAAATAATACAAGATATTGTAAATTAAAGTGGTAAAGTCCTATGATTCTGCGCTACCCACTAAAATTGTGACATAATAACACAAAGAAAAAGCATTATTATTATTATATAAAGAAGATGTGTTCATCAATATTTTTGTTGAATTTTTTCAACCTTCAACACTTTCTTTTTTCTATTACCTCTAAATCTTTCTCTTTCTCTCTCGCGCTCTCTCTCTCCCTCCCTTCCTCCCTGTCTCTCTCTCTCTCTCTCTCTCCCTCCCTTCCTCCCTGTCTCTCTCTCTCTCTCTCTCTCCCTCCCTTCCTCCCTGTCTCTCTCTCTCTCTCTCTCTCCCTCCCTTCCTCCCTGTCTCTCTCTCTCTCTCTCTCTCCCTCCCTTCCTCCCTCTCTCTCTCTCTCTCTCTCTCTCTCTCCCTCCCTCTCCTTACTGATGTCCCCACGTTTTCAATCCCCATCAGCAATTCTTCTTTTTTACTCCCTCTATTACCCAATTTTACTATATCTCCCTCTTCTTCTTAATGATAATAATAAATCATTTGTTTTATAAAAAAAAAAAAAAAAAAAAAAAAAAAAAAAAATGTATACAGAGGACCCATTCTAAGCCATTTTTATTTGGCTTCTTCTTTTCATCTATACACAATCTCCTCCTTCTCCTCTATCCCAATTCAGCGAGCACGGAGTTGAGATCCTCCTGCAGTTGCAGGGACATATCCCGCTGTCGAATCAGGTCGTCCTGTAGTCTGTCGATGTTCGCCTTGAGCAAGTAGTTGCCCTTCTTGAGCGAGTTGAGCCGGGCCTCGTGCTTCTTGGCTCGGTTGGACAGCTGGGTCTGTTTGGCCTCGAAAGACGCCGTGGCGGGTAGGTCGGCCTCACTTGCCGAGTCTGAAGAAGAGTCGCTTTCACTGTCGCTATCGGTTTCGGATTCCTGAGAGAGAAAAAAATGAGATTACAGGGAGTTAAATTTTTAGGAAATAGCACAATATGTATGTAATTTATATCAGAGGCACGCTTCCTCTTGGTAATAGATTCGAAGAAGTTTTTTTACCTTTGAAATATAATAATATATTTATTACCTACTTCCGAGAAATTTCTAATATCAGAAATCGGAAGTACAATACTTCTAAAAATGTGCAACGAAAAAAAAATCGTTGGACTCTTTTAGATTTTTGTTGGTGTTTCATATCTCTTTTTTTTAAGGTCCCAGTATTTGAAGTAGAATTGATAAAACATTGTTGACTGTTGAAACTGCCGTATTTTTACTGTTAAAAATTCCGATCTTTTTTGTGCAGTAATATAGTAGAGCCTTCTATAATAATTATAAACAATAGGTATGTTATTAATAATCATATGAAAGTTCATATCCAAATTACAAAACTTCGAGATTAATTTCACCTAAGCAAGACACTCTCTCAAGTCGGAGTTTTCACCAATCACCGTGCACTATAGCCTGACTTGAGCGACAGCCTGGCTTATCTTAACTTTAATCCTGTTTTATAATTCAGCCCTAAATGTTGAAAGCTGGCTGGGGGACGTTAAACAGGGAGAAGACCAGTGTCTCGCTAGCGGACTATAAACAGAGAACAGACTAGCCAACCCTTACAAGCCAGGCTAGCTTGTAGTTTCCTGAGGGTTTAATGGCTTTAAAGAAAAAGTCCAAGTCCTCACGATGGTTGATTGCACATAGAAATATGTGATTCAGGACAAGCCAACTTTGAAATAAAGTTGACTGGAGACCATCATTCCCTCCTCCAGCTGTAGCCAAGCTGGCTACAACAACAACAAATGTTGAAAGCAGCCTCACCTCCTCTTCCTCCTCCGGCTCCTCCTCCTCCTCATCCTCCTCCCCCTCGTTGTCCTTCATCAGCTTGGCCATCTTGTCCACCTCCTTCTGCAGCACCTTGTACTTCTTCTTCTCCGCCTTGAGGAGGCGTTGCTGCGTCTTCACGTCCTCGCGGAGGGCGTGGCGTTCTTTCTGCGCGCGCACGTGCTTGTCCCGGTAGGTCTTGAGCTTGTTGCCGAGCATCTTGAGCTCGCGGGTCTGCCGCTTCTCCTCCTTGGCCTCCGTGTCCTCCGCCGTGTCGCTCTCTGGAAATTAAAAAAAAAAACACTGCCAATTATGGACACAATACTTCCTCGTGATTGCTTCACATTGTAAACACGTGCCAATTTTGAGATTTTATAAAAAAATACTTGTATCTCCAAAACAGCTCAACCGATTTTCTTCAAATTTGTTTTATATGGTATAATATCGTTTTTTCTATATTCTAAATTCCACAAAAAATTCTGGATCGGCAAGTCGTGGTCCTTATTTTTTTACTTTTTTGTCCAAAATTTCGGATTTTCTTAAATATCAGAGTCAAATTATAATTAATTTAAAAATAAATATAAATAACCTATGTAAAACAATAATATGCATATTCTTACAAAATTTCATCGAAATCGGGTGTACAGTTCACGAGATATAAGCATTTAAGTAAAAAGTTAGTGGTCAGGCGCATGGTCTCTTTCACCCAGAACCGCTAGTACGAATTCGATGAATTTAAAATGGGACCATTTACAAAACGTCTCCTATAATATGTGTGCAAAATTTCAGCAAAATCCATTGGGTAGTTTCCGAGACGGACACAAAACCAAAGTTGCTCAGGAGGTTATGCAGCGTTCAGAAATAAGAAATTGAAATCGGAGCAAAAAAATTTTTTTTTATTTACAAAAACAAACACAATACTTCCGGTTTCTAATATTAGAAATTTCTCGGAAGTAATATTACATAAAAACGAGCTGTTTAACCTGTGCTTCGCTACGGTCACTACTGAAAAGTTTGTGAACGCGTCGTTTTTTCCCTGCGCCTGACGTTCGTAGTTGGAATATTAAAGAAAATTATCTTTCTTATTGTATATCTAAAACATAAAACAAACCTACATACAAAATTTCAGCCATCAGAAATTTACTGATACGGAGGAACAGAGATGATAAGGTAATTGGCTTTTCCCCCGTCCGCCTGCCTTCTCCTACTACAGATTTACTTGACCCGTAAAGGGTACATATTTGATCCTTATCAATTTTTCGCTTCTATCGAAAAGCTCACTTTCGCTTCTAAGCTCGAAACAGCTGGCCAGGTATGTTCTGATATTCATGTACATCTAATACAACTTCTCACTTTTCTGTTTGTACTGGTTATACTGATCGTTTGACCGTAGCAATCAAACTTGAAAAGTCGGACGGATTTCCTAGTGGGAAAGGTACAACCAAAAAGTACCTGGTCTGGCGAGAGAAAGCATTGCTTACCGTCGTCGCTCTCAGTCTCTGATTCCTCTTCCTCGCTGTCCTCTTCTTCATCTGAAGACAGAATCTCTATGGACTTCCCGTGCAGCGTGTTTTGCATCACTGAAAGGAAACGACAATTTACCACGATAAAATTTGTTATTTTCAAATCTGCCTCATCTCCTTTCATACCTATTAATTGCATCACTGAAATATGTAAAACGAAAATTTACCACGGTAAAATTTGTTATTTTCTGCCTCATCTCCTTTCATACCTATTAATTGCATCACTGAAATATGTAAAACGAAAATTTACCAAGATAAAATTTGTTATTTTCAAATCTGACTCTTCTCCTTTCATACCTATTAATGCAGTGGTTCTCAAGACCATGAACTTTACTCAGATTCTTTTATTTAATGTAATATGTCATCTAGCATCTGGATATCCTAGACGACCTAGACATTTCATTTAACAAAAAGTTTTTCCAAGTTACCTATCACAGAAAGATGTTTGAAGCTTTTTATTTTAAATTAAACATAAAATGTAAACTTTTTCAGAAATATTCTTGTCTAGTTTGTTCTATGACCTACAAAGAGGCTCTATTCCCTGTTTCCCATCACAGAAAGCTTGGATGTGTGCTAGAAAACTGAGCTTCGTTCGGACAAATTTCTCACTCACAATTATAATAAATAGAATAATAATAATATTTCCTTATTTATACACCCGATTAGGACTATTAAGTCCCATTATTCCAGCAGTGAGCCCAAGACGTATTATTATGTGGTAAAAATCCCAAATGGGATGATAACTTGTCATGTCCCGGCTGGGTTTCGAACCCGCGACCTCTGGAACCCCTGGATTCACAGAGTGCCGCCTTTACCACTGAGCTACCGGGACTCACAATGTCTAATTCTTCCTATCAACTTAAAACCACACTCTCTGATTGATTTATTTGACCAAAGTTTGAAGGTTGCAAAGGAGATTTGGGGATTTTGAGAGTTAGAGTGCTTTCTGGAAGGTATATGTAATATTAATATAAAACTATGGATTCTTTAAATTCTTTAAATTTAAAGAATCCATAGTTTTATATTAATATTACATATACCTAACATTACTTGGATTTCTAATATGAACCTGATAACAAATAATTCCCCATGCTTTCTGGAACGAGGCTTTGGTCACATACCCAGTTTCCGGCTGGGCTGCTTCATGAGCGGCATCATGTTGCCGGCATGCTGCTGCACACACTTGAGCTGATTCTCCAGCTCCTGGTTGAGCAGCCAGGCACTCTCCAACTTGCGGCGTGTGTTGTCCAACTCCTCGGCCGAGGCTTTGTACCTCTCCTCCATCTCCTTGCTGGCGCGGTCCGACTCGAGAGCCGCCTCTTTCAGTTGTTTGATGAGCTGAGAAGGTAGACGAAAAATGGCACAGAAAGGTGTTATGAGATGTGTATTTGTTTGTATGAAATAAGGTGTTATGACATGTGTATTTGTTTGTATGAAATAAGGTGTTATGAGATGTGTATTTGGTTGTATGAAATAAGGTGTTATATGAGATTTGTATTTGCTTGTATGAAATAAGGTGTTATGAGATGTGTATTTGCTTGTATGAAATAAGGTGTTATGAGATGTGTATTTGCTTGTATGAAATAAGGTGTTATGAGATGTGTATTTGCTTGTATGAAATGGTGTTAACTTGTTGTATTGAAATGATTCTAGAGTTTACAACCATTTTCACGTATCTACTCACAACACATCAATCACTTAGATTTTTTTCTATTATTACTGCCGTATCTACTTGTTTCCTAACGTTTGGATACGCCCCCTTTTCATGTTTTCTGCGTTCTCTACTTCTGACTCATTTATTACTGACTCTTGTCTTCATATGTATACAGGGTCTTCATAAAGTCTCACCCAGGCCTAGGTTTCTCGAAAACGACTCAGAATATTAAAAAACGCAAAATCCCGTATTCCTTTATATTTAGGAGGATTGATTTTCAGCAAAAAAAATTTTGCCTACACGGCCCCAGTCAGGCTGGGCATGGACCAACTTTAAAATCTTAAATAGAATGGTATGTCTTGTAGCATATTGTTATAAAGGTTTTATTGAGAGAAGTTCATTACAATAAATTTCAGTGTGCTACGACTTACCGTTCTCGAGATACAGGGTCGGACGTCCTGCGTAATATCCATATATTTTGATCTATAACTCGTTAACCGTAAATTATGGAGAAAAATTTTCTTGTTCATAGTAACTCCTTATGACAAGACCTTTCGAACAAGTTATAACTCGACATACTCTGTTGATGTTAGTTTCTGGTCGGTTTCGTCAGCCAGCCGGACGAACAGTCGAAAAATTTTTAACGAAAAAACAAATCAAGTTTTAACTTGTTCGAAAGTTCTTGCCATAAGGAGTTATTATTAACAAGAAAAATTTTCTCCATAATTTACGGTTAACGAGTTATAGGTCAAAATATATGGATATTACGCAGGACGTCCGACCCTGTATCTCGAGAACGGTAAGTCGTAGCACACTGAAATTTATCGTAATGAACTTCTCTCAATAAAACCTTTAAAACAATATGCCACAAGACATACCATTCTATTTAAGATTTTAAAGTTGGTCCATGCCCAGCCTGACTGGGGCCGTGTAGGCAAAATTTTTTTTGCTGAAAATCAATTCTCCTAAATATAAAGGAATACGGGTTTTTGCGTTTTTTGATATTCTGAGTCGTTTTCGAGAAACCTAGGCCTGGGTGAGACTTTATGAAGACCCTGTATGTTTCTTATCAAGTTCTATTTAACAACATCTATTCTGATCATATCAATCAAACCATTTCTCACCAATTCGTCCTCATCGGTCTTCATCTTCACGATCTTGGTTCCCGCATCTTGCTGCCGCATCTGTTTCTCCTTCTCCAGTTCAGCCTCCAGGGCCGCAACTTTGGCCACCAGTTTCTTGTTCTCTCGCTCCATCGTCTCTTTGTTCCGCAACTCGAGCGCTAACATTTGCTTCGCTGATTGGAGATCGTCACGAACCTGCGGCGACAGAGAGAAGTCGAATTTGTGATATAAACTGTGCCTAGTCGGATAGTTGGAACAAATAGTCTAATATCGGATAGTCCGTTTTTTACGCAATAAAATGTTTTACTTCCGAGAAATTTCTAAAATTAGAAATTGGAAGTATTGTGTTTCTCTTTTGTCGGGCTAATGGTCTACCCGGTTGACTGATAACACTGACAGCTTTTGCGGACTTGTCCAACCAATCAGTGAAATCAATGTCATTTTCTTAAAATCAGGTCCCAGATCTCGATAGATCACTGAAGTTAAGCAACGACCAGTGACTTTGAGATGTGACGCCTCGTGATTTTGGCTATTTCCGGTCCAAACCTGGCCGGGTGATGTTGATGTGTTGGTTTGGTGAGTTTTCAGAGAATGGAACGTCCTCCCGACTCGTGATTGTGGCTATTTCCTGTCTAAACCTGGCCGGGTGATGTTGATGTACTGGTTTGGTGAGTTTCCAGAGAACGGAACGTCCTCTATTTATCATGACCATTGACCACTGATGTTGAACAGACAGGTCGGGTTCTACGAAAAACACCTGACCTAAAAAATACGAAAAACGTTAGTTCCAAAGGATTCAAGATAGCGCCAGTAGAGTTTACAGCAAAACTCTACTGGCGCTATCTTGACGAATCCTTTGGAACTAATGTTTTTCGTGTTTTTCAGGTGTTTTTTAGGTTAGGTGTTTTTCGTAGAACCCGACCACAGTCTCACCTTGTCAATGTCATCCAACTCGTCCGGCTCCACTGCGGCCGCCACCACGTCCGCCATGGACATGGACTTCTGGATCTTCTCATCCACCGTCATCTGGCGCCGGAACTTCCTCAGCCCTGTGGAGGTGAAACAGTCAAACTTGAGTCAACATGGTTTACAGTCAAACTTGAGTCAACATGGTTTACAGTCAAACTTGAGTCAACATGGTTTACAGTCAAACTTGAGTCAACATGGTTTACAGTCAAACTTGAGTCAACATGGTTTACAGTCAAACTTGAGTCAACATGGTTTACAGTCAAACTTGAGTCAACATGGTTTACAGTTAAACTTGAGTCAACATGGTTTACAGTCAAACTTGAGTCAACATGGTTTACAGTCAAACTTGAGTCAACATGGTTTACAGTCAAACTTGAGTCAACATGGTTTACAGTCAAACTTGAGTCAACATGGTTTACAGTCAAACTTGAGTCAACATGGTTTACAGTCAAACTTGAGTCAACATGGTTTACAGTCAAACTTGAGTCAACATGGTTTACAGTCAAACTTGAGTCAACATGGTTTACAGTCAAACTTGAGTCAACATGGTTTACAGTCAAACTTGATTCAATCGCACTCACTGGATTTTTTGTTGTTGTTGAATATTAACAAATGCTCTATTTAGTTAGATAGATAGATAAAATATAATTGTATTTATTTTTAAACAAAAAATATTACAATAAAAAAATATTTCTCTATTTAGTTTTTACAAATAGAAAACTTCGTCCACTTTGTTATCGTCGGGGATAGACCCCATAATGCTCACAGCATTCCCTTTTTGAATTGCCAGACTCAATCTTTGTTTAAGGAATTCACTGGATAGTGTACCGTCTCACTCCGGCACGCTGTGTCTCCGTATTGCCAATGACTAGGAGGTTTCAAACTTGCAAAGGGTTCTCATTGATGTGTAAAGATATTTCTGTCGAATTTGAAAGAGGCGCCAAGTCTCTCAGTGCTGTAGCTACCCTTTTCCGTAAACCATCCTCCGATGGGTATAATAAGAGGCACTATATCAACCCTTGGTCAGGACTTGTTCAATATCTTTAGAGATCTAAACAATTTAAAGATAGAACACTTTGTTTTACATCATTTTCAAAAATTAAAATTAAGTACAAAAAAATGTTGAATTTAGAATTTTGATCCGAATTGCCGAATTCCTAATAAACTGTTAGCGTAATGATACTTCTTGTCTCGAGCCAACAATCCAAATAAAGCACTACTATATAATTATGTACCATACTAGGAATAAGAATAAACTTACCACTCAGGTTTGGTTTACTTCTGTCATTGGTTTTCACTTTCTTCAGTTTCACCCCGGCGGCGATTTCGTTGAGCAAAGCGTTGTGGTTTTCGTCCACATCCTTCTTCTCGGACTCAAATACAAACTGAAATCAGGTTCATATTTGAAATTTAATATTTCACTTATATGTCTGTCCCGGTAGCTCAGTGGTAAAGGCGGCACTCTGTGAATCCAGAGATTCCAGAGGTCGTGGGTTCGAAACCCATCCGGGACATGACAAGGTATCCTCCCATTTGGGATTTTTACCACATCATAATATGTCTTGGGCCTACTGCTGGAATAATGGGACTTTGATAGTCTTAATCGGGCAGTATAAATAAGGCGATATTATTATTATTATTATATGTCAATTAAGACATGGGTCTTATGTTAGTAGGTACAGCCTTTATAATACAGTCTTTTCTTAGTTGATTAGAAATTCTATCCCATTTTTCAATACCTATTGCTATTCCAGCAGTCTCTTTCAAGATCATTTTAAGGTCAATTTTTGTTGAACCATATATTTTTTGGTTCATATATGAAACAAGCATGAAAAAGCAAGCAAGCTTTTTTTGCTTGAAACTTCCAATTAAAAAAAAAAAAAACGAACTGTTGACCTATTTTCTACCTCCCTAACTTGTGTCCTAGATTTTTTGTTAGCATAGTAACTGATTTTGAGGATGTGATATATCTATAACCAATTTTCTAACTAAAATTTATTTTAGCCGATAATATTTTCACTTACCTTACAGGTTTTTTTCAAAGGTTCGCCCATTAGCCTCAATACAAGTCCCAAATCTTCTTACAAACTCATCTACGGCTTCTGGACTTTGTTAACTACAACAAGCATTAGTATCTTTTTTTGTAGAGGGTGTATTCATGCCACGTTTTTTAGGTTGTCCCACGAGAAAAAAATCAGGGGAGGATATATCGGGGACCTGGTCTGTACAGAATAAGTCAACTTCTCGGAAGTTTCAATTCTATTTTTTTTCTTTTTTTTATGTTTTTCACTTTTGAGCTTAAAAATATAGGGTTATATTTATATTCTTTTTAAATGAAATAAAAAACAAAGGTAGACCTTCAAATAACCTTGAAGTGGACAGCTGGAAAAAATCAGACTTCCTCGCCAGATGTTCCTCTAAAAGTTAGAACGATCAGACCAAATATGCATTTGCTTTTTTGCACACCCTGTACGTATATGATCAAGACTATCAAGAGGGTTATCATAAAGAGGCTTATGATAGTTAAACTTCTGTCCTTTCATTTGTTCTGCCCCCACCAATCCCTTTATCATTATAACGACCAGTACCAATGTTATTTCCATCAACTTTCCGCCTCATCTTTGACATCGGATATGAAGGGCGCACCTCTGTCTCTCACCTTGTTCCACTGTCATTATCATTATTATCAGTATCACAATGCCCCACCTCACCTCTACGGTCTTACTCCCGTCTCGTTCTTGACTACAGAGATGATGGGCGCCCACTCTCCTTATCTTCTCTTACATTGTTTCCACCTGTCATTATCATTATTATCAGTATTCCAAATACTACCCCCCTCACCTGTACGCCTTGATGCCCTTTCTCGTTTTCGCACTATGGCAGCGTATCTCATTGTTCCACTCGATCTTATAATTCACTCATTACACGGCCCTATAATACACCCACCTGTCCACCCTTGTCGCCCTTCTCGTCTTTCACCACGGAGATGATGGGCGCACCTCTGTCTCTCACCTTGTTCCACTGTTATTCTTATAATATCACTACTGGCCGCCCTCACCATGACTTTCCCTTCTGTTCACACGGGATGATGGGCGCACCTCTGTCCTCACCTTGTTCCACTGTATTCTTTATATCACTACTGGCCGCCTATATTACACCCACCTGTCCCCCTTGTCGCCCTTCTCGTCCTTGACACGGAGATGATGGGCGCACTCCTGTCGTTACATTGGACGTGCCCCCAGCTTCCTGCCCTGCTCCACCTCCTTCATCATGTCCGACCAGTCGGGGCGCCTCCGTGGGCGGCTCTTGAGCTGCTCTATGCGCTTGCGCGCAGCCTCCGAGAGAGGTTTCGTATCTGTGTGGGGGAGAGAGAGAGATAGAAACACTTGAGACATGACTCCTCTAATGGCCGGGTCGGATGCATCTGCTAGGTCCATGCTCATGTAGATTTATGATCACGTGGTCGAGATCCATCTGCTAGGTCCATGCTCATGTAGATTTATGGTCACGTGATAAATTTACACCAATCGCAGAGCTTCAAAGTGGTCACGTGACCTTAACTCCACATAAGCTCGGACCTGGACCCAGATGCGCCTACCAGGTCCCAGCTATAACATAACTACCTAATATATAGGGTAAAATGATTATTATGTACATTGTAGATATCGTAAAATCCTGGGAAGGGTACGTGCGATTTATATCCCGAAATCCGCGAGATCTTCCGCGAGATCAGTGAGATCTTCTCCCCTAAGACCCCGGAAATCAAAAGTTCTCATAGGTTTTCCATAACTAACAGTTTTCATGTTCCATGAAATCTTCTGTTTATCAATCCCCCCTTAGCCTAAACCAGCAGCGCCCATATTGCATGACATCATCGGTTTAAATCCTAAAACTCCTCTAACCATCAGCTCCTATGTTCCATGACATTATCTGTTCAATAATTCCCCTAAAACTCCCCCAAACAAAAGCTCCCATGTTCCATGACATCTTCTGTTTGATAATTCCCCCTAAAACTCCCCCAAACAAAAGCTCCCATGTTCCATGACATCTTCTGTTTGATAATTCCCCCTAAAACTCCCCCAAACAAAAGCTCCCATGTTCCATGACATCTTCTGTTCAATAATTCCCCCTAAAACTCCCCCAAACAAAAGCTCCCATGTTCCATGACATCTTCTGTTTGATAATTCCCCCTAAAACTCCCCCAAACAAAATCTCCCATATTCCATGACATCTTCTGTTTATAATTCCCCCTAAAACTCCCCCAAACAAAAGCTCCCATGTTCCATGACATCTTCTGTTTGATAATTCCCCCTAAAACTCCCCCAAAACAAAAGCTCGAATGTTCCATGACATCTTCTGTTCATTAATTCCCCCTAAAACTCCCCCAAACAAAAGCTCCCATGTTCCATGACATCTTCTGTTCAATAATTCCCCCTAAAACTCCCCCAAACAAAAGCTCCCATGTTCCATGACATCTTCTGTTTGATAATTCCCCCTAAAAGTCCCCCAAACAAAAGCTCCCATGTTCCATGACATCTTCTGTTTGATAATTCCCCCTAAAACTCCCCCAAACAAAAGCTCCCATGTTCCATGACATCTTCTGTTTGATAATTCCCCCTAAAACTCCCCCAAACAAAAGCTCCCATGTTCCATGACATCTTCTGTTTGATAATTCCCCCTAAAACTCCCCCAAAACAAAAGCTCGAATGTTCCATGACATCTTCTGTTTGATAATTCCCCCTAAAACTCCCCCAAACAAAAGCTCCCATGTTCCATGACATCTTCTGTTTGATAATTCCCCCTAAAATCCCCCAAACAAAAGCTCCCATGTTCCATGACATCTTCTGTTTGATAATTCCCCCTAAAACTCCCCCAAACAAAAGCTCCCATGTTCCATGACATCTTCTGTTTGATAATTCCCCCTAAAACTCCCCCAAACAAAAGCTCCCATGTTCCATGACATCTTCTGTTTGATAATTCCCCCTAAAACTCCCCCAAACAAAAGCTCCCATGTTCCATGACATCTTCTGTTCAATAATTCCCCCTAAAACTCCCCCAAACAAAAGCTCCCATGTTCCATGACATCTTCTATTTGATGATTCCCCCTAAAACTCCCCCAAACAAAAGCTCCCATGTTCCATGACATCTTCTGTTTGATAATTCCCCCTAACCACCAGCTTCGTCATGACGTAGGTGTGAGAATTATAAATACTCGCGTGACTCCTCATCTCATAGTCGTGTGCTGACGTCTTGTGATGCTCGTGAAACACTATAGGAGATAGGAGTGACTGAATAGAATATGAATATCAAAATATGTACCCACATCATACTCTAATATAATCATATAATAATTGATAAATAAATATAAATATTTATTTATCATTTATTTCAAATGTGTTTTCAGCTTTATTGTGCTGTAGAAAATACGTCTGTCCCGGTACCTCAGTGGTCAAGACGTCTGACTGCTAATCCAGAGGTCGCGGGTTCAAAACCCAGCCGGGACGTGACAAGTTACCCTCCTATTCGGGATTTTGAACACATAATAATACGTCTTGGACTTACTGCTGGAATAATGGGACTCATAGTCCTAATCGGGGAGTATAAATAAGGCAATATTATATTATTATGGCGCGTTGAATGAACCGGTTCTCGTAGAATCACCGAAGTTAAGCACAGATCAGCGAGGTGAAGACTTCGTGATGCTGGCATTCCGGCCCAATATAGGCTGGGTGATGTTAATGTGGGTAGCAGGTGTTAGTTTCCAGCAAATGGAGGGTAACACCTCTATAGTGATATGACCGCATGCAATTGAAAGTGACGTTAAACTCAAATTAAAAAAAAAAAAAATACGTATACCTATGTCTTCGGACATAGGTATGCGTATACCTTTGTCTTCGGACACACAAATCTTGCCCCTTGCATGAGGGGAAATTTCTTGAGATATATTTCAGATCATTAAATAAAAAAAAAAAAAAAAAATATTTTATTGATGAATGAAATATGTCACAAAAACATTGTTTGTTAGCGAGTCAGTATAGGTACTTAATTTGCTGGATACTTCAAATTGTGTAGAGCCATCTTGAGAAGTAATTTTTCCTAAAGTTGAGTTATTTTTTGTTGTCAAACAGGGTTTCCACAATCTAGGAGGATTTTATTTATTTATTATTAAACAAATTCCATATACGAGGTCTGGCTATTATGTTCGTAGACGCGAGCCGCTACGCAAAAGCTGTCCATGCTAGGAAGATATGATAAACATATTTCGACAGCTTCAAGTCTTGTGTTTTGATTCATAGCTGACACATGCCTGTACTGTAATTAGTTCTGTTGTGACGGCTGCGCAAGACATCTTTTTTAATTTTGCCGGAATTATGATTGATACAAACGTTGAGCAACGAGTGATTCTTGAATTTTACGTAAAACTTGCTGGTGAAACTTTTTCTTGGTTAAAGACAGTGTACCAGGAGTCATGTTTGAAAAGATCAACGCTTTATAAGTGGTTTAAACGGTTTCAAGATGGTCAGGAAGATGTTGAGGACGATCCATGTCCTGGTCGCCCCCAAACCTCAAAAATTGACAAAAACATTGAAAAAATTTGTGTTATGATTCGTTTTGACCGTAGGTTACCTCTTACACTAATGGCTGATACACTTAAAATTAATAAAGAATGTGTGAGACAAATTTTGCACGAAAATTTCAACATGACAAAAGTTTGCGCAAAAATGGTGCCATGCGCCAGCCCACAGTGCCTTCTCCGTGAAGACGTTCCTGGCCAAGTACAACATCCCAGTGTTGGAACACCCTCCTTACTCACCCGACCTGGGCTCGTGCGACTTTTACTTATTCCCAAAAATCAAATCTGCCCTGAAAGGTACCAGATTTGACAGCGTAGATGCCGTTAAGAAAAAACCGGCAAAAGTCTTGGAAGGCCTCACACAAAATGACCTCCACCACTGTTTCGATCAATGGAAAATTTGCTTAGAACGTTATAGAGATAGAGGAGAGAAGTACATTGAAGGGGATAACTACTAAAGTTGGGTAAGTTAAACACACATCGTTTTATGGGAAGAGTCTACGAACTTAATAGCCAAACCTCGTATGCACTGTCTGTTTTCTTTTTGCCTAACACCATGCTAAATATATCCATCAGTCACTGAAGAACCTATTTTCTCGTTAGTTCAAATTTCAATTCCAAGCAAATTGAAACTTAATGGTCCAACTAAATTGTGATGTATACAATACACATTGCTGAGAAAATTTTGTAGTTCTACAATTGGTTTTAATTAATGTAGATACATTTTCATTATCCGAGAAAACTCACCATCTATATTTAGAAAGTCCATGGTGTCCTGACGGGTCTCCTCAGCTCCTTGGCTGGGAGGAGGAGACTCCTGGGACCCCTGAGATATTTCCTCCACGGTCTCACTCTCACTCTCAGACTCCGATTCTTCCGATTCCGTATCCGGTTCACTCTCTGAGGAATCCATGTTGCTGACCAAGGGTTAACGCGCTCTTTGTTGTTAAAGGTTAAATATCTTTTGATTTTCTTATAAATATCGAGATACTTTCATTAGGGCTACTTACAGAATATGTCTTGTGAAAAACACTTTGAATATTTTAATGAGTGTAGTTTTTCTGATCGAAAGTAGAATAAGTATGTTAATCGTTAATGTCATACAAAATTTCTACTAAATTATTCTGAACACAATATGGGCATTGTCAATAATATTTCTAAATTTCACTTATGTTATGTCCTGAGTTATTTCCTCTGAAAGCTAAACCTGAAAAAAAAGATCTTGTT
Organism: Bactericera cockerelli; assembly: GCA_024516035.1. Classification (NCBI taxonomy): domain Eukaryota; kingdom Metazoa; phylum Arthropoda; class Insecta; order Hemiptera; family Triozidae; genus Bactericera; species Bactericera cockerelli. The sequence continues at coordinate 12,674,137 of CM044962.1, read as the reverse complement.
TATTTCATCATTAATTGATAAAATTGTTAAATGATTAATTGATAACCGGATAGTTGATCAATGATGCAATGCTTTTAAGTTTTATATTTGATTGAACGCATGACAAAAGATTTTACAACGTATGAGTCACGCACACAAAAGTGTGCAAAAAATCAACTTATAAAAATAAAAGTAAAAATCAAAATTTCGTGGTTTATTCGTGAGTCGCGGGTGTTAATTAGCACTGCCATCGCTTACGTGTCCCTTATTGATTGAGTTGATGGGATTGTGATGTTCAATCATGCAAGTCAAATGTCATGATCAATAACATTGCACGGGACAGGTGTCGGAAATGTGTGTGTCAGGGATTATTTTTATGTTGCCGTCCGCTTGTTCATTTCTCATTCATCCTTTTTTGATGTATACGTAGGGAACTAAATTGGAGTATCTAAAGGTAATGCTGCATGTATCCTTGGGTCGATACCAGAAGTTAAGTTAAGTTATCATATTTGTGTTCATCACTTTCGTGATATCACAACTACTCAAACTCGCTTTACTAAATCTACGCTGAAACCGGGACTTGAACCACCGACCTCCAGGTTACTAGTCCACTGCCTTTTCGATCAAGCTACTGACGTCGGTCGATACCAGAAGGTCATGGAATGGAGGAAGTTTTTTTTATTTATAAATAAATAAATATACACATGATAGCCAGTGTCGATGGCGGTTCGCACGTTAATTGACCTGGTTGTAAGGTTGCAGTGCAAACGCCATACAATGAACACTACAATCTAATGAGAAAAAAATCAATGTATGTCTGTCCCCGTAGCTCAGTGGTAAAGGCAGCACTCTGTGAATCCAGAGGTCGCGGGTTCGAAACCCAGCCGGGACATGACAAATTATCCTCCCATTTGGGATTTTTACCACATGATAATACGTCTTGGGCTTACTGCTGGAATAATTGGACTTAATAGTCGTAATCGGGTGGTACAAATAAGGTGATATTATTATTATGTTTACACAATAGCGGATATGGTGCAGCGGCTAAGTTTGAGTTTGCAGGCTTGTATAAATTTAAATGATTTGTATGGCAGTTATGGCACTGAAGTCATAGCACCAGTTCTCTTACTGTCACTGAAGAAAAGCAACTTCCAGTGAGGTTAAGACTTAAATGAATGACCATTCAAATTCGAACCTTCTTGATGCCGGCTATTCCCGGCCCAACCCTGGCTGAGTGAGGTTGATGTATCTTGGGCTTACTGCTGATATAGTGGGACTCATTAGTTCTAGTTGGGCAGTACAAGAGTACAAATAGTTCTGACAACATGTATTATTAATTTTTATTATATTCCTCACGTTTCTACCTTAGATAAGAAAAAACTACACTCATTAAAATATTCAAAGACAGTGTTTTCACAAGACTTATTCTGTAACTAGCACTAATGAAAGTATCTCGATATTTGTAAGAAAATCAAAAGATATTTAACCTTTAACAACAAAGAGCGCGTTAACCCTTGGTCAGCAACATGGATTCCTCGGAGAGTGAACCGGATACGGAATCGGAAGAATCGGAGTCTGAGAGTGAGACCGTGGAGGAAATATCTCAGGGGTCCCAGGAGTCTCCTCCCACCAGCCAAAAGCAGCTGAGGAGACAGTGGACTTTCTAAATATAGATGGTGAGTTCTCTCGGAGAGTGAAAATGTATCTACATTAATTACCACCAATAGTACCTAGGTATAACTATACAAAATTTGTAAAAAAATAATTTTAAAATATTATTTTTTTTTGTCCAATAACTTTTTATATCTTCATTTAACATAATGTACGAGTATATCCTTCATTTAATATTTAATAGTTGTGAATTGTGAATTTAAATTTTTTTATTTTGAGTTCTTCAAATTATTGTTACATACATTGTTGTCTTAAACAAAGAATTCTAAAAAAACTGTCTCTCTTGTTGAACAGAATTTTCTGTAATATTTTTATCTGGTATACGGTCTTGACCCTAAAACTTGTGTTCATATTAACAAATTATTGTTTTAACACTTTTAACCCTCATATAATGACTGATGCACCAAGACATATATTATTCAGAACTAATTCACCAGAATCCTCTCCAATGTCAGTATCGTGTTCCAAAAAGAAATAATGTTTTATTTTCTCCAACTGACCCTTCTATTCAGATAATGAGCCCTAATCTAATCCCACATTCCTCTCCTGTACGCTTCCTTGAGATATTTCTCCGAGGCTGTGCGAAACTTCCTCCTATAATATCCCCGCTAATCCGCGCTCCCTTTACCTCATCTCATTGCACGTTGCTCTCTCTCTCTAATCGTGTTTCACGGTCATTTTCTTTTAGTTTTTTCTTATGTTTTAGTGTTTTTTTTTTAAATTGAAACAAATAATGGCGCACTTCCAAATGCCCCAGAGCAATGTTGCAGCGTGTGTGTTGCCTCTGAGCGTTAGGTTTTATGATTTTGTTTGATGGACGGGGAGAAGTTTGTTATGATTCTGTTATGGATGCTCGGCGGAACAGAAATACGCAAAATAGAATAAGAAAAGATTTTTCTCGAATATCTAAAACATGAATCTGTTGTTGTTTACCATAAATATGTAATCTTGAAGAATAATTTCGCTAGATCTGGACACGGAAGGAGCCCAAAACACAGGTTCTGGGCGTCCAAAAGTTTCACCCATATCAATCCTTCCACCACCATGAGAACACACATGGTCACAGAAAGTAAAATAAGTATTTGCTTCATAACACCAAGTTGTGATTCGCTGTTAATACATAGTGGCTGTAGTCATCATCGAACATCATAAGATCATATTGTTGTTCATTACTGAGATCTTAACAAAAACTACAAATTGACCTAAACAGAGTCATACAAGTAGAGACTCCAACCTAAAATACGATACCAGTAAAATATTTACCCTTAAACTTGTTTGTGGGATCTGTTCTTTAAGGAACAGATCCCCTTGAAAAGGGTAAAACCCCCGTCCTAATCCAGGACGTTAAATCAAATAGAATCGTTGGCGTTAGGAAGGGCACCCAGCCGTAAAAATGTGCCAAAACCAACCATGAGGTTCAACAAAGTCGACCCTGCTTGAGCAGGATAAGACAAAGTAAAAAAAGAATGATAAATGCTAAATTATGACCACATCTCAAATTTAGTACTTACATGTGCTATGAGAAAAACATCATGTTATTGTGAAGACAAAATTTCATCAGTTGAATTTAAAAAAGTGAGAAGACCGTAAAAAATATTCTTACCTACGGGGGGCCCCGCAGGCGGGGGAGGAGGGGGTGGCCCTGGCATCATCATGGGCGGAGGAGGGGGTGGGCCGCCCTTAGGCTGTGCGGGCGGGGGCGGAACAGGCTTGGGGGCGGCCGGCTCGGCTTTCTTGATGGGCACAACAGTTTCCTTTTTGATGGGCACCACTTTCTCCTGGGGCTTCGGAGGCTCGGCCGCGAGCACTGAGTTCTGCTGCTTCTTCAGGATGGGCTTCAGCTTCTTGATGGGCGCCGGCTCCGGGGCGTCGGCTCCATTGGACGCCGGCTTGTCCGGAGGAGGAGTCACTTTTTTGAGGATTGGCTTTTGGAACTGAAAAAAAACGTGAAAAAAGGATAACACCACAGTAGTTTGCTAATTTTACAATTCGGCGGAACTAAAATAAATATGTATGAATTTCTGCTCGATATAAAATATTGTGGAATAAAAAACAACCCCTGATGAATTAAAAGGACTTCATAAGTGCAATCCGGAGGTCAGCATCGTAAAGATCTTATTACTTTTGGGATATAAACTTATAAACTGTTGGCATAATGGGATTACCTGTCTTGCGCTGACAGTCTAAATAAAGTACTACTTACTAATCGAAAGTATTTTTTCGCCACAGTCGGTATTCGAGCCCAAAACTCACCGAGTGGGGGTCTTGCTGCTCCGTGGTGATGCTGTTCCGCTTCGAGTTGACCCAGGGGGCGGAGGGCATAGGTAGCGGCGGAGGGCCGGTGTCCTTCACCCAGGGAGGTCGAAACGTTTGTCTGTCGGCCCCGTTAGAGCCTGGGGTGGCCCCCTTTCCGTTTCCGTTGATAGCAGGCATGGTGTTAGCTCCTGGAGAAGAGGGAATGTTAATTCTCCTTATAGAGTTTATTCTCAATGAAAAAAAGGACTTAAAATGGATAAAATCCCAACAAATGATTTTGTCCTCTCTGTTGAATGCATATCCTTTTTTTTCTTTTTCTTTTTTACAAATTGACGGTTTTTTTATAGGCTGTCTTTTTTATGTCAGGTTTCCCACTGGAATGAGCTCTTCCACCCAACCATAGCTCTTCCGCCCAACCATAGCTCTTCCACCCAACCATAGCTCTTCCACCCAACCATAGCTCTTCTACCCAACGGTTCATCTCATGTGTGAAATGGTTTCTAAATGTATGTAACACATGATATTTGAGTAGGATACCAGACACAGCCAAAATTAATTTGTTTGTAAGCTTTTGCAAGCTTTGTAGCTTTGTAGTATGCCTCCTTCTTATTAGTACGAGTAAAACAGGCTAAATATCAAAATATCTGTTGCTAACTATTTTGTATTCGAAAGCCAAGACCTTCCTTCCTCTACCAATCCCTGTCCTTGGCGATCCAGAGAGGGAATGCCTCCAGTATTCTTGGGACTTTTCCTCTCAATCCCTCAATCCCTCTCTGGACAATTTTTTTTTTTTTTTTTGCTATGGGGTCCATCCCCGATGATAACAGACGAAGTTTTCTATTTGTAAAAACTAAATAAAGCATTTCTTACATTTCTTTAAAAAAAAAAACTTTAATTTGATTGTTGTTCGAAAATAAAGCTATAATATGACTATTTCGTAAAAAAAAAAAAAATGTATTCCAACTATGTGTCGTTCTATCAAAATTACTGATTAGAATCTGGAACTATCTGAACGGCAAGTGAAAACATTATGACTCAGTATTGTCATTGTTCACGCGTACGATTGAAATCAACATGGAGAATCAATCACACAATTTGTATTTGTATTTATTAATTATTTTATTTTCAACAGGTAGGTACATACATTAAGCGAATAATAATAACTGTCAAGGCCACCACAAACTGCAGTAATTGCAGTATAAATAAAATCCCCGGGATTCGAACCTGGGCCCTGCTTGTTGGCACGTCCACTTTTCTACCACGGGCGTCGTCTGTCTGATTCATATTTACTTTAATAAAACTTCGCATGAAACTACTGCCTGATGGATAAATGGTGCCAAATTCTGTCGTGTTTCTTTCAATGTTTGGAAACATTTTCGTTGGGGTGTTGTGTGAGAATCTCGAGATTTGTCACCTTAGTGTGAGGTGCCCTTTCCCCCTGTTTTTTTATGAATATTCAATAAGACCAAATTAAAAAAAAAAATATATGACCAAATTTAATGACCAATGCTTCTGACGGCTACACGTTGTCCAAGACATTTTCTTTTTAAAAGATTTAAAATATATAAAAAAAACACCAATCCTCTCGTTTCCATAGTTATCCAGATCTGGAATGATCTTAAAACGCGAATGACTAAACATTAAAGCAGTACTAGCCAGCGTCGATGGCATGTTGAATACACCGGTTCCCTCCAGAACACCGAAGTTAAGCGACATCCAGCGAGGTTAAGACTTGGATGGGTGACCATTCAAATTCTAATTCTCGTGACGCTGGCTTTTCCCGGCCCCACTCAGGCTGGGTGAGGTCAATGTGAGTAGCAGGTTTGTGAGTTTCCTGCGAATGGAGGGTAAAACCCCCGTCGTGATATGACCATGGCAGTTGAAAGCGACGTTAAACCCAATTTAAAAAAAAAAAAAAAAAAAAAGCAGTACCTACTCAAAAAAAGATAAAATAATAAAAATAAAATAAAAGCAACAACTATAGGTTTGGAAAATATTAATCCCATCTTACCTAGTTTAAGTATTAAGTTGGTGTAATTGCAGTGAAACACATTGCGTTTGAACGTTAATTGAAAAATAAACTTTCAATATCCCAGGGTGTTTTTTTAAACATGTTTCATATTGAAGGGAAATATTAGAAGAGAATCGCATGGCCATTATCATCACCCTTGTCTATTGTCTAGCTCTGCTCATTGTATTTTTTATATTACAATCTATTACTTTTAATGTCAGTAATAATAATTTAAGAAAAGGTAAATAAAGTTTGGTCAAAATTGTCCAACAAGGTTAAAGCGTTTGTAAAGAGAAAAAAAATTAAAAATGTTCATTAAGTATTCTATTACATATTTGTAATTAACTGAAAATATTAACTTTCTAAGTAAATACTTCACTCAAAGTGGTGCGTCGACTGTATCAGATGAAATGTTTTCGCAGTGTTAGTTAGAATAAAGGTCTCGTCATTTTGACTGGCGATGCTCACCCCACCAGGTCATAGTCTCGGCTGAAATCAGAACCAGAAATACAACCGTCAGTTTGTGAGCTCTGAACTTCATACTTATTTATTTAGAAACTCTTTATTAGTAGAACATAATATATACAGACAAATAATGGTAAACACACTGAAAAAAATTTATTGTAGGGCTTACTAAAACTTTAGTAAATTTCACAAGGCTTAGGGTTGATTGAGTGACAGCAAAATGTTTTGTTAAGATTACAAATCAAATTTTGTAAACTCTATTTAGTAAAGATAATGATATCTTTCGTTCATCCAACAAATTTATGTTTAGTTACTTTTACTAAACTCATTATTGTATTTTTGACAAGAAAAAATTCTATTGTCTTTACTAAAGTATTTAGTAAGATCTCAAGCATGCATTCATAATGCTTACGAATCATTTTGTTATGCTTATTAAGGTTGTTTCTTTCAATTTGTTGAATTTACAATACTGTTTAGTAAAGTTTACAAAATACTTCATTAGTCCATTCAATCGACTCAGTATGGCTTATGATAGTGTTTTGTAATTTTAAACATAGTAATAGTTGATTTAACAACCATTCTTGTTATTGCTTACGCCAGAGATTGGTTAAATCTACTGAACTGTTTAGTAAGTTTAAGCAACGCATTTCGTTCACACTATTGACTCGTTTAGTTAACCTCACGAACAATATTAGTAAATTTTACTGATAGTTTCAGTATAAACTTTACTGATAGTTTCAATAAACTTCACTGATAACCTCAGTAAACTTCACTGCCAGCGTCGATGGCATGTTGAATACACCGGTTCCCTTCAGAACACCGAAGTTAAGCGACATCCAGCGAGGTTAAGACTTGGATGGGTGACCATTCAAATTCTAATTCTCGTGACGCTGACTTTTCCCGGCCCCACTCAGGCTGGGTGAGGTCAATGTGAGTAGCAGGTTTGTGAGTTTCCTGCGAATGGAGGGTAAAACCCCCGTCGTGATATGACCATGGCAGTTGAAAGCGACGTTAAACCCCACTTAAAAAAAAAAAAACTTCACTGATAATCATAGTGAACTTCAGAAACGCCTGTAGTAAACTTTTACAACAATGTCAGTTACTAAGTCATTATGAGAAAATAATTCAAAATATAATTGCAATAATTTAAAAATAGGCGTGTATGTAACACTTTTATTGAGAAACACAGATTCATTTGTTTAAAATGCAATAAGAGACATTTAAAATACATACAATTAAAGTTTTAAATGATGAAATAACTATGCAAAATAGAGTTTTAAAAATTTAAACCTCTTAAACACAAAAATCATTTTTTATTATATAAATAATAAAGAATCACCAAATTCACACGACTCACTTACACAACACACTAAGTACACATCAACCACATTAACATAACCAACAAACACAGACTTAGACAACACATCAAACAACCAAAATCTCACACCACCTATCAACCAAATCCAGACTTACACAAAACACCCAATAACTAAACTTTCACAATACCTATCAACCCAAACCACACAAAACATCTACGAATAAACCCAAGCATGACATTATTAATATTAACTATGTAAATATTAAAATTAACTGTGTATTTAGATATTAACGTTCTCCAGTGGACGTTAATATTTAAATAAATAAATCAATTTGATTTTGAAAAAAAAATAACAATACCATTTTAAAAAGATATTACGTAATAATCACAGGGCCATCAATCAACATAAAACAACTGAATATGAAATTGATTTCGGTATCTATTAATTGTTGTAGATCTTTTGTCTCTCTCGTCTCTCGACACACGTGTTTTAGCAAGAATTTTGTTCAATTTACAATTCTGTTTAGTAAATCTAATCGAAGAGTCTTGTAACCGTCATTGACTAGGGGTGATTAACAAAACTTTCATTGGGACTACAAATGGTTTTCATAACGACCGAGTTTTACAAAAAAGTTTAGTAAACTTAGCTAAACAAATCTGTCAGAAATCTGAAACCGTATGGTTCATTTAACAAACATGTTTTGTAATTTTAGATAAAATCTTGTTAAACCAACGAATACTGTTTTGTGTATTTTATCATATATAAATCTGGTAAGAGTAACGATTTTTGTTTGTTAATTATCAGACATGTACTAATCAGGTGGTATTTTTAACAGAATAATTTTATTAGATTTAACCAAACTTTTTGTAAATCTTACCAATATATTGGTAATAGATCCAGCAAAACAGAACTTGGTAAGCATAACTAATGTTCTGATTGCGGTAATTAACACGTTAGTTGGTTTTACGATCAGACGATTTACAAGAATTGATTGATTATTCTTACGAATGCCCAAGTAAAATCTCAAATGACTATTAGTGGGATTTATCAATTTCTTGTTATTTTAACGAAATTTTTGATTAAAAATCCTTTACAAAACTGTTTAGTAAAAACGAACCTAAAATTTTTTTCAGTGCATTAAATGTAAAATTGACAATATTAATAATATAAACAAGAAAAAAAAAATAAACAAAATATATACATAACTATGTCCTAACTAAAGGGCGGGGTTATTGCCTATGGCAATCTGTTCCACCCAACCTAAATATACTTGAGAAATACCTACTTTTTTCTTTCCTTATCCTATAGAAAGGAGAGAATTATTAAAAGCACCACCACCTTTTCACGCAATTGCAGCATTATCGCTGTGTGTGAACAGTGATGAGAGAGAAAAAGAAAAGGAAAAAAAAACACCGTCAGCTCAAATTTACTCGAAATTACAACTGAAAGTGTTGGGTGGAAGAGGTTGCCACAGGCAATAACCCCGCCCTTCAGGTAGGACACTAGCTTCGTTCTCTTTTTTGTTCTTGTTTCTTTGTTCAATCTATTTATTTTTTCTTTATAATTTCACTGTATTTTACTGTATATATTTTTGTCTTACCTAATAAAGCATACTATAATAATAATAAAGTCAATCTATAGGCCATAGCACAGCTTTTGCAGTCCTCATTGACCTTATCAATTTCCTTGCCAGCGAACAATATCAGTGAGGGAGGATATATATCATGACGCCGCAACCCCAAGCTTGGGGAAGTGAGAGGATAATACATGAGGTGTTACTCAAATAGAAAGCTACCCTGTTCACACTCACCCTTGTGCTATCTCTTGTTTAATGCTAATATAGTAATGTACAGGGTGTACTAATACAAAAAGCACATTATTAATACATATTTTACACTTTATCAATTAGGACATATAATATAAACAGATAATTACAAATTAATAATATACAATTGGAGAAAAGGAAAAAAAAAAATAAAAATATATACATGTCCCAACTAAAAGGCAGGGTTATTGTCCTTGGCAATATGTTCCACCCAACCCTTCTATCGCTCTGGAATGGCACAATATGCACAAATATGGCTACCGTTATTACTTACAAACGCATGTAAAACTAAACAAGAATAAAAATTAATTTGCTATTGTGATGATTTCCTCTGTGTTCCCCGCTATCCAAAATGGCTGATTTATTTATTTACACTTTCTTAATTGGACATATTACATACAACACAAATAATTACAAATGAAATAATAGATGTAAAAAGAGAAAAATAAAATAAATATATACATAATACATGCCCTAACTAAAGGGCGGGGTTATTGCCCTAGGCAATCTCTTCCACCCAACCGAATCAGCTGATTCTATGTGACAGCTTCATTAACTACTTATTTCTTCATGTGTGAAAAGTACATTTCATTTGATAATAACCCCGCCCTTTAGTTAGGACATATGTTTATATTTTGTTTATTTTTTTCTTGTTTATATTAATATTGTAAATTTTGTATTTTAATTTTTACCATTATTTGTTTGTATATTATGTTCTACTAATAAAGAGTTTCATAATAATAATAATAATAACCCTCACAATAAATTATTATTAATTTCGTGTAAGTATTAATGAGAGTGCTATCAATGGATAGCTTCTCTCTCAAGCCATTGCCTCCATCACATTTACTCATTACAATTGTTTATCTTTAAGTTTAAATTGTAGATTGTAAATTAAATAAAAGTGAGAAAAAAAATTCGTGTATTTTGATTGAAGTATAACAACATACCATCAATAACTCGCTAACTTTTTTAAATATCAATTTTTGGAATTTGGTACGTTAGGTGTTGAAGAAATTAATCCTTTGCTTATCGGCTCCATCGTAGGATTATTTTAAAATATAATATTCCCCATTTGGTTTTCGGTTTTGAATAATTTACACTCTATTTTAGATACACCCTGGAAAAAGTAGATGGTACGTACATACTGTGTATTATTTATTACTGGAAGTTTGAATTATAATATAGATAGGGGAGGTTACTCTACCCTATATCCTTGGTATCTCCGTATCCTCTTACTTTGGAATATTAGTATAGGCTGCGCCCTTACCAACCCAGGGTGAGCCGCTAGCCAACTGATGGATTTTCAGTTGAGTGTTAGTTTTTTTTTACCATGGACAAAAGTTTGTTTTTTGTTTTTTCTTTTTTTTTAATATGTGTAATAAAATTTAATATAAAATTAATTTTTTTGTGAATTTTATTTTTTGTAATCCGTTTATGAGATGTACAAGTGATTGAGCAATTGTTTACTTATTTATGAATAAATATGTGCTTCAATGTTTACCTAAGATATGTCATAATGTCTTGACTTTGTTTCAGTTTAGTTCTCTGAGTATCTAGCCTCTCATCTGGTGTATGCACAGGAGTATGTCTGCAAGTACGGGTAAGTGGTAATTTATGATTAACTGAAAACCTTTATCAGCTACCCCCATTACAGCCCTACCTATACCAATACCAATACATGTCACAAAAGATCAATTTAAGGTCGCAGTGACAAAGAGCTTTCGTAGCCGACAGCCCTACCTACCCCCATTAATCTCCCCAGCCTCGGTGCCAGGTTTAGCTAGCATCACGAGGGTTGACTGGCCACACCTGTGAGTCGACCTTCGTATCTCTATCCTTGAGACAACGTTCGCGTTCGGGAGGGTGGTGACATTCACGTAGCGGACATTTTCTGCCTGAATATTCGACCTCGTACGGGATTTGAACCCGTAGCTATCGAATCAAGAAGCTCACCTCTCTCTCACCTGGAGGTCGGTGTAGTACAAAGAGTCGGATTATAAAATAGGATTAAATTTAAGATAAGCCAGACTGTCCCTCATGTTGATCTATTTCTATATAAAACATGGGTTATACCTTATACCCGTCAATTTTTTTAAAACAAAACAAATAGTGTGCTACGTTGAAACTCCGACTTGAGGGAAAGTCTAACTTGTCTTAAATTTAATCCTATTTCGGCTCTAATAGAATAATATGTACTACCACTTGATAATAATAATAATAATATCGCCTTATTTATACTTTTTTTTAACAACATTTCCATTTATTTGACAAAGATAAATTATTATAATAAAAAATAATAGAAAGGTATACCCGTCTTCAAAGTTAAAAACTGTGAAGAAGACGGGGACTGTGAAGAGGACGGACTGCCCGATTAGGACTATTAAAGTCCCATTATTCCAGCAGGAAGCCCAAGACATATTATTATGTGGTAAAAATCCCAAATGGGAGGGTAACTTATCATGTCCGGGCTGGGTTTCGAACCCGCGACCTCTGGTATTTCTGGATTCACAGAGTGCGGCTTTACCACTGAGCTACCCGGCTACCTTGATAGTACATATTCCGGAAGGACGGTCTTTGGGAGATTTTTTTATGTATAAAATAAATCATGAATAATAATAATAGTACAAACTTGATAGTATAAAAGTACTTACGTTCAGCTGCTGTCAGCAGAAATGTTCACCAGACCCAGGAACAGGAACTCAGACTGTGAATCCACTTGTTCCCTTCCAATGTTTATCTCTTTCTGGCATACATTCAAATACCCTGAACTTGAAAATAAAACTTAATATGAGAATTAAGATCAACTATGAATACTCACAAAAAGCAACCTCAAACACAAGAAATTCACCTAAATAGGGTCCTACTTTTATCGAAAATTACGTTAAATTTAAACACAAAACAAAAACATTAAACAGTGAACGATCACGTACAATAAACAAAAAATCACCATGAAAAAACGTTTAAAAAAAAACTTTCAAATATAAATCTGATATTCACTATAATTTATTTATTACAACACTTGGAGTGAATTATTTTAAAATTTTGTACAAAAAAGGAACAAGAATTGTCAAGATTTCTACTGTTGAATTTGTGATGTGTATAAAAGTACAATTAAATAAAACGAGATGAATGTATTTCTCCAGAACAAATTGAAAGTTCAGTGAATTTTTCAAAACGAAAATTTGACGTCGAAAAATATACTTCGTCAGCTCCAAAATTGGGATATCAAGAATTCGAAAATTGAAAAATAAAAGATGTCAAAGAATTTCGTTTACAACAAGAGTGGAATAATCTTCTACCCACTGACGTTGTTCGGAACTGTGTTAAAAACATCAACAAGAAGAAAGGGTCGCTTCTAACTGCTAATATCTCTAACGTGGGCGGTTCTCATTTTAATCCTAATAATAATAATAGGTATGTGTCGTCTTCTGTTTTTTCTCAATTTCTTCATAAAATCCGAGGCAAGTGTCCCCAAGCGGTCAGGGACAGAACATGAGGGTCTGGGCAGGGGCATTGAATGTGAGGGTCAAAGTTGTAAAATTGGAGGAAGAGAAAAATCTTTCAAAATACATTTTCATAATTTTTGTGTAAATTTGAGAGAGACGGAAAGAGAGAGCTCCCATCTAATAAGACTTAATGTGCGTCTAAAAATAGCGCCGTTTGGCCTAATTTCAATGAATATAATGTAAAACTCGACACCTTTTGCTCCCACGGGGTTCATATGAGCCGCTCTTATAAGATTCTTGTAGACCTTACTGTGGTCTGCAAATGAAAATACTCATTCTTCAAAATTTACAATTTATATTCAAATCATTTCATAGTTATACGTTAAGTTACAATCAAGATATATTTAGGGTGGAATTAATAGACGTTTTTGTAATACCTCTGTGGCGCTAAGTCACGGATTGCGTACTGTGTAAGATAGGGAAAATTGACAATTACCAACGACTTAAGTTATTGATGTTGTCTATTAATTCCGCCCTTAATTTTGTTACCTACCTCAAGAACTTCATCAGCGGACTTGTTACCAGGAGATCGGTGGTTCGAGTCTTAAGCATCGGGAAATTCGGGAATTTAAAATGAAAACCTTAGCCTCGCTGGATGTTGCTTAACTTCAGAGAACTGGATTATTGGCTTAAATACGTCATCGACGTGACGGTGCGTAGCGCTGGCTCATCACAAGATTGACGTCAGCCAGCGTCGCGTCCATTATTATTATTATTATTATTATTAAACAAGTTGGATCAAGTTTTATTTACAAATGACATAGAATATAAATATACATACATAGATATTAAAATTAAAAAAACAAAACTTGATCAAGGGCGGTGCTAATGCCAACGGGATTCTCTTCCGCGACACCCTTGAGTACACCACTTCTCCTCCAAGCTAAAGTTGAGCGACGTTCAGCGAGGTTAGGACTGTGATGGGTGGCCATTCAGCCCTCGTAATGCGGGCAATTCCCGGCCCAACCAAGGCTAGGTGATGTTTATGTGGGTTGCTCGCTGGTAAGTTTTCCAACGAATGGGAGGGTTAAAGGGACTTTAAACCGCAAAACAGGAGATTGGCGTCACATTTACTCATAACGGCCTTATGATAACTATCCGTGCCTGGGAATCGGGAACATTATTTTGATTTAGATTGATTGAAAAATGTCAATATTTTTAATATAAATGAAATTAAAATATGATAAAATAAAAATGACAGACAAATCCAGAGAGAGAGCAGTTAAAGGTTTATCATCATGCTCTCTGAGCATATTACACATTAATTTATTACTAGAATACAAACACTCAGCAGGAATGTGTTTCGCGTGGACTGCGCGGTTCCCTTGGGCGTGGGTATGGAGGTATTGGTGGTTCGAAACCGCTAGTGGTAAATTTTAAACCTCATTACCTCCGAGAATATCTAACATTAGGTACCGCAAGTATTGTGTTTGATTTAAAATATATAAAAATGCTCTGATTTCACAACAACAACAAAAAAATCATACATTTGGAGGACCCCCTGAACAACTTTGGTATTGTGTTGGTTGTGAACTCTTGAGTTGTGAATTTGATTGTTGCCGACGTAAATATTTCCTACTGTAATGTATGTATTTGTTCCGCATTGTTTGGACTTATTTTACTCTGTCTTCACATTTCTACCATTTCGAGATGGCATAATCCCTGTCGTCAAAAGGGCTCCTCTATCCGACATTATTAAGTAAAATATAAAATTATTATGCTGGGTCCACACAGGTGCAACATGCAACATGCGACACGTTGCTGCAACATGTGTGTGGTAATTGGAACACTGTTGCAGAAACGAGTTGCCGTTCGTGTTCGTCAGTGATCCATTCCGTCCACACACTTGCAACATAGTAGCAACAAGGATCAAAGATGTTCGGTAGAAAACCGACATCCTCATGGATATTTTTTGAACATTCATGTTCGTGTTCAGAAGCCGTCCACACAGAGTGACTTCATGTTGCAGCAACATGTTGCACCTGTGTGGACCCAGCATTTTATGGTCTGAAGTTTCGACTTCTTCTCAGCAGCTAGCCACCCGCGTCCTAGCTTTCCATTTCACATTTTCCCAAGCTGTTTACAATCGTCCCTAGTTAGAAGCAGCGGTTCCGCCAGCCTGCCAATGGGGCAGAGTTTGAATGGCCTTTTCCAGGGCTCTGCTAGGACCGTGGGTGTCCATCAGTTGGCTGTGCGTGTAGAGGTTGTAGTCTGGACGAAGCTTGTCTTGGGTGACGCCGCTCTGCAGAAGGAGCTGGAGAACTTTGAGGGAGATCTTGCTAGCAGGGTCATCTGGAAATAAAAACGAGACATATATATAATTATATTTTTAGAAACCCTAGCTATAAGTTTTATTTTGTAATTTATGTATACCTAATGTATTGTAAAATATGACATAAATAAACAATTAAATTAAATAGGGGTGCGCGTATGATTCCCACTGCGCAGCTTTCCTCCAACTTGTTCTACTACAAAATATTAATTAAAAAAACACCACCAAAATAGTATAAGATAACAAAAGAGCTATTTATTTGTGTTATTCAAATTTTAGTGGGTAGCATCGACGTTACGAGAACTAATTCGCATGCATCATATCTCCAATCAAACACCATATTCCAATATCAATCTCGTAATGCCGCCACTAGTCGTTGCCTACTCTAGAACCACCCCAATAATTGTCCTCACGAGGCTAGGTATAATCCCTGTCATTAACCCTCAAACGCAATTACCTGTACATCTACACTCCATTAGACCTCGAGCCAAGGCTACACTTAACCTCAAGGAGAGGTTAATTAACACTCAAACGCAATTACCTGTACATCTACACTCCATTAGACCTCGAGCCAAGGCTACACTTAACCTCAAGGAGAGGTTAATTAACACTCAAACGCAATTACCTGTACATCTACACTCCATTAGACCTCGAGCCAAGGCTACACTTAACCTCAAGGAGAGGTTAATTAACCCTCAAACTCAATTACCTGGAGAGCCTCGCAGGAAAGAAACTCCTAAACTCTTCGATCCCAGCTCAGGTGCATGATCTGTGTCCACGTCCCAGCCTGTGCCTTCGTACACTGTTCCATCCCCACACAGCACGAAACTAAATAAAAACAAAATTATCCGCATTACATAAGACATGCAGTGGCGTAGGAAGGAGGGTAATTTTGGGGACAAACCCCCCCCCCCCCCCCCCCCCCCCCGAAATTTTCAAGAAACCCCTGCAAAATAAATACGATGGAACAAAATGTAGGTCGAGCTACGCCACTGAAGACATATAATTCTTTTAAAAATTTAGAAAAATGAAATTTGAAAATATAGGAACTGTCAATCTTTTGCGATACAAATTCGTGACATGTTAACAACAGTCTATTTTAACCCAGCTTCTGTATATACTGATACTGATTCTTTGGCGTTGACGTCCTTGATGACCATTAAAGATCTCTGTCTATACAAGCTAAATGATTAATGAACCACCGATTCTCCTGGACATGAATCACTTTGAGGCAATGTCTAATGGACATGACTCACTTGTAGACAATGTCTCCTGGACATGACTCACTCGTAGACAATGTCTCCTGGACATGACTCACTTGTAGACAATGTCTCCTGGACATGACTCACTCGTAGACAATGTCTCCTGGACATGACTCACTTGTAGACAATGTCTCCTGCACATGACTCACTTGTAGACAATGTGGACATGACTCACTTGTAGACAATGTCTCCTGGACATGACTCACTTGTAGGCAATGTCTCCTGGACATGACTCACTTGTAGGCAATGTCTCCTGGACATGACTCACTCGGAGGCAATGTCTCCTGCACATGACTCACTTGTAGGCGATGTCGTTCTTGTTCATTTCCTTCATCTGCCGCTCCTGCAGCTCCTTCATTCTCCTCCGGCACTCCTCGTCAGCCGCCACTGGGGGACCTACAAGGCTCTCGTGGACCACCACGGACTCGTAAGGCTGAGCCACGCGGGACTTCTGGGACTTGGGACCGGCGGCGTGCCATTCTGTCCTCGGCACGATGTCCTCAGGCACTGGGAGAAAATTTCACATTATCAACTTTTATCAATAATTATTTTATTTACCAGTTAATACTCCCATTATTCTGTCCCGGTAGCTCAGTGGTGAAGGCGGCACTCTGTGAACCCAGGGAATCCAGATGTCGTGGGTTCGAAACCCAAGCGGGACATGATAATTTATCATCCCATATGGGATTTTTACCACATAATAATATGTCTTGGGCTTACTGCTGGAATAATGAAGCTTTGATAGTCTTAATCGGGCAGTATAAATAAGGTGATATTATTATTATTCCTCTAACCAACCTCGACCATGTGGAAGAGGTTGAGGAAGTAGATGCTGACCCCAAGTAGGTTTGGGAAAAGACAAAGTGAAAGAAGAGAAAGACTCCTATTATTCATCTATCATAAGTATACTCCCAAGAATCATAAGTACATACTCCTAGGATGTACGAGTATCATACTCTCAGTAATACTCCTATAGGATGGATGATTCCTATAAGAACGGTCCTAAAATTTGGGGACAATAGACTCAATATTGTTAGAAAATATTCTGAAAATTTCAATATCGACCTCAGTTGCTCGAGGTTCGCGTCACCGCAGCCGTCGAAATACCAAACCACCGACTTGTAACCGGAGGTCGGTGGCTCGAGTCCCAAGTTCAGCAAATATTTTGTAAAGCTAGTTTGAGTAATTGTGATAGTACCTATCATTAATACAAATGATTAAGACAAAACAAATTTGATAACTTTTTATTTTGTTACTTTGCGTGTTTTAGCTTATTGTGATGCATATTGCTTGCAAGTTTTGCCTTCATTTTGGTGTATAAAGTTTTGCCTCTGTCCCGGTAGCTCAGTGGTAAAGGCGGCACTCTGTGAATCCAATGATTCCAGAGGTCGTGGGTTCGAAACCCAGCCGGGACATGACATATTATCCTCCCATTTGGGATTTTTACCACATAATAATACGTCTTGGGCTTACTGCTGGAATAATGGGACTTTAATTGTCCTAATCAGGCAGTATAAATAAGGCGATATTATTATAATTTAGTCTTATAACTAATACTAATACTCACGCATGACCAGCTTGTCCAGTAGCATCCCCTGAATGGTCTCCTGAATGACGGCCTGGTCCGTGACATTCTTCACCAGATCCATATCCATCAGTTTGTCCATCACCTGGGTCTGCACGTAGGAAATGTTGCCGGGGGTCAAACGCACCCCCTCCTGGTTGAGAAACTCCAGAATGCCCCTGATGACGTAGAGCAGGGCGGTTTGCAGAACCAGAACAATGTCCATTTTTGAAGGGGCTTTTTGTTTTTTTTTTTTTTTTAGGTTGTCTGAATAGGATCTGCAAGGAAATGAAACACTGAGGGCGAAGTTAATAGACAAATTCTATATCACAAGTCGTTGCTAAGCGTAGGTTTTTCCTATCTTACACAGTATGACAGTACGCAATCCGTGACTTAGCGCTACAGAGGTATTACAAAAACGTCTATCCATTTCGCCCTGAGTCTTGTATTGTCTTTTCAGTTTAGAAAAGTGGTGCTCTTTAACTCTGACAGAATAATCCTTTCGGAAATACCATGACTTCAATTTTGAAACAAGTAACCATGTTCTCTATGACTTGGAGCAGCGCTTACCAACCGGTGGTCCCCGGAAAGCAAAGTGGTTGTCCGCAAAACCATTTCAGAAATCAAGTACAAAAAATAGTGATGTGTATTTTTTCGTTGGTAAAGTAACAAGAAGATCAACTCAGTTTTCCCAATTATGTCTTTGCCGAATCTCTTACTGTCCCAGGTACCCTAAATTTGAAGAGAATTAAAAATTTATAATAATAAGTCACACGTTTTTTTTTTTTTACTTTCCTTATCCTATAATAAGGAAAGTATTGTATTCCTCGAAAATTTGACCTACCCAGTTTTTCACATTTCTGGACGAATCATAGCCTCAGGATACCAAAAAAGTTGTTTTCAGCCATTGTTTTTTTTTTTTTTTTTTGAACACGTTCAAAATTCTAACTCAGCACGACACTGAAAGTATCAGTACAATAAAGTAGAATTATCTCAGGAGGTGTCGTATTATGTAAATTTCTATTGTATTAAATAAGCAATAAATCAAAATCAAATCAAACTTACCCTTGGCTGGGTTTTGATCTTTTAAAAATGAAGAACAGGAATATTGTTGGAAGCTTTAGCTTAGGAAAAATACCTTTGTATGTGTTATCTTGTTATTAAATTAATAAATAATTTAAAAAAAAAAGTTACTGAACAATTTTTTCTAAGATTGTAACTTTCAATTAAATGATTTAAGAACTACATACATAGTCTTCTCTCTAGTAATCTTGTGCGAGCTAAAATGGCCCGTAACTAGTAAAACATCGGATTATTTGTTAGATTAAATCGGTTCCACAAGGTCGAATTAGTTTAAAAATTTACTCAAAATCCTAAAATCAAGACTTGAGCTCCACTCAAGTTCTTAGAAGAACTGAACTGTCTGTAAATTTACCTGAATCCTTATTTTAGGAATGAACTGTCGTATCCTACCAACGACTCCTGTAAGCGCCGTGAAAATACTGAAACCATCCTCCCATTCTTCTGACCTTCAGATTTAGCAGGAACCATCCTAGTCTCACGGTGGTCCTGCTAATAGCAGCAGGCAGGAGACTATGGCAAACTCTATCATACTGGGTACCTATTGGGGAATACTTACGAAAAATAACTAAGTACACTTAACCGAGCTCAGAAACTTGATCGAAAAGGCGGCGGACTTGTAACCTAGAGGTCGATGGTTCAAGTCCCGATTTCAGCGTAAAATTGATAAAGCTATTTTGAGTTGTGATATCACGAAAGTAATTGACACAAATATGATAACTTTTTTTAAAAACTAAGTACACTTTGCAATTCCGTCGCGACACTGATTACAACGCTAAGAGCAAATTGTTGAACGTCGCATCAGTAAGCAAAATAATTCAACCCGTTGAAAATTAAGGGCAGCTAGTGATCCCAGATCAATGGATGGGATCACTAGCTGAATAGCAAAAATGTAAAATTTCGACCGAGTATTAGGCTTCAGACGAAACTATGGGTACTATGCCCAAGTCCCTTTCTATGGATGAGATCCCACAAAAAACTACCGTTAAAAAAAGGGCCAAGTTCCAGAACTCCTATCCAAAAAGGTTTCGCCAATGAATGCAGTGATATCTTGTTTGCGGCCAAGTTATCTTGGTACTAAATTATTTATTTTATTAAAACCCGTTTTCTGAGTTCCTCATTTTGTATGTTTTTAACTGCAAACTATCCTCTAACTTGGCCAGTGTCGCTCCTTGTGATGGTTATATTGTTATTCTGTACCTATACATATAGTCGTAATATTCCATACAACCGATGGCATAAAACTGGCCAAGTTAGAGGATAGTTTGCAGTTAAAAACATACAAAATGAGGAACTCAGAAAACGGGTTTTAATAAAATAAATAATTTAGTACCAAGATAACTTGGCCGCAAACAAGATATCACTGCATTCATTGGCGAAACCTTTTTGGATAGGAGTTCTGGAACTTGGCCCTTTTTTTAACGGTAGTTTTTTGTGGGATATCATTACTTTTTGTAAATGATTCATTTCACAGCACGTTTCATTATTTTTTATTAAATTTTTTAGGATTCTTCACTTTAATATGCTCCCTAAAACGACACCGTTTAACAGCAGAAATAGTGCGAAAGTGCCAATTTTCAGATTTTTCCCTGTATTTTTACAGTAAACCCTAGCATCATGCAAAATTTCATCTTTGTAGATAGTAGGGAAGTGCCTCATAATTTATATGCATAGTCGAGTATACTTCCTCCCTAAAATAACACAGTTTAACAGCATGATAAGTGCGAAAGTTCCGGTTTTCAGATTTTTCCCTGTACTTTTACAATAAACCCTACCATCATGCAAAATTTCAGCTTTCTAGGTAGTAGGGAAGTGCCTCATAATTTAGATCCATAATCGATTGTATATTTCCTCCTTAAAACGACACCGTTTAACAGCCTGATAAATGCAAAAGTTCCGGTTTTCAGACTTTCCCAGTACTTTTACAATAAACCCTACCAGTATGCAAAAATTCAGTTTTTTAGGTAGTAGGGAAGTGCCTTATAATTTATATACATAATATAGTATACTTCCTCCCTAAAACGACACCGTTTAACAGTTTTCAGAACTTTTTTAGATTTTTCCCTGTTTTTTACAATAAACCCTACCATCATGCAAAATTTCAGCTTTCTATGTAGTCGGGAAGTGCTTCATTATTTATATCCATAATCGATTATATATTTCCTCCCTAAAACGACACCGTTTAACAGCATGATAAATGCGAAAGTTCCGGTTTTCAGATTTTTCCCTGTACTTTTACAATAAACCCTACCATCATGCAAAATTTCAGCTTTCTAGGTACTCGGAAAGTGCCTCATAATTTTGATGATCTGTCAGTCAGTCAGTCAGTCAGTCAGTATCAAAATCGCAAATTTCAAAATTACATTCCTCTGAAAGTTTTTTGCATAGAGTCTTTAAATTTTTAATGTCTTTTTAATGATATTAGGACAATCTCTGTTCCAAATTTCATATCTCTATGATCAATTGAACCGAAGATATGAGGTGTGAAAAACCGGGTGAATCGGTTCGTGTAAAGATACACTGCCGTGCTTGCTGGAACTTGGCCTGGCGCACTGCCGTGCGCTCAGATATTTTACCTGTAAAAATGTTAAATAAACCAGAGCTATTGAAGTTTTTCTTCATGAATTGATCTAGAGCGGTTACCAGTAGCAGCTTCGGTCGTGATGCATTTTACATAAGGAATGAAATGATAAAGAAAAAAAAAAAAGAAATGAAAAAAAGTTTTCAAACATCTGTTTAGTAGAAATTTCAAGTCAGTTCAGCATCATCATAGTCACAACCCACATAACTGACAAGGGCTCCTAGACCAATCAGACTACGTTTTTTTATAAGGACAGGTGTTACAGATGAGATTCCACTCCAATGTAATCACAAAAGGAAATACTTAAGAAGGACTGAAGAACAAAGATTCTGCCCTGATATTTTTGGTCTGACTTTTTGAGATGTTGTCCGGATCACCCCGTAGAGTTCAATGGAGCTGAAACAAAAGTAATCGATTGAATATGGAAAGTCTGAAAAGGTGGGAAGAATCATTTCGTGCTCAAGCTATGCCTAAATACACTTCCAAACATGTGTGAATAATGTTTAGTGCCTAGTATTTGATCGATATATGAAATATGACGCAAATTGAAAACATGACTTGCAATTTAGCCTATTATTAATGGTTTGATTTACAATAGAAAATATCGCACAGGAAATATTCTTTTTGTTTGTTGACGTAGCATAGATACAGGTCCTACGTTGCCAATTTTCAATGTAGCTATACCTATCTTAGGGCACATTAATCCACCTCCTGAGTTAATTCTGAGAATGTTTTGAAATCGTGTAATAAACTATATAGGACAATGTGTGACAGTTTTTGAACAGCAAATTTGCCTTTTCCATAAGAATTACAGGCAAATCCAGAACCTCTCACTTGTCGGCACTCTTCACCTGATTTCCACAACTTCATACAATACATTACAGACAAATCAGAACCCCCCACTTGCCGGCACTCTTCACCTGACTTCCACAACTTCATACAACACATTACAGGCAAATCTAAACCCTCCACTTGCCGGCACGCTTCACCTGACTTCCACAACTTCATACAATACATTACAGGCAATTCTAAACCCCCCACTTGCCGGCACGCTTCACCTGACTTCCACAACTTCATAAAATACATTACAGGCAAATCTAAACCCCCCACTCGCCGGCACGCTTCACCTGATCTCCACAACTTCATGCAATACATTACAGGCAAATCTGAACCCCCCACTTGCCGGCACGCTTCACCTGATCTCCACAACTTCATGCAATACATTACAGGCAAATCTGAACCCCCCACTTGCCGGCACGCTTCACCTGATTTCCACAACTTCATACAATACATAACAGGCAAATCTAAACCTTCCACTTGTCGGCACGCTTCACACTGATCTCCACAACTTCATACAATTGATACTATTTCACATTACAGGCAAATCTGAGCCACCCACTTGACGGCACGCTTCACCTGATCTCCACAACTTCATATCATTGATACATTACAGGCAAATTTAAACCCCCCACTTGACGGCACGCTTCACCTGATCTCCACAACTTCATACAATTGATACTATTTCACATTACAGGCAAATCTGAGCCACCCACTTGACGGCACGCTTCACCTGATCTCCACAACTTCATATCATTGATACATTACAGGCAAATTTAAACCCCCCACTTGACGGCACGCTTCACCTGATCTCTACAACTTCATATCATTGATACATTACAGGCAAATTTAAACCCCTCACTTGACGGCACGCTTCACCTGATCTCCACAACTTCATACAATTGATACTATTACACATTACAGGCAAATCTGAACCACCCACTCGACGGCACGCTTCATATAACCCGCGCCCCGTCACGAAACCGTCCACCATGTCTCTGCGGAAAGCTGAGGAGCTCACTTGCCGACGTCGAAACGACGAGGCGTTGAAGCGGGAGCAGTGGCAGGACGTCACCCAGTACTTCAAGACGTGGGAGAGAGTGGGCACCAAGTACTCTTCCTGGACCTGCAACTCCTACTACGATAATGTGTGAGTGTATACTTTATGCTTCTTCTTTAACCCGTGAGTGGTGTGATGGTTAAAAGTTAAACGAGTGGTGTGGTATAGAAAAAAAATCTAACAAATTTATTTTCACGTTTTTAATAGCGATTTTTCGTAAAATATTTTCTTATAACTTAAAAATAGACTGAATAAGAATTTTAAAAAGCACTTACCTTTGGTTGGTCACATATTGTCATCAATGTCATCATCTTCCGCTGCAGGGTGGGCGCCACACACTGTGGGGAACAGAACATTCTAACATTCCCAAGAACCTTTCAACTCGGACGATTTCCGGACACTAACAATTCATTCCCCGTAATTTCTTGATCGGCACATCAAAGAAAACAATATTCTAGAAAGCTAGACGAAAATCTGACTTGACTCTACCAATTTAAACTGGTTTCAGGTGCCAATCAATTCGAATGTTAGAAAATTTCTATACAGCACACCACTCGCAGGTTAACTATGCCTTTTACCAAACCAACCTGAAGTTGACATTGGTCCAATGGTTGGTTTTGTCACTCCTACTTTCTGAGTTACACATAAAAGTCTATCCCGGTAGCTCAGTGGTAAAGGCGGCACTCTGCGAATCCAGAGAATCCAGATGTCGTGGGTTCGAAACCCAGCCGGGACATGACAAGTTATCCTCCCACTTGGGATTTTTACCACATAATAATATGTCTTGGGCTTACTGCTGGAATAATGGGACTTTAAGAGTCTTAATCGGGCAGTATAAATAAGGCGATATTATTATTATTATTATTATGGTAATAGGCAATGGTTGGGTAGAAGAGCTATGGTAGAATCCTGCCATTAAAGTATTTAAAAAAGGTATCAATAAATTCTACTATTTTGATAATGATGTTATCCATGGATTAATACTGTGTCACTAGTCACCGTGCCCCAGTGAGTTAGCGCACGAGGCATTGGTTATTTCAGAATCCATAAACAATCCTTGGACCTTGAGTTAACAACAATATTTTTCTTTTCTCTTTAAAATTTTAGAGCACTTTTTGTAAGAAGACAGTAATTGCTTCACAGCATGTACGTTCCAACTTCAATTTTTGATCATATTTTGTTAGAAAGTACTGGGAAAGTGAACACTAATAGATTGTCCGGTAGCTCAGTGGTCAAGGCGTCTGACCGGTAATCGAGGGGTCACGGGTTCAAAACCCAGCCGGGAAATAACAAGATGTCCTCCCATTTGAGTTTTTGACCTCATAAGAATACGTCTTTGGCTTACTGCTACAATAATGAGACCACATTAGTCGTAATCGGGTAGTATAAGCAGGCGAAATTATTGTTACAATATGATTCTAAAGTGGACACTATTTCCCGTTACATTTCAGACAAAATCTGAACAAAAACTTGGAGAAGGAATCTCAGCATCAACAGAAACTTAGCGAGAGAAGAGAGAAGCTGAGGAATCTCTTATTGAAGGAGAAGATACAGCATGAAGTACAGTTGAAGGTAAAAGAATAGGCGCATTTTAGTGCGAATGGTAACACCGTATTTAACATCGAGGAACATGGTAAACCTGGTAGGACTTTGTTTGATGATGGAGATCTGGATTCGAGACCCAAAATGTCCAAATTTTCATCAAACATATTTGGTAGAGATAATTTCTATGTTGTACCGGCAATAGGTGAGTTCGGTGCGAAGATTACCCGCACCTTTTTCGGACGTATGAATTCGGTGCCGCCGAAAAAAGGTGATGTATGAGTTCGGTGCGGTCCTAATGACTTATAAATTGATTGTTTTTTTATAATGTACTCTGTTGCTTGTTAACAGTCATCCTGCTGTTATTAAGTTAGTAGATTATGTTGTAGACAGTTACATTCAGCAAGGCTGTCCATTTCCTCCTTGAAGGCCATGCCTAGGGTTAATAGTAGGGTTAGGTAAAATACAATGAAGGCCATGCCTTGGGTTTATAGTAGGGTTAGGTAAAATACAATGAAGGCCATGCCTTGGGTTTATAGTAGGGTTAGGTAAAATACAATGAAGGCCATGCCTTGGGTTTATAGTAGGGTTAGGTAAAATACAATGAAGGCCATGCCTTGGGTTTATAGTAGGGTTAGGTAAAATACAATGAAGGCCATGCCTTGGTTTTATAGTAGGGTTAGGTAAAATACAATGAAGGCCATGCCTCGGTTTATTAATTCAAGGCCATGCCAATAAGGAAAAAAATATTATAATTACCTGATCATCAGGGCAAGTACCAGGGCACCGAATTCATACATGACCTTTTTTAGGCGGCACCGAATTCATACATGACCTTTTTTAGGCGGCACCGAACTCATACATTTTTTTATTTTCCGCACCGAACTCATACGTAGCCGTTGTACCAGATTCGAAATCGGAAGTGTTGTATCTTAAATTGAAAGTATTTACATACATAACAAATACTCGTATAATGCAACTTGATATGCGGAGTTGTGAAGTTGTTTTAATATTATTATTTTTTATTAACAAAATAAACATTAACTTTTATTTCATTATTTACCCCAAGTCTTTTTTCTCCCTAATTTTTCTTCAATACTTCAGATGAAATCACATTTTTACTTTCTATTACCTATGAGGTATAGAAAGTATTGTAATAGGTCTTTTTTTTTTTTTTTTTTTTTTCTTCTTTTTTTTGATGCAATAGTAGTCTTGAATTCAATTAGAGTACCCATTATTCTTCCAAAAAAAAATTATTCATGTCCGCCAGGAGCTCCAGGTTCGCCGGAAGAACTGCGACACTAGCTCCATCTACGAGATCCCGTTGGAAGCTCTTGAGAAGGTGAACATTGAACTCTACAGGCGGCACGAGGACGCACAGAGGCGACAGGCGGAGTTGAAGCAACATCAGGCGTGGAAAGCGAACCATCCCGCTCTCATGGAGGTAAGCGAGTTGCCTACGCATTCATGGTGGGAATTATTTCCTGTAATCAAGGGTGCAAGGGTGGTGCGGAAGAGAATGCCTTTTAGGCTTTGTGTAGCTCTGTCCCGGTAGCTCAGTGGTAAAGGCGGCACTCTGTGAATCCAGAGATTCCAGAGGTTGTGGGTTCGAAACCCATCCGGGACATGACAAGTTATCCTCCCATTTGGGATATTTACCACATAATAATATGTCTTGGGCTTACTGCTGGAATAATGGGACTTTAATAGTCCTAATCGGGCAGTATAAATAAGACGATATTATTATTATAACACTGTAATCAATGGTGCAAGGGTGGTGCGGAAGAGAATGCCGAAGGCACTATGACCGCCGATGATTAGGCTTTGTTTATATTCATTTTGTAACCAACCGAACGCAGTGAGGGACCGAAGCGACCGCACTAAATGAGGTTCTGTTTTAACTTAGGTATTTGGCTTGCGTTTGTCTGTCTGTTTCGGTTGATTTTTGGTATGCCTGGTATCGATGTCCTAAAGCTTATGACAATAATTTGATAAGAGAATCTGTGTGAAGGGAACAGTTCACAGAACATAACGATAAGACTCTGAGGGTTAGGTGGTAGAAAATGCTTTGAGCATTAACCTCGCCTGGTGGTAAACTTCCACTAAAGAGTATTATTATTATAATTTCAATTTAGAATGACCAATCATACATTCCCCTCCTACTCTTTCTCTCCACTTCTTCTCTGCCGCTCAATTTATTAATGTATCATCATTACATTAGTATTAAACAAATTATATTGGATTATTGGAATGTTATCATTATATTAGATTTAAGCAATTGTGTTCATACAATATTGTATATTATCACGATAAATTTCAATTCAATTCAATTCAATAATCGGGCAGTATAAATAAAGCAATGTTTCTACTTTCTTCTCCTTCATTCCTCGCCCCCCAGTACAGCCGGAAGCTACACAACAACTTTGTGCAGAGGTCCTGGGTGGACCAGGTGCTGGAGATTAGGACTCTCTAGAGGAGAACCAATCCATTGTAGGCTATGTGGTCTGGAAGAAGAAACAGCAACACACATTCTCTTCGAATGTGAGGGGCTGGATAACAGGAGATTTAGGATTTTCGAATCCAATAATCTCGAAGATCTTCATAACCAAGAACACCTCGTACAGAGAGACTGACACTTCTCATGAAGGGAACAGGTTTCTGGACTTAAGCATTGGACAACCAGTCTCAACTAAGTCTCAACTAAGCAACGGGACTAAATTTCAAATTTACTAAGGCATGGCCGTACTGCTGGACAGCAATGCCTTTTTGAACTTTTTATAATTTTTCTGGACAAAGCGATAATGGTTTTAGGGGGGTCAATTCTGAGACATTTTTCGCTATCTCTTACCATTTTGGCTAAACAACTCCGGACAAACAAACATAGGTAGGTAGGTAGGTAGTCCTTTTTTCTGTTTTATATATAGAGATATTACTTTCTTCTCTTTCATTCCTCCCCCCCCCCCCCCCCCCCCCCCCCCCCAGTACAGCCGGAAGCTCCACAACAACTTCGTGCAGAGGTCCTGGGTGGATCAGGTGGTGGAGAAGCAGAGGAGGCGGGAGGAGGAGGAGAGGGAGGCTGCAGTATAGTAGTCACTGTGGCAGAGCGAGTTAGCGCGCTAGGCATTGCACACATGGTGACCTGGGTTCGATTCCCAGCGGGGGAGGATTTTTTCTGCTCTGTACTTGGATGTTCGGGGTCCACTCATACCTCGTGAGGAAAAATGAGTAGCTGCTTTAATGTGAAGCAGCGACCAGTGGCAGAATCTTAGGCAAAAAAAATAATACAAGATATTGTAAATTAAAGTGGTAAAGTCCTATGATTCTGCGCTACCCACTAAAATTGTGACATAATAACACAAATAAAAAGCATTATTATATACTTTCTTATTTCAGTACAGCCGGAAGCTCCACAACAACTTCGTGCAGAGGTCCTGGGTGGACCAGGTGCTGGAGAAGCAGCGGAGGCGGGAGCAGGAGGAGAGGGAGGCGGCTAGGGAGGAGCTAGGGAGGCTGAGGAGGCTGAGGGAGGAGCAGGAGAGGGAGAAGGAGGAGAAGGCGAGGAGGCAGGAGGAGGTGTTGCGGCTGAAACAGGAACTGCTCGCCCAGATGGAACTGCTCAAGTATGTCAGAGTTGGGATTAGAATACTTACTTTACTTTCCGAGTCCATGTGTGATGTCATGGTGGTGGAAGGATTGACATGGGTGAACCCATTGAACGCTCAGACCCAGAACCATTGTTCTGGGTCCTCTCCGCGTCCAGTGTGTAGTTTATGGTGTATACGTATGTAGTTTGTTGAAAAAATGCACTTAAAACTAAAAAAATTAAAAATATTTCTTAATTTTGATAGGGATTTTAAAATTCATCGTACATTTTCAAATTTGATGAAGTCATTATGAAATGTCGGAACACTGGATTAGAATAATAATAATATTATCGTCTTTTTATACCAGCACTAAATGGTGGTGAAAATCCCAAATGGTAGCGAACTTCTCATGTCCCCGTTAGGTTTTGAATCCGCAACCTCTGCATTACCAGACAGACAGACCACTGATTTACCGGGACAGTGCGGTTGCTAATTAAATTAATAGAATAGACTATAATTTGCTTTTACTGCCGAGGTAAGACCGAAAATTCCCTTTTCTCTGTCCCTGTAAAGTGGCCATGACAAGTTATTGTACCAGTTGGGATTTTTACCACATAATAATACGTCTTGGGCTTCCTGCTGGAATAGTAGCACCTAAGGGTTGGGTGGAAGAGATTGCCATAGGCAATAATCCCGCCCAAGTTAAAACTTATGTTTTTATATACTTTCTATTCTTTTTCATTTTCATCGTATGTATATTGTTTCCATTTTTTTCATTGTTAAATTAATTATTTGTGTGTACATAATGTCCATTTATACCTAATAAAGCGTTGTATAATTATAATAATAATAGTCCTAATCAGGCAGTATAATATATTTAAGGCGATATTATTATTATGATCTGGAAATTCTATTTTTACATTTATCATTACTATTCCAGCAGACAAACATTGTATTTCATTATTTATTTTTAATAGTTTTTTTTTGTATGTTTTTTCTATAGATTTTTTTTATGTCTCTCTCTCACTCAGGTCAGAGCAGGAGAAGTGTGATCGCTTGAAGACGGAGGAGGAGAGGGAGAGTAGACTACAGAGAGAGGTGGACGAAATCCTCGCCCGGCGGGAGCTGGAACAGAAGAAGAGGAGGAACAGGGAGCACGGGTGAGTAGCCAGGTGATGTAAGAGAGGAGAGGGAGAGTAGCCAGGTGATGTAAGAGAGGAGAGGGAGAGTAGCCAGGTGATGTAAGAGAGGAGAGGGAGAGTAGCCAGGGTGTAGAGTAGGAGTAGGGATGAGGAGAGGGGAGTAGCCAGGGATGTAAGAGAGGAGAGGGAGAGTAGCCAGGGGATGTAAGAGAGGAGAGGGAGAGTAGCCAGGTGATGTAAGAGAGGAGAGGGAGAGTAGCCAGGGTATGTAAGAGAGGAGAGGGAGAGTAGCCAGGTGATGTAAGAGAGGAGAGGGAGAGTAGCCAGGTGATGTAGAGGAGAGGGAGAGGAGAGGCAGAGTAGCCAGGCCCGGCGAGAGCTGGAACAGAAGAAGAGGAGGAACAGGGAGCACGGGTGAGTAGCCAAAGAGGATGAGCCCGGTGATAAGATAAGATTGTCTATAATGACCAAGGGCTTCATACAACGTCAATGTTATAAAAGAATACAATTTACAATACATATAGGTAAGATAAATACTAAGTTATTATAAATTACTACTCACTAAGATACTCACTTGCCACGCGGAAGGTCCTGGGATCCCCAGAGCAGACAAAAAAAATATTAGAAATTTGTTTACAGTTGTTTGGTGACTAACCTTAGTAGGGTGATCGATAAGGCGACGGACTTGTAACCTGGAGGTCGGTGGATCAAGTCCCAAGTTCAGCAAAGATTTAGTATGGCGAGTTTGAGTTATTTGTACATCACAAAAGTGATTAACACAAATATAATAACTTCAGAACATTTTAGTACCTCCTTGTGCGTTAATTTTTTCCCAGCTACTAACCTCTTCGCGCCCAACACCAATTTTTGTTTTGTAGTACAAAGTGACCGGTGGCCTCGCCCGAGGACAAACATTTTATGCTACTTGGTAGTATAAATTTATAGCCGGGGCACTTAAGACTATAAAATAAATGTCCTCTCACGAGGACATTGGGCGAGAAGAGGCTAAACGGGAAGTTAAGTATTGTGTCACTTCTCGCCCATCAGAGGGGAGGTATACTACAGGCTACGGGATGAACATGTAGGCAAGCCCCAACATGGACCATAAGCTGATGCTGTTTCATGGCTACGAAATAAAAAAAGTTGTGAAACACTCATCTTTAAAATAAATAAAAAACCGACCTCACTAGCTGCATGGATAAAGCAGCGGTCTCGTAACCTGGAGGTCGGTGGTTCGAGTCCCAAGCATCGAGACTAATTAGTCAGGTTCAAATTATTGGGGCATCACTTCTGCGAATAACATAATGATAATCAACAATATCTACCAGATCTACCTGAATCTATTCTCTGGGTAGGGCAGTAAGTAGTAGATATAAATATGTAGATGAAGCGAAACACATGCCCATTTTACAAAGCTCTGTGTGAGCGGTGAGAAAGTGTATGAGTTTGAATAAGTGATGTGTGCTGTTTTTCTCAAAGGATTATCCGAAAGCCTGACAGAAGTCTAGTTTCAGCCGCGTATAACATAGCTCATGTGGTATTCCTAGCCTGGCTGACTGCTACGTCAGCTGTGTGACATTCACACAAGTAGAAACCTCGGTTTTTCTGCAGTAAAATGATATTTTTACAATCTGTATTCACTGGACCCTTGTCACGAACCTTGCGTGGATATCTGCTAAAGTTCAAGATGACCATGACGCCGCCACATCAATCAAATTTTTTAATGATGGATTTTTTTAAATAAAAATATATTTAAAAAAAAAAAAATCAATTTGCCAACCATTCTAATAATTTTATTTAAAATAAATACAATTACTTATTACTACTATATTTTAAAAATCAAATCGAAGTTTAATTTTTTTGTTTGATAGGGCGGAGTCATCTTGAAAATGGTGATATTTTAGTAAATATGTATATAACTTGATTTTTATTCCCCTTTTTTTTCTCAGCCTCTTCCTGACCAAGCAGTATCACCTGAAGCTGAAGCAGGCTGCGCGACAAATCCAGGAGGAGATGCGCGACGATCAGAGACTCCTGGCAGAGTTTGAGTCGCGCATCCTAGCGGAGATCTCCCTGGACGAGGAACTGAAGAGGGAGACGAGGCGGGAGATGGACAAGGCGAACGCTATCCTCTGTCAGCTGCTGGAGCGAGAGAGACAGAGAGCGCGAGACATGGACTTTGTGTTCCAGTGAGTATAGTTTTTTTTTTTTTTTTTTTTTAAAAAAAAAAAAAAGGTAATTGTGCCCCGAAACCGCTTTCGCATTACTTCAGGGCACTTTACCTTTACATCCATACCATTCCGGAAACGGAACATTTCGGTCAGAAATTTCCGCTCCGGCCGGGATTCGAACCCGCGACCTCCGGGTCAGTAACCAATGCTCTTAACCACTGAGCCACGGAGTGAGTATAGTTAGAGAGATACAGAGCTATCCTATGTCAGCTGCTGGAGCGAGAGAGACATGGACTTTGTGTTCCAGTGAGTATAGTTAGAGAGAGACAGAGCTATCCTCTGTCAGCTGTTGCAGGTTTGTGAGTTTCCTGCGTATGGAGGGTAAAACCCCCGTTGCATATAACCATTCTGTTGAAAAATGACGTTAAACCCTATTACTTCCGAGAAATTACTACTATCGGTTGTGTTTTTTCTTTATTTTCACAAAAACATATTTCTCTTTGCAGCGAGGACGCGCGCCGCCTGTGGGAGAAGCAGGAGGCCCGCTGGAAAGCAGAACAAGAGGCCAGAAGTCGACTTCTGAATGAGGTAACCGCGGGTTCGAATCTAGGGGTGGTTGATCTGGGAAACTAGAAACATGATTCTAGTCTAGAGAATGACGTAATTAGATTTCGTGTTTTGGGACTTCACATAAAGGGTTGAATTTTAAATTAAACGATTGAATTTATTTGTTTTAAGTGGTGATCTTACACATATTTTGAATACTTTGAACATAAATTTTCGACATTTTTGAAAATTTCGTCCAAGGTTAATTTTCGATTTTTTCATTTTTTATTTTTTGAAAATTTTCTTAAAAAAAAAAGAAAAAAAACTTGTTCAATTATAGGTAATAGAAAGTCGTGTGATATTTACACCAGTTTATTACATTACATTATTTCTGGGAATCTTTTCCAAAAAGTAATTCCTATATGCTGCGTCCTTTTTTTCGAACTACCTATTGCACCTACACCAGTTTTTTTTTTTTTTTTTAGCATTTAAAAATATTATGTGCCACCTACTTACAATCCACTTGAAAAATAAATCCAATGATATAATTTTATAATGATTTCTTTTCTTTTTTTTTGGCTGTATTTAAAAAAAAAAAATAATGAAGTTAATTTTATGAATTGTAGGAATACTATCTACTCTTCAACTTATTTATCTGAAAGGGATTTGTACTAAAGCTGCAGCGCTGGGGCACTATGAACAGGGAGTGGATCATCAGTCTAGCTGGGGGACTATAAACAGGGAGTAGACTAGCAGTCTGGCTGGGGGACTATAAACAGGGACTAGACCAGCAGTCTGGCTGGGGGACTATAAACAGGGAGTAGACCAGCATTGGCTTGGTTCTGGGGGCCCTCCTCAATTATTAGCCTCCTTGTAAAGTCAGTGGTAGAAGTGCTCAGTCATTACTCCACTGTCTGGCTACCATCGTTTACGATGACGCCACCCTATGATGATTAAAAAATATGTGCCACCTACTTACAATCCACTTGAAGAATAATAATAATAATAATAATAATAATAATAAATGCCCGCAGCACGGGTGTATATTTACGAGCCTAGCCGACCTCCGTGGCTCAGTGGTTAAGAGCATTGGTTACTGACCTGGAGGTTGCGGGTTCGAATCCCGGCCGGAGCGGAAATTTCTGACCGAAATTTTCCGTTTCCGGAATGGCATGGATGTGAAGGTAAAGTGCCCTGAAGTAATGCGAAAAGCGGTTCCGGGGCACACTTACCTTTTTTTTTAAAAAAAAAGCTCTATTTACAAACAGAAAACAAATAACATGATTATATCACATAAGAAAGGTTCAAAAACAATCATATCACAGTTACATAAAAAAAAAAAAAAAAAAATCAAGTGAAGTTAAAAAAAAAATCAAGTGATATAATTATATCAATATAAAAAAATCAAGAATAAATCAAATGATATAATTTTATAATGATTTTTTTCTTCTTTCTTTCTTTTTTTTTAAATACAGCCATTATAATAAAATTTATTTTATGAATTGTAGAAATACTCTTCAACTTATTTATCTGAAAGGGATTTGTACTAAAGCTGCAGCGCTGGGGCACTATGAACAGGGAGTAGATCATCAGTCTAGCTGGGGGACTATAAACAGGGAGTAGACTAGCAGTCTGGCTGGGGGACTATAAACAGGGACTAGACCAGCATTGGCTTGGTTCTGGGGGCCCTTGTCAATTATTAGCCTTCTTGGGAAGATAGGAATACTCTTCAACTTATTTATCTGAAAGGGATTTGTACTAAAGATGCAGCGTTGGAGATTATTTTTTATTACTATCAAGGTTTGGGTTGAAGAGATTGCCTAAGGCAATAACCCCGCCCTTTAGTTGGGACATACATTATGTATATATTTATTTATTTTTTCTTTATTTTCTTCTTCTATTACATTGTATTTTTTGCATCGTGCTGTTTCTCTCAGATTGAGAGGGACAAGATACAAGTTGAGGAAGTATGAAGTTGAAGATGGATGTGGTGTGTTCCAAATTTAGATAAAGTTGGCATTGAAGATGGAATTGAATGTTCTTATTTTTAATAAATTATAATTTCCTTGTTTGAAAAGAAAAAATACATTGTATTTTAATTTGTAATTATTTATGTTGTATATAATATGTCCTATTAATATAGTGTAAATAAATAAACCATTCAGGTTCTCTCTGGCATTCGCGCTCAAATCTCGGCCAAGCTGGAGTCGAACCTGGCCTTGCAGCAAGAGCTGCTGGAGGAGAGGACGCGACTGCTGGCGGCTGTGGAGGAGGCGCATGCCCAGGTGGAGGCGAAGCAGAGGGAGGTGGAGGCGAGCAACAAGCAGTGGACCTCGGAGGTGGAAGCCCAGGTGAGTTGTAGTAGAGACGTGAGCTACAACCTTAGGCATTCTCTGCCGGGGTCAAGTGGCAGAGAATGCCTAAGGCATTAACTTCGCCCCGAATTACAATACATTGTACATTTAAATTTAAATATTTTCTTTTCTATATCTTATTTTGTAAATATTGTTATTTTTTATCTTTGTTTATTGTATAAAAAAATAAAGTGTAAATAAATAAAATAGTCTGAACTGTTCTCATGGGATCTGACCGGGTCAGTACATAATATAGTTTCAGTGTGTCATGTAGAGGGTCTTTTTCTGAGAGAAAAAGATTTGATTATGGTGTCATTGTTCCGGACACGCACAGTAAGTAAGTGTGTTGTGTCTCTTTCGACATTTAGAGAATTGTTAAAAATAACTATGTTGTTGTTGTTGTAGCCGGCTTGGCTACAGCTGGAGGGGTGAGTGATGGTATCCAGCCAACTTTATTTCAAAGTTGGCTCGTCCTGAACCACATATTTCTATGTGCGATCAACCATCATGAGGACATAGACTTTTCTTTATAAGCCATTAAACCCTTAGGAAACTGCAAGCTAGCCTGGTTTGTAAGGGTTGGCTAGTCTGTTCTCTGTTTATAGTCCTCTAGCGAGACACTGGTCTTCTCCCTGTTTAACGTCCCCCAGCCAGACAGCTCGTGCTAGCCCAATGTAATAATCTGGTCGTGTGGGTCGAGTTTTTATACAATACAGTATTTTATAGGGTGGTCACAAAACATACGAACAACGGTTTTCCCATATATTACTGGCTGATCACCTTAATCTTTTAAGATAACCGCCATCTTGTAGAAAGGAAAGAATGCAATGGAATCATCCAAATTTTCGATACACAGTTCTCAGTTCCAAAACACGTTAAAAGGCCCCCACAGCCTTAGTCTAAACTTTCAGACATTAGTCCATGAGCCTGTCTGTCGGTCGGTCTATCTGTTGGTAAACATAATATCTCAAGAACGGTATAAGGTAGAAACTTTTTGTGCCTATTGTGAAAAGGAATGATTTTCATTTTTGAATTTTGCACAAAATTGACCTGAATGTAGTAATTGCTGTTTTCATATTTTTACTCATTATGCTTTCTCAACCTCAACCCAAGATTCCGCCTTCAAGATGGGAAAAGTTCATATTTCTTTGTTCTTCATAAAGGGTTGGGCGGAAGAGATTGCCATAGGCAATAACCCCGCCCTTTAGTTAGGACATATTTATGTATATATTTTATTTATTTTTTCTTGTTTAATATTATTAATATTGTCAATTTTATATTTAATTTTTACCATTATTTGTCTGTATATTATGTTCTACTAATAAAGAGTTTCTAAATAAATGAAATAAATAAATATTTCTGTTTTCCTCCAGATCATCGAGAAGGAGATGCAGAAGAGAGAGGAAGAGCTGAGGGAGGCGGAGGAGAGAGAGAGACAGAGAGAGGCCGCGGAGGAGGAGGAGAGGAAGCTGGCGGAGGAGCTGGAGAGAATGAGGACCAGCACCTTCGTGCCGCAGGTAAGAATAATTCCCATACAAAAAAAATGCAATAAGAGGAGAAAAAAAGAAAAAAAACAATATAAAATTGATTCCAAGTACCATTTGAACAAGTAATATTAAGAAAAACAAACACAAACTCTTACATAACACATCATACCTTCCCCTAGCAACGCTTGTTTACGTCAGTAATTTTTTCGTTTGCTCCTAAGATTTGTGTATAAAAGTGTGATAATCAATTTAATTTGTGGATATTTTGAACTTTGGACTTTATAAAAGCCTTTTTCGAGTGATTTGCTTCAATTTGGTGTTACCAATTTTCTGAAAATTGTTGTAATAAAAAAGTGCCCCTGCTTGCGGGAAGTATATCTATAAGACGTGTTCAATATAACTATAGTTCTATCAAATATACTTGCAGTGACGTCACCCAATTTGGGGAAATTTGCATTTCAGCCATTCACTTATTGCCATCTATAAACTGTTAGTTTGTTTTTCTGCTGCCTTGGTGTTGGTCACCATGGAGCCCTAGCTTGTTTATCAGCTGTTATGACGGAGGGGAATGAAGGAGATCCCGGCGGGGGTGGCGGGAAAACTCTGCCGCCGCCAAATTTGAATACTCAAGAAACACTCAACATGGAAATTCAACATGAAAACACTTCGCCATCTGGGGAAACACCAAAAACACAAATTCAAGATGGAAACACTTCCTCAAATAATGAAACAAACAACACACAAATTCAACTTGAAAAAACTTTGTCAACTAGTGCAACACGCACAAAGATCCTTTACAAACCTGGTATGAGATGTGATTCATACAAATTAATTGTACAACTCAAACCTACAATAAATGAAGGTAATGAGTCTCCTCAAGGTAAGCGTAGTGGTTATCGATACATACGTAGCTTACTTCTCTCCAAACTTTTGTCTGAGATCACAAACAAGAGCACTGAAATTGTGGACATCCAAAGACTGAACAGAAGTAAGTTCCTAGTATCTTGCACCACTTCCAGATGTGCAAATCTAATTATTGAGAGTGAAAAGATGAAAGAACAATTCATTGCATATATACCAACTAATTATGTGTCCCGTACCGCCATAGTAAAAGATGTCGATCTAGAACTCACGGATGATGAAATTATTGAAAATTTAGACTGTGGAGACTTTCATGTCATTCAGATTCAACGTCTGAAAAGAAAAACGTTTTTAGATGGAGATGCTAGTTATGTACCTAGTACCACTGTAAAACTTGTGTTCGAAGGGCAAGATATGCCTAGCTTTGTTTATTTGTGGTATACCAAATTAAATTGTGAACCATACATTCAAAATCCAATTCAATGTTTCAGTTGCTTTCAATTTGGACACATCACCAAATCTTGCAGAAATAAAAAACTATGCAGAAAATGTTTACAGGAAGAAAAGGAGAACCATTCATGTGACCTGACAACTGTTAAATGTTTGAACTGTTCTGGTATGCACAACTCGAACAGTAAGACTTGTCCTGAGTATGAAAGACAGCGGGACATCAAGATCCTTATGAGTACTCGCAGCCTTTGTTACCCTGAGGCGAATGCTCTGCTTCCTCGTGCTCGCGACACTTACGCTATTCGTACAAGCAACAGATTCAATGTCCTGGACGAGGTAACCCAATTATCAAGTAATAATTATCAAACTGAGTTTCCGCATCTAGGAGGTAAAAAACCCATACTCCATAGAAATATCACAAGGTACGTACCTCCAGCTACCCCTGACAATAGACGATTTAAAAGAAAATCTGAAAAAGAAAACAATACCATTTACGAAGTCAACCATAATAAGAAAAACAGACAGCATTTTGAACAAATGACTAAAATGACACAACCTGACACTTATTATAAAGGAAATGAGATTTCTAAAATGATGTACAAAGGTTGCGAAGATAATAAAGTACATAAAACAAATTGTGAAAACCAAAAATGGTTGAATCTAAAACATCCTACCATTACTTTCAGTGGAAATACCAACTCTAACTTATTTGATAATGATGTGAACATGGATCAGACTTTACCTTCAGATAACTCTCAAGAAAATAATACTCACATGAATAATAATAGTCACTATCATAGTTCGGTCTACCCTGGTAGTCCGGACCTTTCTCAACTGTGATATTTATTTAAATTTTAATTTGTTTTTTTTTTCGTAACAACCCGTTACATTGTATTATTACTATTTTAACATAGATTTATTTATCAAATTTAATCTGTTATGATTAATTGCTACAATAATTTTTCAACTTTGGATAAAATAATCCAATGGAATATAAACGGGTTTAATAACAACCTAAATGAATTGAAATTAATTATTCAGAATGAATTACCAGTTGCTTTTTCTCTCCAGGAAACCAACCTGCAACCCAAGGATTCTGTTTCAATAAACAACTACCAAGTTTTCCGACAGGACTTCTGTGGCGGCCGTATCGCCTGTGACGGAGTCATGATACTTGTACATAATTCATGTTATGCTCAGCGGATCACCATTAATTCGTCTAGCAGTTTGCAAGCTATTGCAGTACGTATTGTTTCGAATAAAATAAAGCAAGACTTCACACTGTGTAGCCTATATAACCGATCTAATGGCTCAGTTACTGAAGAAAAAGACTTCTCCCACTTATTATCTCAGCTCCCTAAGCCTTTCATTCTGACTGGAGATTTTAATGGACATAGTACTCTGTGGGGTAGTAACAAAACTGATAACCAAGGCAGAGAAATTGAAAAGTTTTTTCGTCAGAACGACGTACATTTACTGAACACGGGTGTACCTACTCATCTAAATAACTCATACGGTACTCTATCCGCCATTGATCTCACGTTTGTATCGCTCGCGCTTGCCACTGAAGTCACATGGTCTACTTTTGACGACTTGTGTTCTTCGGATCATTTTCCTATAGCAATTAAATTCGCTCTTGAAGTGAATAACGATCATCCTGAAGCGGAACCTAAATGGCTCTTCAAAAAAAGTAGATGGGATATTTATCACTCTTTAATTTCCTTCCACCACGAGCCCGGTATTCATATTTGTTCTCTTGGTACGAATATTGATGAAATTATATCCAACATGAATAAAAATATTTTGAACGCCGCTGAAGCTTCTATTCCCAAGTTTGAAATGAAACCCAACAAGAAATATACTCCTTGGTGGAACAATGAAGTTAGAGAGTTAATTAAGTTGAGAAAAAAAGCTTTCAAAAAATATAAGAAAAACCCTATTATTTTAAATTTTAACGAATACAAAAAACTAAGATCACAAGTTCGCTGTAAAATTAAAGAAAGCAAGAAAAGAAGCTGGATTAATTTCATGGACACAATCAAATACGATTTAGACAGCAAAACCATGTGGGACCACATGAAGAAATTTAAGGGAAAACAACTCTCTCGCTCTATTCCCGCGATAATGAAAAATAATGAACTGATAAAAGATCAGCAAGAAATAGCGAATTTGCTGGCTTCTCATTTTTGTGAAATTTCGGCTGATGATAAGTACAACTCCGGATTCCGATACTACAAGAAAATCAAAGAAAAACAACCTGTACGCCCAGGGTGTGATACCTCCAGTCACCAACTTAATATCCCCTTCTCCTTAGATGAACTTTTCTTCGCTCTCAGAGGATGCAAGTCCTACGCATGCGGTCCTGATAATGTTTGTTACCCCATGATAACTAATCTTCCGACAGATGCTCTTATTTACTTACTTAAAATCTACAATGTCATCTGGACTAATGGAATATTCCCGGAATCTTGGAAAGCTTCTTTTATCGTACCTGTACTCAAACCCAAGAAAAACCCGCTGCATACTGCCTCATATAGACCGATAGCGCTTATGAGTTGTTCATGCAAAGTATTTGAAAAAATGATTAATAGAAGATTAACTTACCATCTTGATAAATACCAACTCATAAGTAACTTTCAAAGCGGCTCAAGGAGAATGAGGTCTACTGTTGACAATCTACTGATTTTGGAAGATGAAATATGTAGTGCTATTAATAATAAACAAATAACAGCTGTTATCCTACTAGACATCCAGACGGCGTACAACCGCGTATGGGGACGGAAAGTCCTGCAGAAATTATCCGAATGGAATATTGGCGGTCCTATCTTCCAGTACTTGTCCCATTTCTTAAATAACAATTTTATAATTATGAAATGCAGATCTTTCAAATCACCTATGAAAAAAATTCAGAACGGAATTAAACAAGGTTCGTCCTTGAGCTGTAGTATTTTTAGTATTGCTACTTGTGATCTCTCAGATTATCTCCATCCATCTGTGAAACATGTTATGTATGTAGATGATTTTGGAATATTCGTGTCCGGCAACAGTCCCGATGATGTCAAAGAGCCACTACAAGAATCGCTAAAAAATTTGCAAGTGTGGACACGACTTAACGGTCTGGATTTCTCTGCTGAAAAGACTTGTGGTATTATCTTCAGCAGACGGTGGAAGAGAAATTCTCGACCCCCTAATTTAATATTCAAAGAGAGACACGTCAACTTCGAAGACTGTGTCAAATGGCTTGGTGTATATTTAGATAGACGTTTTACCTTTGCCGACCACATTCATTATACAAAGAATAAAGGTCAGAAAGCCTTAAATATTCTAAAAATATTAGGCCACCCTGTATGGGGTTTGAATAGAAAATTATTACTAAGAATATATCAAGCTTATGTTCGACCCATCATGGACTATGGATGTGTACTTTATGATTCTGCTGGTGAAAAACAACTTGCTAAACTCGAGCCGGTACAAAATGCTGCCATAAGATGTATCACGGGTGCTTTCCGTTCTTCCCCTGTGGTAAGTTTGCAAGCTGAGTCTGGACAAATGCCGCTGAAATACAGAAGAAAACAACTCATAATAAACTATATATCCAAGCTAAAATGTAACCCATCCAACCCTGTTCATCCCCTTGTTTTTCTACAAGGCCCAATAACACCCTACAATATGGATGATAAAAAACCAAAGCCCTTATCGGTACGCATTGGAAGCATCAATGGATTTGATATTAATAAAATAAAAAAATATGCAAAATCTGTCTATAATTTTCCACCCTGGACCTTGATTACACCCACTGTGAAATACCTATTTACTGAAAAGAAAGACACATTGTCCTCAGTTGAATGTACACAAAAATTCCTTGAATATTTAAATGAGCACAGAAACTTTATCCCTTGCTTTACTGATGGATCTAAATGTACCAACTCCACGGCTTGTGCATTCACATATCAAAATAGCCCAGTAAAAATTAAGTTACACTCTATGTGTTCAGTGTTCACTGCTGAGATGATCGCTATCTACCACTGCCTCAAACACATCAAAGAAAATTACACACAAAATAAGAACACCAATTTTATTGTGTTCTCTGACTCTAAGAGTGCACTGCAATGTCTTCAACAAACATTTCCTGATAATACCATATGTATAAATATAAAAGGTCTACTCTCAGAACTGAAACTAAATCACAGGGTAGAAATATTGTTCACGTGGATACCTAGTCATCAAGGTATCGCAGGTAATATTCTGGTCGACGCTGCTGCAAATGAAGCACACACGAACTACAACATTTTCGTCGGTGATGTGACTGCTGACGACATCCAATCCACCTACAGACACATCCCGATAACCGAGTGGAATAATGAGTGGTTAGCGACTGGCACAAGTAATAAACTGCGCTGTGTGAAGAATAACGTCCAACCCTGGAAGTCCTCCATCAGACACAACAGAAGAGAAGAAGTTGTGCTATCTCGACTTCGTATTGGCCACACTGCCTTGTCCCATGGTCACTTGATGGAGAAGAAAGACCCGCCCCTGTGCTCATCCTGTATGGTCCCGCTATCTGTGTATCATGTCCTATCCATATGTCCCTTATTAGAAGATTACAGGAAGAAAGTCAGACTCAGATCCAAATGCTTGAATTGGATGCTGTCTGATAATCCCGATATTGCTACTCAAGTTATTCGTTTCTTGAGAGTTTCCAAGCTTTACAGCAAGATTTAATTTCCTGACATTTCCCTTGTTTAATGTTTATTTTGTACATACGTTGTATTTTTAATCAGAGTCTTTGCCGATTTAAATGTAGAATTTAGTTATTCTACATTTTTTTACATAACTTATTTTATCCATATTTTATTTTATTTATTTTATTTTATTCTAATCTATCCTATTTTATTACTGTCGTTATTGTTATTATCATGTACTTTTTTTCCGTTGTATATTCATGGCACCTTGTCATCTACCCAATTTATCCCTCTAAATTTATAGATATTATTTATTTGTTAATATTTTTATAATTTCCATACTACCTGACTCTTGTAATCTGTAAGTACTTCTTGCAGTGAATCTTTTGCATAAATCACATGTAAATTCTTCATTTTGATATCGCTAGAAGGTAGAGGGGCAAGGACTCTGAATGTTACAGACCTCTCTTTAAATAAATATTCATTAAAAAAAAAAAAAAATAACACATCATATAAAGTGAAAATCCAAAACATTAGGGCTAACTACACACTAGGTGGGGTAGCGGATAAGTCTCGACAGGTGCCGCGCCCCAAAATAGACTAAAATCTAGCAACATCAAAACGCTTATTTACTTAGTATATATGCTACCAAAAAGGTAATAATAATAATAAGTTATCATACTTGTGTTAATCACTTTCGTGATATCACAACTACTCAAACTAGCTTTACTAAATCTACGTTGAAACCGCGTGGGACTTGAAACACCGACCTCCAGGTTACAAGTCCGCTGCCTTATCGATCAAGCTTCTGAGGTCGGTTTGAAATAATCAGTATCGGCAAGTGCAGAGCATTCATCCATTAGAATCATGTTCTATGATCTCATTATTATTATTATTGTCGTCACCGTGGGAGAGTGAGTTAGCGCGCTAGGCATTGCACGCACGTTGACCTGGGTTCGATCCCCAGCGGGGCAGGATTTTTTCTGCTGTGTACTTGGGTGTTCGGGGTCCACTCATACCTTGTGAGGAAAAGTGAGTAGCTGCTTTAATGTTAGCAGCGACCAGTGGCGGAATTAATTATAGGAAAAAATAAGATATTGGGATATTAGAGATATGAAAAGTCCTATAATTCGGCGCTACTCACTTATTATGATATTATAACACAAAGAAACACATTTATTTATTTATTATTATTGTTACTATTATTATTATTTTCAGTATCGACCAAGAAGGCGAGTTATCTGGTGATTCTGCGTGTGTATCTGAAGACAAATGTTCATGCGGCATTCACTGGCAGTACCAGCGTGTTATTACACACATGGGTGCGTATGGATATGCTATGCCTTCTCCATAGAGGTCAAGTATCTGACCCTCTCATCAATGATTATTTTGAACGGAAACTCTGCGGGTATATATTATAACCCTGTTTTAAATATGATAAATTTTAAAAGATACCTATTTTTTATTGTTCGCCGCCTAATCTGTTGGTTACCCAGGAATAATTGTCACAATAGTTTTCCCCTTTTTGTATGATGTAACAAATAAATGCAATTTTTGTGTAAGAACTGTAAGAAATACAAATAACTACAAACCATGTACGTGTATAATTGTATAGTGTAAGCATAGCGTGTAGAATTAAGAAGTGTGGAAACGAACCCCAGTTGCATGGAAACGCCATATAGCGCGACACCAATCCAAATGAGTAGAATATTTCTCGCGGTCTATTTATGTTTATGTTTACATTTGATACGCCTGAGGGACGAGGAGAGGAGACTCCTTTGCGATACTATCGCTGAGGACGCCACAATGTATGCCGGCGGGGGGTGGTTTCCACACTTCTTAATTCTACACGCTATGGTGTAAGTATAGCATGCTCGTTTTGTTTTTATAAGTGTTGCAATGGGTGGCCTTGGACTTGACCTAAACCCTCTAATCGGTAGCCAATGACGACATTTTTTTACTTCCGGGTGAAAT
This sequence comes from Bactericera cockerelli, assembly GCA_024516035.1. Taxonomy (NCBI): domain Eukaryota; kingdom Metazoa; phylum Arthropoda; class Insecta; order Hemiptera; family Triozidae; genus Bactericera; species Bactericera cockerelli. The sequence goes on along the minus strand of CM044962.1, from coordinate 12,629,653 downwards.
AATCTAATTGTATTGAAAGAAATATTCTCTGACTACTGTTTTAAGTTTTAAAAAAGTGGGGTTCGGTGGAAGAGAAAGCCACAAGCTTTAACCTCGCCCTTTGGTTCACTACATAATATTCTATTGTGTTCTTTTTTTTAATGTCCTATTCTGTTGAATGTATCATGTAGTTGACCAAATGACCAATAAAGTGTTAAATAATAATAATAAAAAACCTAAAAGGGAAATGAGTGTTGAAACACACCATTTACTTATTTCCTATCTCAGTGTTTTTTAACACTTATTTCCCTCGAAGGTATTTAACAACATTTTTAAACCGTCCAAATATTTTGTCTATAACTTGTTTTTGTGTTCATTTTTATAGATTTTTTTCATACAAAAAAAAATAATAAAATTTTGATTTTCACCGAGAAGATCGTTTGTCTGCTTTATTTATTCTATTTTTTAAGCTGGGGGACTATAAACAGGGAGTAGACCAGCATTGGCTTGGTTCTGGGGGCCCTTGTCAATTACTAGGCTCGTTTGTAAGATAATGGCAGAAGTGCTGAGTCATTCCTCCACTATCTGGCTACCATCGTTCACGATGACGCCACCCTATGACGATATGATTATGAATTTGAAGGAGTTCTATTTTGTGATTCACCCTCCTACTTCTACAAACCAGATAACCACAACTACCTCACCCAGCCTAGATTGGAACTGTTCTTTGTATATTTAAAACTGCAGGTATGGCTTGTTACAATTTTTCATTGTTAATAGATGAAAAATAACCCCCAAATGACTGTTCTACGCTCTCTTTTACCTTTGTTGTTGGAATGTTATAGTGTTTTATTTTGACTAGATATTTAATATTTTCGTGTTTATGAGATAGGCACGGATACATATCTCAAGGGGTATAGTATTAATAGAAGTGTTTTATTTTGTTATATAGTATGTATAGTTGGAAGGATTATAGGACAGCCCTTGTCTTATGTCCTCGCTACTGTTATAACGATTCTATTTTGATTTTAACGTCCTAATATAAGTTTTTCAGGACTTGATTTTTACCCCCCCTATTTCTGGGAATCGTACTAGCTACACACATTTTCCTCGCCCCGCCTGGATTGGGCCTGAATTGTTTTCCTGAAAGTTGAGTGGAAAATAAAATAACCAACACTCGACGTACAAGGAGGTATTTGTGTGATTTTAATTTTATTATTTTGGGGCAGAAGCACAAGAATTTTTGTAAATATATATATGTATATACTATATATTCATATTTATAGAACTTGAAAAATAAGAATGTTTGTGCAACTCTAAACCTCAAGTTTCAAGATTTAGTTGATTTTCAAATGATTTCTACAGATGTATTATTTTATAACTGTACCTCTGGGAATTGATATACGAGAACAATATTAAGTACTTGATATTATATTGTTATAATAATTAGTGCCATCGTTTAAATATGGTTTATTTATTTTTATTTACAAAAAAGACCGTTCCCTTTTTTCCGTCCGAAAATATATTTCTGTTGAGGAAGGAAAGAAAATCTCAAAAGTACAGGAATAATTAATTTCGAATGAGGGTAAATTTATCAACTGTATCTATTTGTTTCAAAAGAGAATGTTTGAATGATTTTCCAGGTAAACAAATGAACTTGATAACAAAATCTAGATGTTCATTAAGCACTGAGCAGGCACATGCGCCAGTCGACATACATATACCTACATAAAATATGTTGATTACATGAGTCCATAATTCCAACGAATCCTTGTGCAACTCACCCATCATAATATTTGATAAATATGTTTATTTAATGTATCAGAGACAAGGTTAAAATTAACATTAATGGTAAACGATACAACAATGAAATTATATTTATGTATGGAGGACAAAGAAAAATTAAATGACATAAAAAAGAAAATATAATAAAACAATAGAAAAAGTTATGGTTACAGTAGAGAGAGTGACAAAGCGCTGTCGAAAGAGTTACGTGAAAACTCATTGTCCTTAGGGCTTTCCAGCCATAAGGTTCATTTTCACGCATCTCGAAATATCTAACAAAAATAAAGCTACAATGAGAATCAGTTGATCCAACCATCTTCAGCGTCCTACCAAGGCTTGCTCTTAAGCCTCCTGTAGCCTAAAGGTTATTGACCTGTGGCTAGTGTCCCCTGCTAAGTTTCGAAAAACGATTTTTTTTATGGCATATCCCTGGCAGATATCAAGGAAAAATGTTGTGTAAAATTTCAGCTTGTTAGATATACATAAAGGAGGCACAGTGTACATTTTGCTTTTTCAGCTTATCTTACATAATTATGTTTTTATGTGCTCAATACATAATTATCTAAAAAATTCATTTTTCAACCTTCTAGTCTGTACCAAAATTTTCTACATAGGCCCATAGGTTGAAACAGGTGCAATATCAGACTTATAAAGAACCCTGTATATTTTCTCTAAACTAATGAGCGGGCCTAATAATCTAAGTTGGACAATTTACATCAGACAGTTGGTACATACAGAATTGAATTCAACAAGAGTGATAACTTTTCCCATTTAATGCAATACACAATTTAAATGAATAGTGTGATAAATCCGCTCCAGAGTAGGCTGAATGTAGACGGTCAACATAAGCGCGCGATTAACTCAGTGGTTAAGCACCCGTGGAAGGTTCGATCAGCCGAGCGGACAAAAAATTGTATTCTAAGGGATACCTTCCGGTGCGCTCGTATTGACCCAGCGCCTAAATGGGAAGTATTGTGTCATCTCTCACCCATCAGTGGGGAGGTATACTACGTGATGGGCAAGCTACAACACAGACCACAAGTGTCTGTATTAGCTCCTGTTTCATTACAATGAAACACAAAAAGGTTGTGAAACAATAGAAACATTAATAAAAAATAAAAATAAAGACTGGTACCTACCTACAGAGTAACAAGATACAAGTTACTTATACTGATAAAAAGTTTTGGGCGAAATTTCAAGGCAACACGATGTACTCTACAGTGTTTCAAGACCATCTCAATCAAAAGTAACATGTGGAGCAAACATTAATGTCTACGATTTGTTGCCTCGAGTATGCGTCACTGTTGCCTAATTGAAATCACACCTTTACTTTGCACATAAACACTTTTATTCTAAACTAATAGTCATTTACACGTGGATAAACACTTACTATTAACTGATATCATTACTACATTCACAAAGTTGTCAAATAAATCTCCCATTTTCTTCCTGGATCCAGGTAATTATTGGTTTGACTGCCGTTCATATAAAGTACTGACCGGTCATTTGTCATTATGACAGATGATAGAGTGACAGAGAAGAAAAGCGAAGAGACAGTCTAGTGTAAGGTAACATACGTTTAACACATTATAATATATTATCTTGCTCATCTAAGAATCATGAGGACAATCTTCTAGAGACAATAAAGGAGGTTACATGTAGTTTCATTTTAATAGAGCCTTCTTGATAAATAAAAAGAATCTGGTGTAAACATCACACGACTTTCCTTATCCTAAAAGGAATGGGATCGGGACCAAAAGCCACTGGAAAAAGATAGGTACTCGTACTTCCAATTTCTAATATCAGAAATTTCTCGGAAGTAAAATAAAAGCATGATAATGATAAAGTTATTTTTTTTAAAATTTGACATAATAATATCACCTCAATTTCAAATGAGAAATGACAACAAACGACAGAAAAATCATTTTTCTTTTTTTGTAAAAATTCATTGAAAATTCCTGACCTCTAAAATTCATTGGAAAATATCAAGCAAAGGCTTATTGTTGCATTGAATTGTAAATAATTACCTATCCGCTTTAGGGCCAAGATACTCATGCCGTCTATTAGTTAATAGTGGGCAGGAAATTTCCACCACACACATAGGGCTCCATAGAACACTATGTTTGGTGAAAAGTGCTTGCCCACTCTTAGCTAGTAGCCAAAATGAGCATTCGGCCCAGCTATTAGGTTGCTATAAGACCTGTTTGACTGCTGGCGTAAGGGACTCATTCATAACTCTGCAGTATAAACAAGTTAGATTTATTTTAAAATATCATCGGAAGAGCTTGAAGAAAAGGAAATGGATCTGCAGTAACCTCCTAAGATTTTGAAGTAGACTTTCGAGACAAAAACAAACAGAATATATATATTTATGTATATAATTGAGAACAATATGTATGTAACATGGTAAATAGTGAAGTGAGCTTCAGAGAGGACCCTTTGGCTGAATCCTCAAGGCCGCAACGTGTCTAATATTCCCCGTCAGCTAACCAGGAAATAAGAAGGATAGAGAGAGTCGGAAAGGAAATATCCTTTGGCAGTTTATTGTTTTATTTTTGTCAAGATATTTTTTTCATTTATTTTAATATTGAAAGTTCTACTTATGAGTTTTTTACATGTTTACATTCAATTCACCTCCAGTTTACTTTACTTAGGTATGGATTACATTGTCACTAACGGACTGATTTAATCGCGAACTTAATTGACATTTGATTGTGTTTAAAGTTGCGAAAAACGGTCTATCATGCAATGGGGGTATTCTTTACCTAGGTAGGTAAGAATAAAGTTCACAAAAAAATGGTAAAATAATACCATCAGTTGTAAGTGTACCTCGACACTTATGTAACACGACAATATACCTCGACTCTCCACTGATTTCCTCCCTCATAACTTACAACGCACATTCCTCTACTTTAGACCTTCGTAATAATATTACCCCCATTTAAAGAAATGTGTAAAGAGGCTTTATCTTTTCCCCTGTAATATTTTTAAATTTAAAATCCTGTTACCTGTTTCCGTAATTGCATATAATATGCGTGTAAACAGAGATAAAAAAAATCTGGTGTAAACATCACACGACTTTCTTTATCCCCCAAAAAGAAGTCGAATTCCGCCACTGGTGACTAAACGGTAACCGATAGTTGAAAATCAGTGCCTAATTCGCAATCAGCACCTGAAAATCATTGGATTTGATATGTCGCAACCCCCATCTAGGGTGAATAATAAAAAAGTGCATATGCGTGAAAACAGAGATAAAAAATCTGGTGTAAACATCACACGACTTTCCTTATCCCCCAAAGAGAAGTCGAAATCCGCCACTGGTGACTCAAAGGTAACAGATAGTTAAAAATCAGTGCCAAATTCGTGATCAGCACCTTAAAATCATTGGATTTGATATGTCGTAACCCCCATCTAGGGTGAATAATAAAAAAGTTAGTCCAAGCGGGTCCCCCCAAAATACCGGTAAATTGGGGCCGGGTTCCAAAAAGTTCAAAATATCAAAAAAATGATCAGAACAAACCCCTATTATTTTTTTAATCCGAGAAAATGTTGTTCTCTAACTTTTATTGTATCTTTAACTAATTCAAGGAAGCGGCGGTTGCGGCCAATATTTGCGGCCCTGCGGCCGCATCTTGCGGCCGATTTCAACCAAAAGTTTCGTGGTTTGTCTGGTGTATGAAATTAATTTTCATACCAAATTTCAAGTCTCTAGCTCTTACTGTTCTCAAGATATCCTGTTTACACACACACACACAGACAGACGCACGGACCAATGGCTGAAAACAACTTTTTTGGTATCCTGAGGCTATGATTCGTCCAGAAATGTGAAAAACTGGGTAGGTCAAATTTTCGACGAATACAATACTTTCCTTATTATAGGATAAGGAAAGTAAAAAAGTGTCTCTCTCTCTATCCATCTCAACCAAAAGTCAGCCTCTCTGCTGCTCACTCCGCTACTCATCTCGTTCAGTCAGCAAGTCAGCATCTCAGGTGTCAGTCAGCTCGTCGTCTATTCCCCCCTGGCGGCTGGTGTACTTCTTGCTCAGCTTCATCTTGGCCCCGCCCCCCCTCAGGCGGGACTTGGGCCCCTTCTTGGCCAGTTTGTCCACCCGCTTGCTGTCCAGTACACAGCTGCAGCCCGACCTCACCTGCGTCAGCAAGAACAGTGTTCATTATTCAAGGGTTGGGTGGAAGAGATTGCCACAGGCAATAACCCCGCCCTTTAGTTAGGACATATATTATGTATATATTTATTTATTTTTTTTCTTTATTTTTTTCTTCTATTATATTGTATATTGTATTTTCCTTTGTAATTATTTGTATTGTATATAATATGTCCTATTTATTACCTAATAAAGTGTAAATAAAAAAATAAATAAAAAAAATCATGAAAAGCAGTCACCTCTGTCTGTCCCGCTAGCTCAGTGGTAAAGGCGGCGCTCTGTGAATCCAGAGAATCCAGATGTCGTGGGTTCGAAACCCAGCCGGGACATGACAAGTTATCCTCCCATTTGGGATTTTTACCACATAATAATATGTCTTGGGCTTACCGCTGGAATAATGGGACTTAAATAGTCTTAATCGGGCAGTATAAATAAGACGATATTATTATTATTATTATTATTATTATCACCTTGGTCGAGTGATGTAGCGCTGGGCCTGCACACACGGAGACCTAGGTTTGATCCCTAGCAGGGCAAAAAAAAATGTTCTCTGTACTTAGATGTCCGGGGTCCACTCATACCTTGTGAGGAAAAATGAGCAGTTACTTCTATGAGTAACGACCAGTGGCGGCATAACCAGATAATAATGCAAATGTAAATATGGTTTAGGAAAGACATGATGGAGATTCTTAGTAATTCTGCGCTACCCACAAAAAAAGTGAAGAACCTTGAACTTCACCACAAAGAAACCCTTCCAATATAGTGTTCATTCCGTAGATGTTCACTGTTCAGGCAATGCTATTGGTGGCTCATTAAATAAACCATCAAGATAAATTGAGTAACGTCCAGAAAGGTCAGAAGTGGGTAGGTCTTGGTAACCACTCGTAGCCTCGTGATAGGTACCTGGTGGTCAGATTAGCAAGAACCTCTCTCACTGGCTGAGGTTCACTTTAGGAAACCACAAAAGAAAACCGAACAATGTGAGGTAGGTAGGGTAAAAGAATCCCTGGCTGTACCTCGGTAACAGTTGTACCCAGATAACATATTCAATATCTAAAAATTGGTGCTCTTTTTCGTGTTAAACTAAATTTGCCAACAGCCAATTCGAAACATCTTAAAAAGCTCACACAGTTTTTTTTTTTTTAATCGAAGTTTTTTTTGTTACCTGCCTAGAACCCGTCACCCTACTCTAATCCAACTGCTGAGGAGGATTATGTGTTTCCTTGCTATGTGTATACACAAAATGAATCGGACATTTGTTATTTTTCCATTTAATGGTTAATTTTTAGTTAAAATTTTCAAAATATTATTGCTTTGATAGAAAACCAACAGTATGGAAATTAATACTGAACAAGAGGCACATGTCAACCTTTTCCAGTTTTATTAAATTCATTTTTTTTTAATCATATGCTTTGTTTTCTACAAAAAAAAAAAATGACTGAATAAGTTAAAAATGTTTCCTCTGTTCAGTATTAATTTCCATGCTGTTCCTTTTCTATCAAAACAAAAATACCTTCAATAATTTAACCACAAAAAAAGTTATGCCAAATTTAGTCCATGAGGAAATACAAAGAGTCTAATGGAAAAACAACTAGTGTCCGGTTAATTCTGTCGGGGAGTGTAGCAGTAGAAGGAGTTTTCTATCCTGATAGTCTCCCATAGGGAAGTAATGTCTCCAGTTCCCACACGGCAAGGTTACTTGTCACGCGGGGATCCTATAACGGTTTTTTAGTATTTTCCCGCCGGAGTAGGAGCAACAGGGAACCAGAGATCACACCCTGGAGTTCCGGTATTGGAATGTGGGGGTTTCACACAGGCATGTGGGGGTTTCTATCATGCTGTTCCTTTTCTATCAAAACAAAAATACCTTCAATAATTTAACCACAAAAAAAGTTATGCCAAATTTAGTCCATGAGGAAATACAAAGAGTCTAATGGAAAAACAACTAGTGTCCGGTTAATTCTGTCGGGGAGTGTAGCAGTAGAAGGAGTTTTCTATCCTGATAGTCTCCCATAGGGAAGTAATGTCTCCAGTTCCCACACGGCAAGGTTACTTGTCACGCGGGGATCCTATAACGGTTTTTTAGTATTTTCCCGCCGGAGTAGGAGCAACAGGGAACCAGAGATCACACCCTGGAGTTCCGGTATTGGAATGTGGGGGTTTCACACAGGCAAGGGGGAGTGTCGCGGAGAAGGGAACGGTTTGACCTCTTTCGGGTAGCTCCCCCGTGTATCGTCAGCTCAGCTGATTTTTTACCGTTATAGTATCCACTTGGTTGGCTTGGTTGTGGGGGCCCTTGTCAAATATTAGCCTCCTTGTAAAGACAGTGGTAGAAGTGCTGAGTCATTCCTGCACTGTCTGGAGGAATGACCATCGTTCACGATGACGCCACCCTATGATGATGATGATAGTATCCACGCGCTGACAAATGTTAAAAAATAAAATAAAAAAAAAGTCTCCCTTGGGGGCTCACCTTGAAGTAGTCAAGACTTTAGTCGCTGTTTGACTTATTAGTGAAGGTAGGAGTTGTACCCAGGTAACAGATTCAATATCTAAAAATTGGTGCTCTTTTTCGTGTTAAACTAAATTTGCCAACAGCCAATTTCGAAACTTCTTAAAAAGCTCACACACAAAAAAAAAATCGAAGTCTCCCATGGGGCTCACCTTGATGTAGTCAAGACTCCAGTCGCTGTTTGACTTGTTAGTGAAGGTGGGGAAGTTTCCCGCCGCCGCCTCTGTAGTGATGGTGCCGGTGCTTCTCCTCCTCATGCACGATGGCGTACGTGTAAGAGTACATCTGCACGCAGCGGCTGATGTTGTGGTAGTACTTGTCCATGAAGCGACAGGGTCGCCCTTCGACGCCCGTCCGGCACGCGAGCTCGTAGAACCTGCGAGCAAAAGGGAGTTGAATTCACCAGTTTTTTTTTTTTTTTTTAACACGTAGACGACCGGGTGTACCACCGGTGGTACACGCACGTTCGTACGGAATGGATCGGGTGCACCACCGGTGATACACGGGGTCGGATAGCAGTATTATCGCCGGTCCCACAAGAGAATTCACGAAAAACCATGCCGGTCGTCTAAGTGTTAATATTTATACATTTTTTTTTCTTTTACAAATAAAATATAAATTCACCAGTTCTCATCATGTCACTGATGTTGAAGAACGTCCAACGAGGTTAGGATCTGGGCGTGTTGCATGACCATTCAAATTCGAACCCTCTTGACGCTGGCTTTTATAAAAGACAATGTCGGATTAGAGCTACAGGTTTCCTTATTATATTATGGTCAGTGTCACCAAATTAAGGAAAAATGCCAAGGTATATTGGGTGGTATTCGAACTAACGTAATGGATTTCTACGCTACCTGGATCACAGGACTAGCGCCCTAACAAGTGAATAGTAAGAGAGACTCGAGACGAAACTTGTATCTTGTCTTGTCTCGTTTCATAAAAGGGACCGAGACAATCAAAAGTCTCGTCTCGACGATACCTGGATCACAGGACTAGCGCCCTAACTAGTAAATAGTGTCTCCTTTCATAAAAGGGACCGATACAATCAAAAGTCTCGTCTCGAGCCCATCACTAGCCTTAACCACTAAAACCACCAATAGATATTGTTGTTGTTCTAGGCAGCTTGGCTACAGCTGGAGGGTTGAGTGATGGTCTCCAGCCAACTTTATTTCAAAGTTCGCTCGTCCTGAACCACATATTTCTATGTGCGATCAACCATCATGAGGACATAGACTTTTCTTTATAAGCCATTAAACCCTTAGGAAACTGCAAGCTAGCCTGGCTTGTAAGGGTTGGCTAGTCTGTTCTCTGTTTATATTCCTCTAGCGAGACACTGGTCTTCTCCCTGTTTAATACTTTGAGCCCCAGAGCTGGGATATGCGAGTGAGCACGAGGGACCAAGGCAAATAATTCGTTTTGCACCCGTCGGACCAAAGTTCTTTTATTGTAAAATATAGTGTATTTTTTCGAGAAAATTCGATAAATAAAAAGACATAGAAACGAATACCATAGGGAGTGCTCATATCTTCAAAGTAAGGAAGATCGTGAATACCATATAGAGTACTCAACTACTCATGTGCACAGTCAAATTTCGGGTGAGGGTCATATATGGTACTCATGTCCTTTATGAAAAATCAGCTGAGAGTCATAATTATAATATGGTATTCATGGGCTCAAAGTGTTCACGTCCCCCAGCCAGACTACCAATAGATATCAACCAACTCACCTCTGCTTGTTCTTCCCGTCGCGATACAGCGTCACGTGGAGGCCGTCCTGATTGGTTCCGCCCACTGGCTCCACCATCTCCTCTATGGAGGGGCAACACTGCACCTCCCTCCCCTCCTCCCCACCCTCCCGCCGTAGCAGTCGGTCCGAATCCCTGCGAGGAAGCCACCCGTCCAGGGAGGCGAAGGATCTGGCGTACTTTGGCATCGAGCTGCCGTCTTCCTGAGAGCTGGAAGAAACAGGTCGAGAATCCATTGTGAGAAACACCAAGCCAGGGCAAATTATAAAACAGGCTTAAATTTAAGATAACCCGATTCTGGTTCGATTCCCAGTGAATTGAGGGTAGAACCCCCATTATCAAGCTCGCCAGGAGGCGAGCGCTCGTCAAGTAGCGCCAGCCAACCGGCCTATTTAACACAAAACAGAGTTTATATGTATTTTGTTTTATTGTTTTAATCAGGACTTTAAATCAAATAGAATCTTTGGTGTTAGGAAGAGCATCCAGCCGTAAAAATGTGACACAACCAACCAATCTCAACCATGAGGTTAAACACTGTCGAACCCAATTAGGTTTGGGAAAAGGCAAAGTAATAGAAGAAGATTTAAAATTGTGTGGGTAGCCAGCGTCGATGGCATGTTGAATACACCGGTTCCCTTCAGAACACCGAAGTTAAGCGACATCCAGCGAGGTTAAGACTTGGATGGGTGACCATTCAAATTCTAATTCTCGTGACGCTGGCTTTTCCCGGCCCCACTCAGGCTGGGTGAGGTCAATGTGAGTAGCAGGTTTGTCAGTTTCCTGCGAATGGAGGGTTAAACCCCCGTCGTGATATGACCATGGCAGTTGAAAGCGACGTTAAACCCCACTTAAAAAAAAAAAATTGTGTGAAGAAGCTTAATCTACTCATGAATGATTCATTAACTGGATAGTTACTACACCACCGTTAAGGTTGCTCTTTAATCTATGAACCTCATTATTCAAACCTAGCAAAGGAATTTCAGGAGTATTTTTCCTCAACAATACGCCGGTTTTCAGCTAGTATCAAACGAAACGCCATTTTTACACCCTCAAGAAATAATAATACGTTCACTTCACTTGAAGAGGGATTTATGTATCTGTATTGATTGGAATGTCTAGCGTGGAACGTATGAAAACCCTAGCGTGGAACGTATGTGTTACTTACAATGTGTCACCGTATACTTCACGGGTATTTCTTTGGTAGGAGCTGCGAACCTCAGACTGTGAGGAGGCTAGGAGAACCGCGGCCAGAGTCACCGCCTGTAGGAAAACAATCATAATAATAATGTCCGGTATACGCAGTGTTGTGCAGTTACCCAGGTACAATTTCAAAATGAGTACCCGTATCAGGTAAATTTCTTTTGTACCCGGTACCCGATTTCGGGTACTTTTCTATTCCCAAAACCCCTATACGACTCTTAACCTGGAACTTGGAGTTCAAGACCTCATTAAAGGCTAACTATTAATTTGGTATTTTATTTAGTTTGGTTGTTAGGTGGTATTCTAATGACAAGAATTTGTCCTCCACAGTTAAAATAATTTAGACAAATCTTATTACTATAGAATAAGGATAATGTACCCAAAAAGTACCGGGTACAGTTACAAAAGTACTCGTACCCGTACCGGGTTCAAAATTTCGTTAGGTACCTGTACCGCTGTACCCGTACCGGGTACAAAAAATTGTACCCGTGCACAACACTGGGTATACGGGGTACCTACATATATTAACCGAAAAATACCATTACAAATTATTATACATGTAAAAAAAAACCATTATACAAATTATTATACATGTCAAAAAACAATTTTAGACAAACAATGTTGAACACAGTTGAGAAACAAAAACGAACACAATACTTCCGATTTCTAATATTAGAAATTCATCGGAAATAAAATAAATAATTTATTAGGTATTCATTTCTTACTGGCCTTAGATACCTACGGAAAGTGCGAGTAAGTAGGTATTCAAGTTTCATCACCGACCTTAGTAACTCTATCAATCGGGCGGACTTGTGCCAAGAAGGTCGATGGTTCGAGTCCCTAGTATGCTAATCAGAGTAAGGTGAGTTTCTGTACCTACTTGTGATAACCAAAGTTGTAATTAACACTCTACTTGTATTAGTCACCTACATAAAAAAATAATAAAAATCTTCTTTTTACATCTTATAACAATCTAACTCAGTAACAAATCTAAGTATTTTATTAATTTTCCGAGAATTTTCTCAGTTATAGTTTTTTAACTTTCAATTTTCATGACCTAAACATGATAACAATGGCATTCCAAGGATACCTCGGAATGTACAATAGTACATTGTTCTGTAGTGGTGTAGGCCAGTTCATTAACTCACTGAGATGTTGGACAAAAAAGAAGAAGAAACTAATGAACAAATTGCTCGACCACCTCAAGCGAAAGGATAAGCAATTAGATGTTTTTCAGCGACTATCCTAATAATGAGCAAAATTTTCAATTGATTTTTTTGCAAATGAAAATGAAAAACTCAACAATTGCACGCTTGTGAGTTGTAGAGATTTAGCCCACACAGTTGGACCACACATTCTGCAGAATTTCCCGACGCATTCTCTGCTTACTGCTGCTATAATGTACTCTTAGGAAAATCAACAGTTCTGGATTTGATGATATTGCCGACGTGTGTGGCCAATGGTTCCGGGGCTCAACTGCTCAAGCCAGCACAGGAAGATTTGTATTGTCTGAGGCAGTTGGAAAAAGTACGCTTTCGCTTTCTTTTAACCTGGATCCTGGATTGGTGTTTGATACTTCGGTATTTTAAGTATACAAGTATGGATAGGCATGGACACTTTTTGGCATGAGCTTTCCCATTCTCAAAAAAAACAAGTATAAAGTGCCTTATTTAAAGTTTTGACAGAAGACATAAAGTACCACCAACCACTATGTCAACAATTCGATAAATTATACTATCTCAATTAGAAAAATGTTATTTATGTTTATCACAATCGTGATGGTAGGACAATTACTCAAACTCAACTCAGCAAATTTACATGTTTGGAACACTAAAGACTCGAAACTACCTCAAAGTTAAAAGTAAGGCGGTAAACTCGTACCCTGGAGGTCGGTGATTCGAGGTCCAAGTTCGGTAAAAATTTAGTAAGGCAAGTTAATATTTTGACTTTTTTATCAGGCTCACGCTCCGACCATTATCGAAAGTACCTCTGGAATCTCACGAACTAGCAACCCGTATTAACCTCACCCAGCCTGGATTTGATCGAGATGAACCAGAAATACGAGTAGAAGGGGTCCAACTTTACAAACATTTCCTACACACCGCGCCTTAACACATAATAATAATACTGTGTTTCTTTGTGTTATTATATCACAATTTTAGTGGGTAGGGCAGAATTATAGGACTTTTCCGTATCTTTAATAACCCAATATCTAATTTTTGCCTGTAATTCCGCCACTGGTCGCTGCTAACATTCAAGCAGCTACTCATTTTTTCTCATGAGGTATGAGTGGACCCCGAACACCCAAGTACAGAGCAGAAAAAATCTTGCCCCGCTGGGGATCGAGCCCAGGTCACCGTGCGTGCAATGCCTAGCGCGCTAACTGACTCGGCCACGGTGACTACTACCTTAACACATAATCACCGCGCCTTAATACATACTCACCGCAAGAAGGACCTGTACAGCAGCTATGCGCATGTCAGTGGTGACGCCCAGTGGATGGCGAGGGTGCACGCCAGGGGGCGTCTAAGTGCCCCCCTCACACATGACAGCCCCAGGGGTTGGACCACGGGCAACCTGCAACACAAGACCAGGGGAAACATGATGGAAGAGCCTTGTCATTGGAGTCTTTAGCACCGCCCTTGATCAAGTTTTGTTTTGTTAATTTTAATTTCTATGTATGTATAATTATATTCTATGTTATTTATAAATAAAACTTGATCCAACATGTTTAATAATAATAATAATAACTAGTGAATTTTTTCAAAGACAAAGACATGAATTTTTCCCCATAATTTGAGTTTGTGACCACATAATAATAAGACTCTTAGGGTTAGGTGGTAGAAAATGCTTTGAGCATTAACCTCGCCTGGTGGTTACCTTCCACTAAAGAGTGTTATTATTACTATTATTATTATAACTAGTGGGCTAGGGGTTTGGTCCATTTGATAGCAGCCTTAGCAGGCGGCCATGACAAGGACCCTGGACCTAGACCCTAGACCCTAAAACTGTATATACCTATATATAGACGATTTTCCGGACTTCGTTGAGGCCGCTTACATTTAATAACATACCCTTGTGTCTACGGCTCCGTTATGATCGCGCACTCACTCGTAGTTAAATTTTTATATTCAAATATTTGGACTGACCTGACTGGTAGTGTATCTCTAGAACGTCCCCCCAGCGAGACTTATATATTTCCTTCCTAGCAGACGACTGTGGAAGAGCTCACTTGTAAGATATCTGTCACTTAGAAATACAAAAGGTATTAGACAAATCCTCTGTCCTCAGTTCAGCCTATCTTGAGATGGATTTTAAGGTGGGTGAAATCCCTCTCCCTATCTTGTTATCCGGGTGTCTTGAAAAAAAAATCCCTATCTCTGTTCTGGCCACGCATATATTATGGAATAGAATACATTTATATTTTGTTTGTACTGCCGACTAAAGAGTCCCTTTACGCCAGCAGCATGATTATCCCTCTAAACCCTGTGTCACCCACTCACCCACGCCCCTGGCACCCACCGCCCACCCGTGGCTGCCCTCAGCGTGATACGCTCAGGTTATTCGCCTTCACTGAAAGTTGATGTTCTCGTCTGAATAGGATTTGCTATTATTGGCAAAGTGTGGAATGTGTCTTTTTTGCCCCGGTCATAAATAGCACATTTACGATCGTGTAGCGGGAGTTACAGGGTGAGGAAGAATTATAGGTATACCCCGTCCTCTATAAATAATAATAATAATAATATCGCTTTATTTATACTGCCCGATTAAGACAATTAAGTCCCATTATTCCAGAAGTAAGCCCTAGACTTATTATTATGTGGTAAAAATCCCAAAATGGGAGGATAACTTGTCATGTCCCGGCTGGGTTTCGAACCCGCGACCTCTGGAATCTCTGGATTCACAGAGTGCCGCCTTTTACCACTGAGCTACCGGGACAGACTATAAATGCATATTACTATGTTTTATTGTTATGTTTTGGAGTTGAACGTCCCTTATAACTGCTAAGGTTATATCGAGAGAGTGGTTTTACCTTTTATTTGCTGGAAACTTACTAACCAGCCACCTACATTTTCTCACCCAGTCTGGGCTTTTTGTCTAAGTTTTTTTTTCTTCTTATTTTTTGTCCATGAATCCTTTCTGCAAATGAAAGATGAAATGTTTACTTTTGTCAAACAAATATCAGCACGATTTTTACTGCTGAAATATAGAACAGTAAATATAAGTACTATTTCAGCAGTCAGAAATTTGACAAAAGATTTCGATGCTGTGTGAGTCATCCCGTACATTTACGACTTTAACCACCTCTGACACTCGGGTTAGACCATATCAGTGGTTCACAACAGTCTGGAGGTGATTGGTTCGTGTACCTTTTGAAAAATGAGGTTATCAAATTTGTGTGAATCATTTTACCCGCAATTTGGTTTCTCAATTTTACCTGCCTCACGAAAGTTATCCGTGCTTGGTACTCCCTTATGATCGAGAGCCAAAAATGTTTTCCTTCTTAACAAAGAATGATAATACTAGAAACTCAAGTTCACCAAGTTGACAGGACATTTTCTTATTTATTAGGTGGCGGTAGACTTGTAAACTGGAGGTCAGTGGTTCGAGTCCCAAGAGCGGTAAAAAAAATTAAGTGGGTTTGACTAGTTCACTAGTCTGAGTTGTGACATCACGATTGTGATTAAAACAGATTGGAATGAAAATTTCATGTCCAACCTTACTTTAGATGAAATTAACCATAAGTTGAGGTCAATTTATGAGTGAAGAATTTTATACCACGTGAATGAGGAATTGCTGCATTTGCCAGTATTCAAACAGGTAGTCCATCGGGGCGACAGTTCTACTCTCAGGACGATACCAGTTGCCACACATCACCCAGGTTAAGAAACGCCGAGCTCTGCTGATTTTAGCATTCAATAATGAATGTTCCCAGAGCCAGACCAGATGGAGCCAAGCTGAGTTGTACATGATAAAAACACAGCACCGTTCACACAATATAAACAACAATATTTCATGGTAGGTAGCCTATATCTTAAGTTGAGGCAGAGATTGCCTCAACTTATTCAACCAATAAAACAAGGTTTTAACTGCTATAAGGTGGGGTGTGACGAATAGACTCGGTATCAGGTGGAATATTTTGGCGAGATAACTTGAGACTCACCTTGCATTGCCCCTGAATCACATACAAGACAAGTGTCTGAGAAAGTCCACCACACTTTATAGGGCCGACTAGATCTTGCAATTATTTTATTAAGGTGTGTAGTGTGTACGAACTCTCTACCTAGCTTTATAATAAACTAGCGGGCTGTCACCCGCTTTGCGGGCCGAGGCATGGCCGTGAAAGCAAAAAGTCCTTTTTCGCCAATGGCAGGTGTTGTAGTGGAAAATTCGAAAAATCCCGTCTTATTGCACATCTAGACTATAAGACAAAGCTACCTACCAAATTTCAGCTTCCTAGGACTTACCAGTTCGGAGAAACAGTGATGATCAGTCAGTGAGTCAGTCAGTGACTTTGACATTTATATATTAAGATAGATGGATCAAATGTATTTAGCATGTGGCAAGTGCTATGGTAATGGCATAAGCTCATGGTCCGTTTTTACTTTCCTTATCCTAATGTAATGGAATCACCTTAGAAAGTAATGGAATCACCCAAAATTTTCGATAATCAGTTTTCAGTTTCAAAAAACGTTTTAGGGTCCCTTAAAAACAAAGTTTTAGCCATTGATCCGTGAGTCTGTTTGTCGGTCAATCTGTAAAAAATAGATATCTCTATAATGGCATGTTAAAGACTTGAAATTTGGAATGCTCATCTCATATAAGTAGAGGATGGGACACGAAACTTTTAGCTGAAATCGGTGTCACCAGTGGCGGCCTTTTGACGGATTTTTGCCGGCGTTTGGGGTTCTTACTTAACATTATTATCTTACAATGTATATGTTTTTTTTAATGAATCTTTTTCGAACCCGTCCCCAACACGCCTGCTTTTAAAAAAAAATCAGGTATGATTGTGAATGATATTGCGAAATATTTACCAAACAATTTTCAAATGAATTTTGATTCTGACTGAAGAATTCGGTCTCACTCATCACTTATCACATCAGTCATCACTGAGTTGTTTGATAGCCAGTTCTGAAGGGCAGAATTAATCGTCCAAGCGCACTATTAGTCTGTCCCGGTAGCTCAGTGGTAAAGGCGACACTGTGTGAATCCAGTGGTCGCGGGTTCGAAACCCAGCCGGGACATAACAAGTTAACCTCCCAATTTGGGATTTTTTCCACATAATAATACGTCTTGGGCTTACTGCTGGAATAATGGGACTTAATAGTCCTAATCGGGCAGTATAAATAAGGCAATACTATTATTATTAACTTAATGGTAAGGTACTCTCTTGCCATGCAGTTCGAATCCCAGAATCAACAAAAAAAATTGTCTCAATGTCCTACTGAATTGTCCTAAGTAAGCTTATTACAGATCTCTAAATTTGTAAATCTTAAATAATTATGTGTCTAGCTGAATAACTTCCGATTTGGGGTTCTCTGTTACTACAACTCAAGTGGTAGGTAACCGATATTTTGATAAGAATCGACCACGCCCCAGCCACACTTCAAATTGACCACCTCTTCGAGAAGGGGTTGGTCTTACTGACCAGTACAGTCCAGTTACGAGTACTGGTAAACTGCTAGTTTCTCACAGAATTATAGTGTCGTAACAGGAAAATCCATTTTTTAAAATTAAAAAAAAGCTTAACACATTGCAGGACTAAGATCATTGTTAGTTTCACGGCGCTATACATGATATTATGTACTGAAGTTCGATTTACCAACCAAAATCAATTTTTTTTTCAACGTCGATAGCGCGTTGAATGCATCGGTTCTAGTAGAATCACCGAAGTTAACCAACGTCCAGGAGGTGGAGACTTCGTGATACTGGCATTCCGGCCCAATCCAGGCTGGGTGAGGTTAATGTGGGTAGCACGTTTGTGAGTTTCCTGCGAATGTTATGGCTATCAGTTTGTAAACCTACCTATGTACTTATCTGTGACCAGTGTGTATCCTATTCCTATCTCTTAGAAAATAACGAAACGGTGAATTTGGCACATCCCCTGATTAACAATGTTCTATTTCGACACATAATGTACGCTAGTGTCGTTTATTATAAGAGATGGATTATAAAATATAATTAAAACAAATATAAACCAGATTGTTCCTCTATTTGGACTGAAGTGCGCTGTGATTGGTTCAAACTTCGACTTGAGGAACGCTCTTGCTTATTTTACCTGTAAACTTGTTTTACCTGTAAACTTGTTTTACCTGTAAACTTATTTTACAATTCGTCCCATTATCTGTAGGTGTGTAGGTACCTACTATGATATAATGGCTCAATTTAGAGTTTACACACAATCTGGCACTAAAATTTATATACCGAGAATTGCAGCCTCATCAAGGATGATAGTTTTGCTAATGAAGCGTCGACGGGACCTAGAAATTCTATTCCTTATCAATCTGACTAATTACTCTCCAGTAATTAATCCCAATAAAAATAATTATTCTTCATCATTATGCAAAATATCAATTAATTAATAGATACTGGCGATATACCCAATGCTACCACGTCTGGACCGGTATCTTGTCAGGTTTCTGTTTATTTTTCCAATATTGAAGTTAGATTTTATCTCCGGTGTCTTGGTTTCTGCAACGAATCAATTTTTCTCAGATGCCTGGGGAATCCTGAGGCAATTTGTCGACCTCTGACCACTGCACTAATCAATGAAGCATTGAAATACGTATTTGCAAGGTAACTAATTTTAAACATGGACATAGGTATCTAACATAGGTATGTTTACTAAGGTAACTTAACTATTTATTCAGGTACCTATCTGAATGTCAGATAAAATTAATATACATAAGAGTTTGAGAGTATATTTTTGGCATGAGTACCTCGTAGATCCGGGTTATGTTTTAGGTTTTGCTAAGGAATTAGGAAATAAAATAAAGAAGAAAAACGAGAATTTCCAACGTGTTCATTTTTTGTTACACAATATACATACATATGGGTAAGTTATATGTATTCATATTATGTACTACAACATAATTACATAAGTAGGTACATAATAAGAAAGCTCATATGAAGTGGCGGAGGCCCGAAGAAAGGCAACTATACAGGTGGTTAACCAGTTTAACCACGTCTTCAGGGCCACTAAACAATTTCTTGAATTTACTAATCACTGGTCAGCTAAGGAAAAACTGCCCCAAGGACCCCTGAGCATTCTATCTGGGGAAAAACTGTCTGTATTGCCTGCAGGAGCTAAAAAACGAAACCCAATCTAGTAGATTAAACACTAAACACCGCACATTAGCGTCAGCAGTAATAGAACACGCGCTAAATATCGTCATTAACACGCATAAAACAATCCATTACAACACGTTAATCTCCATTGAATATCGTTTATTTCACGCAAAACATTACACTTACATGGTAGACATGTAAATAATTATACACAGAACCTATGTACATATCCATGTAATTGATAATGAGAAATCATAGGTATGTTATATACTTTGTAAGTAATGTGGAAAATAATTACATGGGAAGACGCGGAAAATTGTTATGAGATAGTGATTAGAAAATTAATTAATGCTGAAAATAGTCGATTAATGCGATCAGTTTCATGTTTATCTTGTAACGCCGCCGCCGCCACTCAGATCAGAACCTGGGGAAAGGAGTGCTGGACACGAGGCTGCTGTAAGACAGAAGGGTTGCTGGCCAGCGGGAATCACAATACATACATAATATATTAAGTTGAATAGTATCACTGTTTCACCAATCAATGAACTTGAAGGATATCAAGAGTATAATAATAATTCCGTGTCCTTGAGATAGGTATTGATACCTAAATCACGGTGGTGAGAGGATTATATGGACGCCCAGATCCAACGTCTAGGCTCCTTCCATGTCCATTGATTCTATTTGGTTTTAACGTCCTGACTTGAGGTAGACAGGACGGGGGTTTTACCCTCCATTCGCGGGGAATCATACCAGCTACCCACATTAACCTCACCCAGCCTGGGTAGGCCCGGAATTCGCCAGCCTCACATGTTCGGAGGAACAGAAGTTTCTGTGCGAAAAGTCTGCTCCAACCGGGAATCGAACTCAGGATCTCTGGACTAAGGACAGTAGTCACAACTGTTACGCCACGGAGGCTGGCATATCAAGAGTGAACCCATCGAAGAACAGTATTTCCTTAGCCATGGCGATCTCCACCGGACAATCCTTTGCTCTCCCCAGCATCGAAGTCATGTCATACGGTTCCGGGATCATAAGTGTAAGGTGTAAGAGGAAGGGTTTTGGTGTGTTCGTGTGTCCTTGTGCCATGATATCAATCCCACACTCCCCAAATTAAAGTTAATTTGAGGGTGTGCGGAGTGCCGAGGGAATGCCGAGTGTGTGAAGGATACCATACCAAGCACTCGAGCGCTTGATGAAATATTTTACCTATAATTTTAATGTACATGTTATGTATTTTATTTATTATGTTGTGTTATTTTTAAAATAAAGTCCTTAAGGTATATTTCGTTGTCATTTGAGGGTCTTTTACTCAAGATTTCCAACCTACTCCTCTAAGTTAAAACAATCTTGCCCTTCTTACTACACTAACCAGCTTAAACCTTCGGTGATAAACCAACCCAACCATACACTTGTTTGACTGCATCTGTGGTACTATTTTTAGTTCCTCAATATGGGACAAGTAGTCCAATTATATCAGCAGTAAACTCATCGTAAAATGCATCCGTTGAGAGATACGAGGGTTACCTGGCGAGATTCTTGCATGTGTAGTCTGCTTGTGACAGCCAGATCAGATCGTTCCATTTAATGTTCAGGTTCTGTTTAGATACCTAATTTGTTGCAGGTGTGAAGCACACTGCACCTCATTTCTTCTCTACTTCATGACATTTAATGTACCATACAAAATATGGTGATAGTAATAATTAGGATAAGTTAATGTTCAAAGCATTTTCTACCACCCAGTAGTCACCGTGGCCGAGTGAGTTAGCGCGCCAGACATTGCACGCACGGTGACCTGGGTTCGATCCCCAGCGGGGCAATATTTTTTCTGATCTGTACTTGAGTGTTCGGTGTCCACTCATACCTCGTGAGGAAAAATGAGTAGCTGCTTTAATGTGAGCAGCGACCAGTGGCGCAATCATAGGCAAAAATAAGATATTGGGATATTAAAAATACGGAAAAGTCATATAAATCTGAAAATACCCACTAAAAATTGTGATATAATAACACAAATAAATACATTATTATTGTATTATTTTCTACCACCTAAATCTCAGAGGCTTAAAATTATTATACGTTACACATTCAAATAAATAAGGAAACAGTCAAGCACTAGGTGGGATTCGATCCACGGACACATGTTTGGTTTGAATGCTGAAATGCAGGGACTTTTCAAACCGGGGTTAAGAAACTTATGCCATCTTTTTAACCAGAGGGAATACCTACATTTCTTTTTCAGTTAGTGGATGTGCAATGTGCACTATTTCCTATTTTTGTTGGGTATGAGTTGTATTTGAGTGAAAAATCAGACCCTTCGTGAGAACGCGGACAAACCGCAGGTTGTAGATTCCGTATAACTTGCAATTGGGGTAGAACTTGTAATTATTCTAGTAAAATATTGCGAATATCTATTAGAATCAAGAAAAGAGATTGAAAACAACAGAACTGAAAATGCTGAGATGGTTTGAGTATAAAGTTGTCATATTTGTATTAATCCTGATGAGATATTAAACACCTCGGCCGAGTTAGAAGAAACACGAAAGAAAGTGAGTCTAGTTGATACACAAAATCCAATGAACTGAATAGACTAACCAGGAATGTCGATTTTTTGCCATTCGATTAAACAACTGAAAGCCATAACGTAGACCTTTATATTGTGCGGAATAAGAAAAGTACAAGAAGACAGTGTACGTATTCATTTGTCTCATGTACTAAATAATAATATAATAATAATATCGCCTTATTTATACTGCCCGAATAGGACAGTTAAAGTCCCATTATTCCAGCAGTAAGCTCAAGAGACATTGTTATGTGGTAAAAATCCCAAATGGGAGGATAACTTGTCATGTCCCGGCTGGGTTTCGAACCTACGACTTCTGTAATCTCTGGATTCACAGAGTGTGAATCCAGATTTGAATAAGAATAAAATTTGGTTTAATGCCGATTTCAACTGAAAAGTCATATCACGACGAGGGTTTTACCATCCATACGCTCGAAACTCACAAATTAACGTTGCTCACAAGAAAGTTACTTAAATTAACCTTAAATTAACCTCACCCAGCATGAGTAGGACGGGAAAGAGCCAGCATCAAGAGGGTTCGAATTTGAGTGGTCACTCATTAACGTCCAAACCTAGCTGGACGTAGCTTAAATCCTAAACGAGAACTGCAGGTGGATTCAACGTGTAATAGTCACTGGTACTGGATAGTTGTTGATACTGGACAATTGTTGATACATTCAGAGCGAATACATTCGATGGTAAATCCGATAATTTCGTCAATACTTCAAACGGATTAGCAATGGAGGAAGTACTTGGAAAGTGTTTGCAATAATATTTGCATTCGAAGCATCAAGATCCATCAATACAGAGGATAATGTAGGAGGGGCAGACTCTGCGGTAGCTGGTGGGTTCTATATTTAGATTTCTATAGTGGTCTGCCACTGGTAAGTTCGGTGCCACCTAGGAGCTTCTAGTATCCCGTATGGGCATTGGAGAGATGCAGAGAGGATCTTGAGAAATTTTATTTATGTTGATTATAATTGTGACTACTTCTCAGACGAGATGTCTTTTGTTCGAATTCTCGGTTAGTCAGAATTTTCCAGCGAAAATTTCTATTGTACCTCCCTCTTATTATTGCACTAGCTGATCTCCCATACTTTGCAACGGGGCTAAATTTGAAATTAACTAAGGCATGGCTATACTGGTGAGTACGGCCAGGTCTTTTTGTTCTCCATATAATTTTCTCAAGACTAAGATCAATATCATTGGGGGAAGAGTTCATTTTTTTGTTGCCATAATTATACTATAATTTAAAGTTAGCTTATTGGCATGTACATACGTATTGGCATTATTGACCGTACTAGTGCCGTGGGTGAGATGATGCATTTTTCTTACTGTTTAAAATATCTCAAGTATAAGTAGAAGTAGTGCTTTATTTAGACTGTCAGCGCAAGACAGGTAGTCCCATTATGCCAACAGTTTAACAAAGCATCTCTTTATTTATTTGAGTAGCCTGGTCAATTTAGAAGGGGATATTGTACTTTTCTCAAGTAAAGAGACAATGGTTCAGGAGGGCTGGTTCAATTTACGTCAAAATTTTGATATCTGTTAGACCGTTTGAGCTTCGTATTGGTAAGAGACAACCCCTCATAGGTAGACACGGGGTTTAGTAGTTATAAGATAACTAAGGACTTGAGATTCATAAAATATAGGTAGAGATAAGAAATTTTCATCTAACCTGGTTGATCCGAAATTTTACAAGGCTCAATTGTGTTCATTAAAAAAATTGACTTAATTACTCTTATACAAAGCCTTTTATAATCGAATCACACAAAAAAAACTTTTTACTCGTAAGTAAACTTTAAAAGAAAAGTTATCATATTTATGTTAATCTCTTTTGTGATATCACAACTACTCAAACTCGCTTTACAAAATCTACGCTGAAACCGGGACTTGAACCACCGACCTCCAGATTACAAGTCAGCCGCCTTATCGATCATGCTACTGAGGTCGATAAGTATCAGGAATTGAAAGCAGCTCCTCTCTTATCCTCACGAGGGTAAATAAGATGAAGCCACATTCAGCGCACTCCCCCTATAACTCTGAATGATGAGATGATGACTCATAATATTTAAATCACTGATGTCACTTTTCAGATCATTATTAAAGGGAGCGACATTTTTTATAGTTGGTTTTATGGGCCCATGTGTTCTGAATCAGAATTATTTGAATCTCACCTATACTTGGAACAGAAAGATATACCTAGTAGTGATGATTATCATATTGCTCATATGATAATCATCACTACTAGGTATTACTAGGTGTGGATTATCATACAGTAAAAAATAATAATGATAATACTGACATTAGTCATACTATCTTTAGTGAATAATTCAAAATACTGTCACCTCAGAACTAATGAGTGGCTTATCTATTCTATGACTTGGAATAATGTGTGACTATTATTTCTTGGAATGATGATTGCGTGTCCAGATTCATTTATGTATGCATCAGTTCGATGTGATATCTCTATTAAATATTTCTGACGAAGAAAAAAAAATTAAAAATCTGGTAATGATAGGTGTAAAAATACTATAAAATAGTTCATTTAGTTTTTGTTGTCGTGTTCCGAACCTAAATAGTTTTATGCATTTATAGGTACTTACTTCATTATATTTTGTATTTTACTCTTAGTAAAAGTGGTGTACCTATTTAGGTAGGTATGTGCTGTAAACATTGAATTTGTAATAATTGTCTACCTATGTCATACGAAAAATCAATAATTACTATAAAAAAGCAGATCTTTACTCAACAAACTCTATATAGATATAGGAAGTGTTTTTGAATTAGATAAGATTAACTTTTTTTTAATTTTCACAGGATTTTGAAGTAGACATATCTGTCAAAAGTAGTAGACACAATAAGGTACTGTCCCTATTGACTGTGGATTAAAATATTCAACATTTTATCATTTGAACGTTTAAAACTTAAGTTTGCCGTGCATGTGTGAATACCTACCATAGTTTTAATAGATAAAACTACGAGTATTTTGAAATAATCCGTGTGAAAGTTGTGAATGACACAAAAGATTTATTACACCAGAGATTCATCCTTGACTTTTTCATTTATAGATCAAACGTGATTCAGGACCATCTTTGACCTCTTTTCTTTTTTTTAAGATACTAAAAGTATACAATATTATCTCATTTTATGTTATTAGATATGAAGCAATAGGTACTTGTATTCTCTATTCCTTCACGCGATCTTATTGTTAAGATTTATAGCTCGTATAGATCAATTAGCAGTTTAAGTGGTTTCAAAATAAACATATTCCACCATGACTGTATAATTAATTTTCCATCTACATATTGTATATATTTTTATATTTTACTTAAATGTAAAATGGTACCAACAATACCTATGTATTAAACTTCCCAGGCACCCAGTGGCCCATCATTCACCGTAAAGTACCCGTTAGTTGATCAGATCAAAGCTCCACAACTTCCCAGGCACCCAGTGGCCCATCATTCACCGTAAAGTACCCGTTAGTTGATCAGATCAAAGCTCCACAACTTCCCAGGCACCCAGTGACCCATCATTCACCGTAAAGTACCCGTAGGATCCCGATAAGCCCGACCCGAGGTGGAATGTCACAGACGTTACCGGGACATAAATTCAGGCAATTTATTACAATCACTCCTCATAGAGAATAGTCCTGGAATTTGTCTTTGGCATTGGGTTAACCCGCTGGTTACTGGGTTATTTGTTCGGACGAACCTAGGAAATGCATTGGACAAGCCAGACCTGGTTACCAGTGCTTACAAGACAGTGCTCTACAGTCACACACAATCACCATGGAAATGTTTTGTGGCCATGTCGCGCGCTGGTCAGCTGGCTGACTGGTAGCCGAAACGAGATTCTCATCCATGCTGGGCGCTGGCCATTAGTTCAGGCAAACAAGGACTTTCCACCTGTTAGTCGCCCCACACAAGATTGTTATTTTTTTTACCTTCAATAAAACAGATTTTGCTAATTTTGAAAATTTGTACCAACTTAAAGTTCTTCTATTTACCAGTAAGATTAACCCGCAAGGGTCTGTTAGTATTCTCCAAATTTGGTGGTCTTTGATTAATTCAAATTTTAATGAAAGAGACATAGAGGAGAAAAATATGGCGCTTTTGTAGATTTTTGATGATATCCAACAACAAAAAACGTGAACCCCTAATAATCAGTAAAGTCAAAATCCTTTTAGTCCACGCCATGAGTAAGTAAATAAATAATAATTAAATAAATGTGAATATATCAGTAGTGGGTTAAAATTATTCTCTATGATAGAAACTGCATTCTGTTAAGCTGCATTTCATTGATTAAACAGAAGAAGATTATAACTGTGAGTGTATGCTTGATTATGTTATTGGTTTTTGAGATGATAATACGTAAGTATCTACATAGGTAGTAGGTACTCTAGTGTGTAATGTGATAAGAAAAGACGACTAGTCTGCTAGTCTCTTTAATAAGGAATTAAATAATAATAAGTATTCAGTGTCTATGAGATAGAAACCTATATGACAGTGGTGAGAGGATTATATGAACACCTAGATCTCCAATCGCTGGGAATTGAACCAACTACCAACATTAACATCACTCAGCCTAGATTGGGCCGGGAATGCCAGGAATTTAGAAAATTCTGACCAACCGTAATATCACGAAAAATAGAAGAAACCGAATGAGTGATTACTGTTTGAGTAAATTCTGTAAGAGTACCTACTTGAGAATCTGTATTATTACGTAGGTATATAAAAAAAATAACATGAAAAGACTCGAACCCCAGCCTCCTGCTTCACTACGCTCTTCAACACTCTTTCAGCTACTGAGGAGTAGCCATTAAACAGGAGGCTAACGAGGGAAAATGTCACGCATTGATACAAAATGCAGTGTAAAAGCAGTGTAATGCAGTGTAAAATTTAATAGGTACCAAAAAGAGGTAATTAAGCAATACCAATATTATTAGTTAGGGTCATAAAACTTCTCTTTTTTTGAAGTGTTTTTACCGAATAAAAAGTTCAGTAGATGGATTGCATCCTAAAACTTTCAAATACTTTATTTTATCGTTCCAATTATTTTTTTCGTGGTCCTTTACATAAATTTACAAGGTTGAAAAAGATAAGGCATAGGACATCTGGTTCATATTTCAGTAGATAGTAAATCTTTTGATAAGAGAAAAGCTGAACTCATTTGTAACTTTATTCGTACTGGGGACGTTGGTGTACGGATATTGCATGCTCTCCTGCTAAATAGGTATAATGTATTTACTGGCCGATTAAGACTGATAAGTCCCTCCTACAGCAGTATGCCCAAAACGTATTATTAGTGGTCAAAATCGCAAATGGAAGCATAACTTGTCATGTCCCGGTTAGGTTTTGAACCCGCGACCTCTGGATTACCAGACTGACACCTTGACCACTCAGCTACCAGGACTGGCCAGTCCCAGAGCGACAGGAGCCCACTAAAAAAGTGAGGAGTATTGTCATTACTAATGTCACTCCTTTATTTGATTAAGCCAATAAATTATTTTTGAACTACACAGAAGAAAAATTTGATGAGACACCAACTTTATGATATCCCGAAATTAAGATTAATTTGATGGTAATCCAAGTGGTCAGCACTTTCGGTTCAAATCCCAGCGCATCCCAATAAAAAATCCTGTCGGATTAGAGCCGAAACATTCTCTGATTTATCGACTAGAAGATTTGTTCTGAAACCAATTTGTACGGCGCAGGATAGAATGTTGGTTTCATTTCGGCAGCGCATGCGTATATGTATCATAATATGTAGGTATCAGTGTAATAAATGTATACTAGTATACCTACAAGTTATAAACATATATCTTATTATATTTAGATGATGAATCAAAATAATAAATGGATAATCAGAATCCTTTGTGGAGACAACTGCTTGTCTGTGAGATATTGAAGAGTTCCGAGGAGATAGCTCATCTTATGCATAGACAGGATGACTCAAACATAGTAAGATTGGAATTTAATACCTTGTAAATGAAATTTTAGGTTCACTTATCACATCCACTAATATGGGAAATTGTATGCTAGGTAGAGGTGCAGCTGTCACATCCACTAATATGGGAAATTGTATGCTAGGTAGAGGTGCAGGAGTCACATCCACTAATATGGGAAATTGTGTTTTGAAATCTACTATGGATTTGTGATACTGAAAAACATGTAAAAGAAAGAGTCATTGTCACACACAAAGAGATCTGCAGATATTCGTAAAGATTCATAATTAAATACATGTACATAATTATTTACAGACATAAGTCTGGTCTGGCTGGGGGACTATAAACAGGGAGTAGACCAGCAGTCTGGCTGGGGGACTATAATCAGGGAGTAGACCAGCAGTCTGGCTGGGGGACTATAAACAGGGAGTAGACCAGCATTGGCTTGGTTCTGGGGGCCCTTGTCAATTATTAGCCTCCTTGTAAAGACAGTGGTAGAAGTGCTGAGTCATTCCTCCACTGTCTGGCTACCATCGTTCACGATGACGCCACCCTATGATGAAGTGTCATCTGTTCTTTATAAGTTATCTTTTATTTCATTCTCCTCAGAAGTTAGACTTAGCTTATAGGAGATGTATTGTTTATAATGTCATTCTTGTACAAATAAATAAAAGTATTCAAATCAATTCAATGTAGATATACTGAGTTTAATTATTTGACCAGGAATGTTATCATATTCGTATACACATAATATTCTAATACAGCTGTTAACACACCTGTGGGGATATCTGAGCCATCCAGTATGCAGAGCAGATACATCAACCTATCAAAAATGCAGTCAGGACGTGCAGGCAGAACATAAAGTATGCATCTTTATACACTTGTCACGCGGGAACTGCATAGGCCGCAAGTTTCTGAGATCCAAGAGAACGGTGACCCTAGGACCCTGGGGGGCCATTAGTCATCTCACTAATTTTGGGCTCTAGGAGTCAAAATGTTAAACCAAAAAAACTTTTTGGTTGAGTTTTACAAACATGATAAAGGTGCGTAATGAAATTCTTTAACATATGTTCTCTCTTCTCTCATCACCAAGCAATCAAGCAAAACGCTAGTTTTGCAACGCCAAGAAAAACAAAACGAGCGTGCTATACTTACGCTAAACCGAGTTCGTATGTATTTTCTTTTGTAATTTTGACCTACTTAGACAAAACTTTTTATATTTTTTTCTTCATATTCGTGTTTTCCTCGTCGAATAGAAGAATACTACTTTTTATTTGACCTTTTTCTGACACCCCTAACCGCTTTTACGAGCACCCCCAAAATTAGTAAAAAATTCATACTTTATTTTTTTTTTTTCCGCATTCGTCTTACCACGGACAAATGGTTCAAGTTTATCATTTCAAATTTTGGTTATGAGTTCATAATGCTTGCAGCTCGAGGTTTTCAAAAAATAAACTTCCGCGGTCACTCGGCGGCGCTTTGGCGGTATCGCCTATATCTCGGATACCGCTACCTATATCTCAGATACCGCTAAAGATAGAAAGCTTAAACTTTGTATTTAGGCTCTATGATACATTTTGAGCTTATTTTATTCTATACATTTTTTTATATATTTTTAACTATTTATGAGTTATAACACTTTTTGTTGATATTTGAAGTTCACCGACCTCTCTTCACGTAATCACATGAATCGCTATTAAGGATTTATTGTATCGAGCTGAAACTTTAAAGACATACTCCTGAGTCCTTGCAAATGATTCCTCGTCAGAATAGCCATCTTCAAAAAATGTACGGTTTTTGAGTTATAAGCTCCTTAAGTCACTGGTAGCGCACAATATATTGAGAAGTTTTGAGAGTTTCGGATCGGACCTCAGAGTACCGAAATATATCACTCGTAAATGAAATGGAATGAAGGTATTGGCTTCCTTCGATCTTTTTTAGGTTCTTTAGTATTGTAATATTAAATTCAAATTTACTTGTAAAAGTTTAGCTTATTGTAGTAATGAGGCTTGCAACTTGCAAGCCGAGACTCGGTTGATGTGAGTTCTGTCAATTAAGCCACCATACGGAAATTTCAAATTTGTGCATTGATAGCCAAGTATGTAACATGATGTGGTCAATAATGGTTTAATAACCATTGCGAAGCACGGATGAAAGAGCTGAACCCTGAAATTTTCAGTCGGTTGAACGAAAATTGCAGCTTTTATCGTGATAAGCCATTTCGATCCAAATTTTAGCCTAGCTCGAAGTTACTTAACATGATGTCCAAAAACTATGCAGCAAAGTCCAAGTATTATTTGAACAATCCTGAATGTTTCAGCTCGATTGGACTACGATTACAACTTTTATCGCGTTACAATCATACATACATACTTACATAGTAACGGACAAGTGCCGCTTGAGTTAAAGGTTCGTTTCTCTTCGTTCGCAATTAGCTCTCTATAGGACCTTAAGAAATGACCAGGTATTGTTTAATAGGAATAGAAAGAAATAACAGGATGCGAGGTACCTGACAATTTTTTACATTACCAGTACGTTATCATAGAAAAGCAGAGTTTCTAGAAGAAAAGGAGCACGGTTGCAAAACTCTGGGTAGTTTCCTATAATTTTTTTATAGGTAGCCTAGGTACCCTAATAAACATTCCATTCAAATAGTCAACAAGGGATACCCTTCTTGTCCCACCGAGTACCTACTCCTTCGCGTGTGCGTTCTTGTTCTACAGGGTAGAGCAGATAGAATTATTGAAACAATAAAATTAAACGAATTAAATAAACGAGCGCGCGATTAGCTCAGTGGTTAAGCACTCGCTTGCCATGCGGAAGGTCCCGGGTTCGATCCCCCGTGCCGACAATTTTTTTTGTAAGGGATACCTTCCGATGTGCTCGTGTTGACCCAGCACGTAATTGGGAAGTATTGTGTCACTTCTCGCCCATCAGAGGGGAGGCATACTACGGGATGGGCAGACTACAACACAGACCACAAGCGTCTACAGTAGCTCCTGTTTCATGGCTACGAAATAAAAACGGCTGTGAAACACTCATCTTTAAAAAAAAAAAAAAAATCATTTGTAGAACAATCGACATCCAAATGAAAATTTCATTACTTCCCAAGAAGATTTGCCATCAAGTTTTACCTATATGTTTCATTGGAATAAATAAAGTTCTTGAAAATTATGTTTCTGTAAACTAATTTCATTGTATACTAGTAGTATTGCTGGGAAATTCCTAATTGATCAAAAATTATTTTTCTCTGAAAGTCAAAAATTCTACAGTTTATCTGTGACCCATTTAGTTAAAATATTGTATAATATATATTATGTACATTTAGATCACAAGGGGAACCTTATTAATTTGAATCAGCTTTAATGTGTTTTTATTCCATAATTCATAGTATACCTACCAAATTAGAGAGCTCGCGTTAATATCACCCCGTAATTTAATGTCAAATTAAGGGTTGCGAATGTATGAATTCCGAAGAATTTTTAACTGGTTGACAACAATTTAGCACCAAACAAATAAAAATACCATTGGTTTTATTTTGGGAGACTGTTCCTAAGTGCTTCCCACAAAGTGAGTCAGGTACCCGGTGATTACGTATATACCTCATAGTTTCCCTGTGATAGGTACATCGGTAAATCCAAAGGTAATTGGTTATACAGGGTGCGACAGAAAGAACGAACTTTACTTACATACGATGGAGAAATGTCAGTTGATTTAGAATGTTGCAAAAATGTAACCAACAAAAAATATCTGATATCCGCAAAAATACACTTCGTGTTCAAAAGACACCAAGAAAATTAGATTCCTTCAAAATAATTACCTTAAAAACAAGTGCCTAAAAAGGAACTGATATCAAATGAATGCCAAGTTCTCCTAAACTGAAAATCATTTGCCCATGGTAGAAAGGAGTCTCAAGCACAGAAATGAAACTGAGGATTGGACATGACATTTCCCATCATTCTGCTATTTACCAACGCTAAAAGTTAACATTAAAAATCTTGGCAAGTTTCAAAAATTAGAAAAATGCTTTGAACTTGCCAAGATTTTTAATGTTAACTTTTAGCGTTGGTAAATAGCAGAATGATGGGAAATGTCATGTCCAATCCTCAGTTTCATTTCTGTGCTTGAGACTCCTTTCTACCATGGGCAAATGATTTTCAGTTTAGGAGAACTTGGCATTCATTTGATAACTTAATAAAAATAAAGCCTGTTAGAACCCAATCGAATTTTTTTAGAACTGAGCTTAACTTTCTGTACCAAAATGTCCAAGGACTTAATACTAAAACAAAAGAATTTTTCATAAGCCTTACTAGTTGTGTCCATGATTTCATATTGGTCACAGAATCATGGCTATCTGACTCTGTCTTGAGTTCTGAATTGATTCCTTGCTCTTACAATGTTTTTAGAAAAGACCGCGATTGCGATGTGGCTCGAAAGTCTGGTGGTGGTGGATTACTTGCTCTAGTTCGTCCTAATATGGATGTAGTTCGGCTTAACCGATATGAAACCTCTAGTTCCGAGTGTGAGTCTATGTTGTTGAAAATTAAACTTAAAAACAAAACGTTCTACCTCTGTCTTATATATGTTATTCCCCCTTTGAAATCAGAAACTCTATCACTGTTTTTAAAAAGTTTAGAACGTTGTAATGGAATTTCCAATGAAAACCTAATGATCATTGGCGATTTTAATATTTCAGAGTGTCTCGGATCCTACTTCGATTTTTCCCTCGGTAATGCTGCTACTAGATCTATATCTCCATTACTCTCTTTTTACAATCTTCGATCATGTAACAACATTCAAAATAGGTACCTATGGTAAAACTCTTGACTTAGTTTTGTATAATTTTTTCAAACACTCCCACATCTCAGTTTCGAGAACAAGCAATTATCTTGTTAATGAAAACTCATATCACCCCACTTTAGATATTAAAATTAAATTTCATGCGAAATCTAAACCATCTTCTTCTGACCTTTCTCTCCCCAACCTGAGCACCAAATTTAACTTTCGCAAAGCCAACCTACCATCTCTTTACACTTCTATTAGTCGTTTAGATTGGGCTCCAATCTTTTCTATGTCTGATCCCAACAATGCCCTTTTCTTTTTTTATTCTAAATTATACGATCTTTTTGAAATAGATGTACCTAAAGTTCAAATAAAACTTCATAAAATTATCAAAGTACCAACTTGGTGGTCTCTTAATAGCAAACAGCTATATAAGAAAAAAAAGCGTCTTACTAGAAACAAAAACCTTACTCCTAGACACAAAAAGCATTTTAAAACAGTTAATTCTAAACTTAAGAAACAGCTACATAAAGATTATAATAAACACGTTGACAAAATATCTAAATCATCGAAATCTGACCCACAAAGTTTCTGGAAATTTGCAAATAGCAAAAAATCACCACACCAACAGAGATGTTTTAAAATTAATGATGAGACAACATCAGACTCACTCACAATAGCTAACAATTTTGCAGCTCACTTTCAATCTGTGTTCATATCAACATCTCAAGACTATAGTTGCAATTTTTCAACATCTTCCTTACCTAATACATCTGTATCTTCCTCTGTTCTCTCACCCTCTACACATAACTATTCCCCACCTCTAAGTTCTCGTGTTGCCTCGTCTTTTCTTCAACCTTTTCAATTTAATCAGCATGACTTCGCCCATGCCATAAAACTACTTAAAACTAACAAGGGCCCCGGCACTGACAAAATTCCCGCCTTCCTAATTAAAGACTGTGCCGCATACCTAAGCGCCCCTCTTTTATACATTTTTAACCTATCTCTGACTACATGTATATTTCCTGACACTCTGAAAGAAACTTTCATTACTCCTGTTCCCAAAAAATCTGATCCTCAAATTATATCCAATTACAGGCCTATAGCAACACTGAACGCACTGGCCAAAGTATTTGAACGTCTTTTATTTAATAAGATCAGTACTCATACCTATGCCAATATCTCAATTCACCAACATGGCTTTACCCGTTGTAGGTCTACTTCATCTAATCTTTCCCATTTTATTCATTCCGTGTCCTCACTTTTACCTACCTGTCACCAAGTAGACGTTGTCTACACCGACGTAAAGGCCGCCTTTGATCGAGTAGATCACACTATTCTTTTACAGAAATTGTTTCATTTTGGTTTTCCGCTCTGCCTGGTCAAACTCTTTGCCTCATATCTAAGACAACGGAAACTTCGAGTCAGGTACATGAATGTTCTTTCCTCTCCTTACTACCCTTCCTTCAGTCCCTCAAGGGAGCCTGCTAGGAAATATTTTCTTTCTAGTAATGATGGACGGTATAACTGACGTCATTCAACACTCATCTTATCTTCTCTATGCAGACGACTTGAAACTCTTTAGGCCTATTTCTTCAATCTCCGATTCTTTCCTCCTTCAATACGATTTGGATCAGATTCAAAAGTGGTTATCAGAGAATTCTCTTTCTTTCTGCCCAGAGAAATGTGAAGTTCTTAGTTTCACAAGGAGACGTGAGGTGTATCCTAGCTCCTATACAATCAATAATGTACTTATAAAATCAATAACCTTGAAAAAAGACTTAGGTGTCTTTTTCTCTCAAGATCTCTCTTTTAATTTCCACATAGATACAGTTGTTAAATCTGCATTCAGAACCCTTGGATTCATAACAAGGACTTTGCAACCTACTGACGACCCTGATCCTTTCCTTTTACTCTTCAAATCCCTTGTCCTCTCCAAATTAACATATGCATCTGTAGTCTGGATGCCTCGTTCACAGGAAAAAGTCTCTTCGGTGGAATCGGTTCAAGCTGCTTTCTGCAGACGACTGTTTTATAAACTAAACGGCTTTTACCCCGTCTATCCAGAAGCCATCTCTTACAGAGATCTGCGAGAGCACTTGTGTTTGCCATCCATTGAGTCCAAACATAAAATAATCTTACTTACTTTTCTTTATAAAATCATCAACAATATGATAGACTCAATGGATCTAGCCAGTGGCGTGTGTTATCGTGTTCCCTGTATGAGAACAAGAGATTCTAATAACTCCACTTTTTTCGCCGCCCCCACTCTTTCCCAGCCTTTATCGCCTATCATCAGAGCTCAAACACTATTTAACGAGCACCATAAAACTTTAGACCTTTCTTCTAACTTGAACTGTTTTACAAAATTACTTGAAACTTTATTTTTAGCCTTAGACACTTAATTTTAAGCACTTAGTTATACGTATTATATTGTAAATTGTGAAAAATGTCATTGAAAAGATATCACAATAAAACTTATTTGATTTGATTTGATTTGATTTGATATCAGTTCCTTTTTAGGCACTTGTTTTTAAGGTAATTATTTTGAAGGAATCTAATTTTCTTGGTGTCTTTTGAACACGAAGTGTATTTTTGCGGATATTACCTTCTAAAATTCACCTCACTTTTCTCACTAATGTCCTACCTGGGACTTGAACCACCGACCTCCAGGTTACGTAACTATCTACTAGATAGATAGTATCTAGTCACTGAGCGAAGATATTAACTACGCAGGATAGTACAGAAATTGGCGACAAAGAAAATAATTATGTCTATTAAGAGAAGAAAAAAGTTATATGCACACAGAATATGTATGAACTGACAAAAAATATGCACTAACTCTGAAATAGAAACAAAAATAACTTCTCTTCTAGGCTAGTCACTCTAGTCAGAAATGAAAATAGTTGGAATTGTCACATAAAACTTCAAAATGAAATGATTATTAATGGCCAAACATTTTTAGTGCCCATTTTCTAAATTTTTGATTTCGAAAATGCATAAATTCAACTTCTTGGTTACCGCAGTCGTTGGCCATTAATTTTACTTCCGAGAAATTTCTAATATTAGAAATCGGAAGTATTGTGTTCGTTTTTGTAAAAAAAAAATATTTTTTTGCTCCGATTTCAATTTTTTTCATATTTCTGGACGTTTCATAACCTACTGAGTAAATTTGGTTTTGTGTCCGTCTGTCGGTCTGTCTGTCTGTCTGTCGGTCTGTTAAAACGATTCCTTGTAACGCGCAAATCTCGGAAACTACTCGACCGATTTTGATGAAATTTTGCACACATCTAGGAGACATTCTGTAGATGGTCCCATTTTAAATTCATCGAATTCATACCAGCGGTTCTGGGTGAAAGAGACCATGCGCCTGACCACTAACTTTTTACTTAACCCCTTATATCTCGTGAACGGTACATCCGATTTCGATGAAATTTTCTAAGAATATGCATATTATTATTTGACATAGGTTATTTATATTTATTTTTAAATTAATTATAATTTGACTCTGATATTTAAGAAAATCCGAAATTTTGGACAAAAAAGTAAAAAAATAAGGACCACGACTTGCCGATACAGAATTTTTTGTGGAATTCAGATTGTAGAAAAAATAATATTCTACCATATAAATCAAATTTGAAGAAAATCGGTTGAGCCGTTTTGGAGATACAAGTAATTTTCTATAAAATCTCAAAATTGGCACGTGCTTACAATGTGAAGCAATCACGAGGAAGTATTGTGTCCATAATTGGCAGTGTTTTTCTATTGCATTTTTACTGACCATTATCGGGTGACATTAATCAGGAAGCGGCTTCCTGCAAACGGTTTATTCACTGATAAATCGCGTCGCGTCGTTTGGATAAATATTTATCCTACGATCGTTGGTTCTTGGATGTGTCATTCAAGATTGGGGACTCCACAATTGGAATTCAAAGAACTTAACTAGTTGGTTAGAAAAATGATATTTTTTAAAATCGGAGCAAAAAATCACTTTACAAAACACTTTTTCCGATTTCAATAAAAATATTCCGAAGTAATAATTTTATTACTTTTAAATTATCATAGAGAAACAATAAATAGTTTAATGAAGAACTGCCCAGAACCTGGGTTGCCAAACCGACACAGTGACAAAATCAAGCATATTATAAAATGTTACATTATTATTATTTTTTTCTAGACTGGAGAGCGTTTCTTTCAAAATGATAAGGGCAAGTTCTTTTAACTTTTTCTTCTTGATGTCATGCTTCTTGAAAAACTCAAGTAGAAATGCAGGTAATACACTGCCTCGTGCACCAAACCAGAGTCCAACAACATCCCAATGTTAGACCTGATTTTTTTGCTGGAAGTATCTAATATTAGAAAAAAACTAATATTAAAGATGAAAATAATGAATGAAATAGAAAATAATGAATGAAACCAATATTGAGAAAGTTAAATCTTCTGGATTGATGTATTCTTGCTATGTATTAGCAAACTACCAAAGGTAGACAGCCGCTATTGTATAGGTATTTTAATTATATTATCAATTTGTTTCTCTCTTACAACTGCATATTATTATGTAATTATTACAATTTGCATTAAAATTTCTCGCAATCTTATTTGGAACTCGGAAGTTAAACCTAACTTTCAATTCCCATTTCAAAATCATTTTATGCGATTGAGCTAAGCTCTATATCCTCGCCCAGCCTGACTGGTGCGAGCATTAAAACAAAAATATCTTATGAATTGATTCGTACATGACAGACTCTAATATGTTCCGGTAGTTCAGTTTTAAAAGCGTAACTCTGGTAATTCAAAGATTCGAAACCCACCTGGGACATGACAGCTCCCTTTTGGGATTTTTACCAAACAATGAGATTTTGCGTATTCAAAACAATATGATAATATTATTATTATATCCAAAAAAAGTTAAGTCTCGAGACTCTCGAGTTGATCTCGAGTGTAAAGTTTTTTTTTATATCTTTTCAGATCGTACATAGTTTAAAGATTCTGACCTTGATGAAAGCTCTATTTTCTTCAATAAACAAAAAACACCGATAAATTACACCATCAAAGTGTCTATATTGATATGTATATTATATTTACGATAGGTAATTAGCTATAGGTGCATTATGGGTAATGGGTGTAAAGTGTATTTAAGTGGGCTATAAATCAGACTAACTGAAATCAATGAATGATATAACGATCTTTATAGATTTTGTTGAACTCCTTGTACATTATTACTTTTTAAAAAAGTCGACCAAGTTTTACTTATAAAATTAAAAACGTACAATGCTATTCACAGAGATAAATGTCAAAACAAAAAATGGCGTTGATGGAAGTAATGATGCCTTTCGTTCCTGTAGGTATAACCTCATGGTGCAGAAGTTAAGCGCTGAGTCAACGATGATGATACTATGAAAATAATATACGATGCCCCCAAAAAAACATGAAAAGTGCAAAAGGCTTTTGTTCGGGGATTGTGGAAAGTCTGTAGTCTCGTAATCCAGGTGGTGTAGGGATTCGGCTCAGATCCCACTCAATGTATGGATCCGACTCACCTTCTACTCAATGTATGGATCCGACTTAGCTCCCACTCAATGTATGGATCCGGCTCAACTCCCACTCAATGAATGAATTTTTCTTCATAATATACATACACACTGTAATGGCACTACAAAGATTTAAGATTAAATACTCGTACACTCTTAAAGACCTACTTCAAAAATATAATTCATTTATAATCAAGTATATTTTTTTATGCTTAACGTCACTTAACCTTCTAGGTCATTCGAGACGAGGGTTTTACCCTCCATTAGCTGGAAACTAACACACCAGCTACCCACATTAACCTCACCCACCCTGAATTGGGCCTGTAATTTGAATAGGAACAATCAATTCTTAGGGCTGAATCATAAAACAGGATTAAAGTTAAGATAGAAGCCTAACTGTCCCTCAACTTTGGCTATAGTGCGCTGTCATTGGGTGATACGTGATACTCCAACTTCATAGAGTGTCTGGCTTATCTTATCTTTAACTATGTTTCGTAATTTTGCCCTTAACGTGATATTGACGATGGCTCTTTTATTACTTAGTATGTATTACTGCTTTATGCTACAGAATTAATTCTTACTTATTGTTATTATAGACTGGTTAGAGTTCCACTACAGAAGCACCAATTATCACACCGACCTCAATTTGGATCTATTGTGAACATAATTCGTACTTAAACTCTTACTTTCCTACAAGACCGTAAAAAAAGTATCACGTTACCAAAATCTACATGACGAACTACTGCAAGCTGATGTGAAAGGGCTTCCAACATGCATTCAGGATGACAATTCGGTGATGTAATAAACATGTTGTTCTACATGGACCTAGTGACC
This sequence comes from Bactericera cockerelli, assembly GCA_024516035.1. Taxonomy (NCBI): domain Eukaryota; kingdom Metazoa; phylum Arthropoda; class Insecta; order Hemiptera; family Triozidae; genus Bactericera; species Bactericera cockerelli. The sequence continues at coordinate 12,590,324 of CM044962.1, read as the reverse complement.
ACTGGAAGAATGCCATTACCGCCGCTAATGGATCTCGTAAATTTCAAGATGGAAGGACCGAGCCATAGGATGCAGTTGGAATGACCTTTGTACATGTGTGTGTTTACTTTGAAAGAGATCTCAAATTGAGAGGTTACTGACAACATTTTCATTTCAGGTTTCTAAAATTCACAGAGTTGCAAGGACTCTGAGTGTTACAGACCTCTCTTTAAATAAATATTTATTTTAAAAAAATCAGAGAATTGTTAGAGAGGAGTATGAAGATGCTACTGGCCAATTTCACTGTACTATCTTCTTCTTTTTCTCATCTTCTGTTGTTAACTTGTGTCAGGCCACAACCTCGTAAATAAACCAGCGGAGGGGAGAACAGGATTTTTCCTCCATTGATGGATTTGGTAATTGGACAATAGCCGTAATAAAAGAAATACTGATTTCCAGTTGTAGTTTTCAAAAGGTTTATAAAGAAGAAACTCAAGTTCTCACGATGGTTGATCATACATAGAAATATGTATGTATTGTTTTATTTGTGGTGAAGCACAAGGCCTCTTCACAATTTTTGTGGGTAGCACAGCATTACTAAGAGCCTCCTCTACATTTCGAATTATTCTATGACATTAATTTCTTTTTACTCTGGTAATGCCCCCACTGGTCGTTACTCATACAAGTAACTACTCATTTTTCCTCACGAGGTATGAGTGGACCCCGAACATCCAAGTACAGAGCAGAAAAATTCCTGCCCCGCTGGGGATCGAACCCAGGTCACCGTGTGTGCAATGCCTAGCGCGCTAACTCACTCTGCCACGGTGACTACTCATACATAGAAATATGTATATGATTCAGGACGATACAACTTTTCAACATACCTAATATATGTTGGCTGGAGACCATCAGTACCATCACTCCCTCCAGCTGTAGCCACGCTGGTTACACCAACAAGTGAAGACTGGATTTCAGAAACTCAAGTTCCACTTGTACGGATTTCGACGTAATTTTCTATACATATAGGATACGTATTTTAGACGTCTTTATTTTGTTTTACATAGTGCTCTGATATTTAAGATAATCCAAAATTTTGGACCAAAAGGTGCAAAAATAAGCCCTGCGACTTGCCTATACAGAATTTGTTCCATAATTGGCAGTGTTTTTTTTACTACTACACAACAAGTTATTGTCCATAATAATGCACGTCCACACGTGTCATTAGGTTCCACCAATACCTACGATTATGACACATAGGTGACATCGGTATGTATTACAATAATTATCACTGCATTGTTATAACTCATGCGTTGATATTCAAAGCTCAAGATGAATAACGAGTGTCACCTCCACAGAGGATGCGAAGTACTGTGGAGTGTGGGACACCATAAAGATGGTACTCAGAGCTGATTATGCTGGTGAAGAGTGACAGCTCCCCGGTCCAAGCCCACCTGATGGTGTCAAACACAAAGAATACAGGGCCAGTCGGAAACTTTCTGGAAAACGTGAAACCTACTGGAAAATTGCGTTTTTTTACAGAGAGCGAATTTGAAACAACTCTCCGTGCGTTTTCTTTCCCCTGAAGAATGTAATTTGGCGGCCACATTAGTTGTATTCTTTTTATTTTATTTTCTTTAAATTGAGTAAATTATAACAGTTTTGGAGAAGGAATGATTTTCTTTTTCCCTGTCGAATTTTGATATTTTCTATGTTACAATATATTTTGTGGTACAATATTTTTCTTGTGAAATAAATTTTGTGTTACAATATCTTTCTTGTACAATATCTTTTATTTTAAAATATCTTCTTTTACAATATCTTTTGCATTACAATATCTTTTGATGTATGTAGATTATAAAACATAAGAATCCTTGATTTTCCGTTCACCCAGTATTCGCACATGTCTGGAACTCTGCAAGATCTCATTTAGCACAGACATTGTCATCCTATTAGTTAGTGTGTCTGAAGATTTTAGAGTTTCCTGGGACCGCTAAGCCGAGAATTAGAATTCAGCTGGTTCAGAAAAGAACCCGAAAGCTTTATTTGAATTTTGAGGATTCTCTTAGTTTTTATCTTTGCAATCTTAGGAATACATTTAAATGCTGGATAGAATCTATAAAAACATATTATGTTTCCATCTTGTTTTGTATTATAAACCCTTTGAATATATGGCAAACCATCACACAGAAAAACATTCACGGAAACCATAAAATCTCTACCATTTAATATACATACTCTTGTTATAGCACATTAAGTTTAATCCTATTTAAGATCTTATTATTGTTAAAGTCAATAAAAGAAATCGTTTTCCGCAATAAACACGACAGTTAAAGCTTTATTTGTGTCATTTCCATCCTCAATTAGCACAATCCTCGCAACTGTCTATTTGAAACAAGAATAAACACTATTCGCAGCACTTTATTTTATTATAGTCAAGTTGGTTTTCAATAATGCACTCGCTCAAATATATTCTATCAAGCACTATAATCTACGATAGCTATAAACATGGATAGAGCTATTCTAGGCTCCGATAATCCAAATAGATTACGCATTTGATATTAACCAGCATGGGAGATTAGCGGTGGGGCCGGCGGTAATTACATGTTCCCGGAGAATGGCCAATTTATTTATGTGATCCATAAACAATTTTCCCCACATCAGGTGGAATGCCAACAGCTCAAGACCAAGAGGTTGGCCTACAGGGTGTAGAAATGACGAAGTTGTTTGAAAGAATGACGGTTCTCGGCCAAGGACCGGTTGTATCCGAAGGAAATTTGAGAAACTTGAAAAAAAAAACAAGGATGGACTTTCGACTAATCAAAAGTCTTTTTGATTTTTGAGAAGTTCTTGCTTACTTTAAGCTACAAGACTGTATGGTGCATAGGATCATGGTAACAAATAAGTATTGATTTGCTATTACCACGATTCAGAATATCTTACAGCCATGCCCTCGCAAATTTCCGTCCAAAAATCCCCCCTTTGCTGGCTTTCAAACCAGCAACCTTCGTATCAAAGGCAGAGGTGTTTATGTCTTTAACAAAGAAGTCGGTGTACAATATCAACTAAATTACGACGTTCGAAATCACTAAACAACTGCTCTTGAGTCAATTGTGGTCTAACTATTGCCGCTACAGCCCGGGTTGTGCCTTTGCTTCCTCAGCAACTCATCGCCATGTGGATTGCTCCTTCACTGTCGAGACTAAACAGTCACTCGCGCTTTTGCAGGACCTGATCCGCAGAGGCCTTCCTGCAGACCCAGTACATATACTAACCGATCAGACTACACTGGAAAAGCTCGAGCAGGCAAATCCTGTCTCAATGTCACTCAGGATTAGTCTTCAGGTTTCCTCAATAGCTTCATTACGGCAGGTTAATTCATGGGACCATAAACAAGACTTGAATCCTGTGGAATGAATTGCTCGCAAATTTAGCACTTTGATTGGAAACTCTAGACGAGAATTATGATGTCTGACCTTGAGGTGAGATGAAATTGTTTGATCCGAATCTAAGTATATTAGAGCCCTTTCATACATTAATTTGATTACTGAGTTTTTTTCAACATAATATATGATGTTATAACAACCCTCACTTAAATTATAGACAACATCAGTTGGGTCAATTCCAAGCTTTACATAGAAAGCGTCTCAGATTTGACCCACAATGTCAAAATAATATTTATTGAAAGTTTAATTAAACATGTTTAATTAGGTAGTTATTTTATAAGTGAGGAATTTAAAGTGCTCTTGTGTTGACCAAAAAATATTGTTCTACTACACCTGGAACATACGGAATGAGAGAACCATGACACAATAACTAATGTTGAAACATGGACTTTCTTTATTTTAGGATCTGAAGCACTGCCCTGCCAGAAAAGAATTACTCTAGAAAGACCTACTCAGAATTGAGTCTAGAAATCTCCGGCATCAAATGACACTTTGCATACAACTATCGTAGTGTGAAAGGATTTAATCGAGACAGAGGCGCCTGTAAAGTCTATAAACATCACTTGTGACTATTGAGTTTGGTTTTATTTCTAATAAATCTCTACTAACTCCTTTTAAATCAATCCGAATGCCATTAGTTCCAATATAAATATCATCTTTAATACTCCTGATACGAGACATTAGCACTCCGCGCCCACGAAATATGTCTCAGGTGTGAGTTTAATTGATACATCTTCAGCTATAAATAACAGATCGTTCAAAAGTGCATTTGTTGTGAAGGTTAGATCGATAAATCAACGTGCAGATTCTAAACTAGGTTATGGTAATGGCCGACGCGACGTTCAATTTGCATCTATTTGGTTTTTGTAATGCTCCAACTCCATTTGAGGCCCAACAGAAGTGTGAGATTCCAGTAAAATCTTTATTAAGCCACCATTTTATGCTAGTCTAATGTCTTATGAAGGTGTCAGGAAGACATGCCAAATTGAAGATAAAAATGAAACTTGCAATTAAGCTTCAAATAAAATTATTTGCATTCTTTTTGTGAAAGAAAATACAACAATCATATTTAGACAGGGTAAGGCTCGAATTATTTTAACAATACATTAAAGTAATAATTTTTTTCTCTCAAATACTCACCTAAATACTGACTAATTCTGAACTTGAATATTTTCGTATAAGGATAAAAGATCCATGTCAAACTGGAAAAGATATATTTTTGTCTTCCTTCTCTCTGTATTTTGGCAGGAATGACCTCAGCTACTTGAAAATTCTTCCGACGGACAAAAGAGAACAAATAAATATAAAAAATAAAATAAAGTGTTCCGTGACGCATCAAATTCGATAAATCGGAGTTGTCTAAGCATGAATCGAAAACAGACTCACTTATTTGGATGCCCTAGTTTTGAGAGAATCATGTCAAAATTGCGAGAGAAAAAAATCTTATGATATCCATTTCTTCTGAATACATAATTAGATTCTTACGAGCATGTAACTTGAGTAACAAAAAAAGATAAGATAAGGAGTAAATATTTATTTTGCTAAAAGAGCGTATTAGGTTTACTGAAGTCATTCCAAAAACACGACTCGAAACTAAGCGATATGTAAACAGAATTGAGCTGAAAACAGAAAAAAAAACTGCGTTGATGTGCTAATGAAAATAAAATTGCAACACGACACCAACTTCACGAAGACTTTAGAACCGATCAGTTTATTATCTTCAACATCGAGAAAACTGAACAAGAAATCGAACAAGATAATCTCATTAGAAACACCGGAACATATAAACCACTCGATAAGCATAAAAAAGTAGATGAGGACATTGAAACAAACAACACACGCCTCATGAACATTTTGATGGAGACATTGGATTTGATAAACATGGCACTAGGACTACTTAGCAAGGCATGTGAGGATGCCATAGAAAACCTACAAGAAATTGGAAAAGCGTAGGCTCCGAATGATGACGGTCGTAACTTGGAATGAAAATGAAGTGATACAGGTAAAAGTGTGCACTAAAAGACATGATACTAAAATAGAAAAGAAGAAAATAAGAAGTACAATTAATAAAACTGAGTAGTAAAAACATTTAACATCCTTCATAAGAAAATAATTCATAAAAATAATCATGGGAGGAAATCTTTTTAGTGTTAACTTCATGATTTTTAATTTTATATTCCGAAATGCTATAAGGCAACACAAGCGAAACTCAAGCAAACTTCACATTGAGCGATTACCTACCAGGGATAGGTCTGTGAACCATGAATGAATGAAAAGATTCACTGTATCGACACCTTATTTATGTATTTTAATATAATAAAAAAAAAAAATAACTTATGACATACTTCACGACAAATTGCATATAAGCAAACACAAAGCTGAAACCTTCAAAGTCACAAACTTCAAACCATTGCAGTCGAGTTACCCTTACAAGATAAACATCCAGGCATTCCAGTCTACAACAAGAATGAAGAAAATATGTGTAACCTTATTAAGAAATTTGAATAGATGGATCAAATTCACAATACGTAGTACAGATTTCAATACAGACGTTTATTGTATGATTTTAAGTAATTATTAATACAATTTTTATTAAGACACTAACACAAATTTAAACCACGTTTCTTTACAACAAGACAGATGTACAAAGAAAATCCTCTGTAAGTTGATGGGAAGATTTGAGACTGAGCAGTGCGACTGGCCAAGTTGCAATACCGTGTACAAGTTTACAATACGTAGCAGTTATGTGATTTTAACGTATTTTAGTATACTTTATTTATTAATATAACACTAAATGTTTGTTAGATAAAACTAAATGTACAAAGATCCTCGTATTGATCGGACTCGTAAACCTATTTCCAAGCTAAGCAAAAGTTTAGAAAATATCACGATGATTCACTATGCACAATATGAAAACAAACTCAATATAACACTCAAATATTTTAATTTCATAATATGAAAACTGTGACATCAATCTGGAATGTCACAATTTCCGTCCGGACAAAAATAAAGACATGATCAAAATCTAGAGTGAATAAATTCTCTCTGTACATGGAAAAAAATACTTTTCTTAACACCCGTATTTTTCTCAGCATATGCGTGGTTTTTTCTGTTTTAATTTCTACTTACTATAGGTAAGTTACTTTCCGAACTTTCTGGTAATTACATCTTTTAATTTTTGCCTGGAGACCAATGATATGAACATGTTATTGATGTAAGGTTTCTCAAAGAAGCTGCGTTCTATTTAATTAAGCGGTATCATTTTCTTTTTCAGTTGAATTAATTTATTATGCTAATGTTTCGTAATAATCACGGGGAAAATTAGAAGAAAAATGTTTTCAAAGGTAGCGTCAGGCAAGGTCTCCAATTGATATAATGTAGACCCCTCTTTAAATAAATGTTCATTTAAAAAAAGGTAGCGTCATTGCAAATGAAGGTTGACGTGGGCAGAGCTTACATTATTTTATTGTAATTTATTTAATTTTTCAGAAATAATACACAATAATTTTCAATAGAAATGTCTTCTACCGCAAACTATGTATGACACTGTAAAATTAAAGGATCCCAATGATGCAACATTTTGATTCGGGACGTTTCACAGCATTTTGTCTCGAAGTTTGAATGAGAAGTGTTGCAGTTGCAAAGTGTTGCGAAGCAATGTTTCAGTACGTGGGATTCGATTTCATTTGATTCTAAAGGAAGAGTGGAGCATGAAACTTTGTGAGACAAAATGTTGCGCCCTGGGGGATCCCGGCATAACATTCCTTGTGAAAATAAGTGAGTGCGGCTTTTTCTTGTCTTTCCATGCATGTTTTTTGTGGATTCTTTATTGAAGTGATATTTAATACAAAATCGATGACATTGAAAAATCCATGTGTGTTTCCAGGTAAAGTTCCAACTGGACACGATGTAAGATTACATCAACATCCTCACAGCACCGGGAATACAACATGAAAGCTTAATGGGCCGCTCCGATTCATACGCTTGTTAGCTATTTATCATAAATACAGGGTTAGTAAAAATGCCTTGTCCTGGATATACTTGAATTTAAGGGCCGAATTATGAAACAGGATTAGATTTATTCTAAGTGAACACCTTCTGCTGACTCAGGTTATAGTGCGCTGTGATTGGTTGAAATTCCCTCTAATAGAGAGCGTGATTAGGGATAGTATCCAATTAGATTAATCTGATCCTGTTTCATAATTCGTTCCTAAAAGTTCATAATATAATATGTGCCAACAGTGATATCACATTTACCTACTCATACCCGTCTCACTTGAGATTTGCCATAGGTACTTAAGATGTGACTCAATTTACACTAACCACCGACCTCCAGATTACGAGTCTGCCGGCTTTTCGATCAAGCTACTGATATTAGTGGCTGATACCTGGAATAATAATATGACTCTTTAGTGGAAGATAACCACCAGGCGAGGTTAATGCTCAAAGTATTTTATATCACCTAACCCTCAGAGTCTTATTAGTATGTGGTCACAATTTCACAAACTCAAATTAATGAGGAAAAATTCAAGCACTGGGTAGGATTTGAACCAACGGATCCCTACGATACCAAGATTACCAGACTAGCGCGTTAACCACTTGACTACCAAAGCAAGGGAAGGTTCTTTGTTAAACTCAACTTGTTATACATGTATAATTGTATATAAATTGATATAACCTGAAAATATAAGCTTTAAAAAAAAAAAAAAAAAACCTGAATAAATGTTGATCCTGTATACAAGAGAACTCAGTTTTGTCAACCTGTTCACGGGAGACATTATTTTTACTTGAGAGGATCACAACAAGTCCCAGGATCCAAAATCAGAAAGGATCATCTCGCTAACTGTTACTGACAGGAGTTATCGATTACAAGATCCGTATTAGATCCTGGACCCTTGTTCATACGTGTACAAAATACCAACATAGTATAAGTATAGTCACATGTACATGATCCCTAGATCCTCGACCCTTGTCCATATGTGTATAACTACGTATGTATGTAGTGTTTGTCCATGAACGTACACTACAATATGTATCTCAAGTCATGATCTAGCCATTGAAACAAAAAAAAATCCATCATGTAGGTAGGTACCTACATCCTCTTTTGAAGTTTATTTCAACCCTCAGGGGCAAAAAATATATGATTAGAGTTGTACAACCCAAGTACTCCATTACATTACATAATTGTCTTTGTTTCAATTTAGTAAAAAAAATCTCTTATCATGTCATATTAATTTATGGTCAAACGTCGATGACGTCATGATTTTCTTTGTTAGCAATCACTGTTCGCCCACTGACTTTTTTTTTACAAGCTCTGGGCTTAAAGTCTTTTTCAGCTCCTCTTTCGTAGGTAGGAATCAACTACATACATTTTAATTAACTTTCAAGGAAAGGTAACAAGTTTTCTGACCATTTAATTTTAGCCCGATATTGTCCTGTCGAAAATAATAATGTGAGGCCCTTTATGGCCGGGTCGAGGTCGGCCCTTTATGGCCGGGTCGACTGCTAGGTCCCTGCTCATGTGTATATAAATATCTTTACATGAGCAGACACATAGCAGCCGCATAAAGGGCCCCATATTATTAAAAACTCCAAAGAGTATGCCAGCCACAGCAAAAATCTTCAGAAAATGAGAAAAAAAAACGAACACAATACTTCCGATTTCTAATATTAGAAATTTTACGTACAATTCGTGCATTTGATAAGATTCTGATACATTCGATCCGGTGACTTGCGTAGTAGCGATTCTACAACACATCTAGCGCTTGACCACCTCTAATTGAAAATGCATAATTCTATATTTAATCAAATTAGCTAATAACAATATAATAATTATACTTAATTATTCTGAAATGGAAAGTCTTGTGACTTCAAAAATTAATAACTTCGGCCAGTATTCAATACTAAGCAACGTAGTAGGTATATTATTAGTATTAAATCTTCTTGATTATTAAATCTGCTATTTGTGTATTGCATAGGTAGGTATTTAATTTTGCGACTAAACTAAACTCACGACGACGACGGACTTCCACTAAGGGTTAACGCAGGAGATTAATAACATTGATTCTACACCCTTGAGCCACATAACTCTGTCTCAATATAGAAACTGTGCCCTACCCTCCTTCTTTCAGAGAGATCCAAAAATATTATTGTTAAATTAAAATGTATTAAATAAAATAACAAGTGTCCATTCGGATTAAAATCAGAAAGGAAAACCCTGAAATGACCCCGAGGCGCGCTCAACCGGGATCTTTTATGAAGAGGGACTTTTTCCTTTCCCTCCACGAGAGGGGAAGGAAATATTCCCTTATCTTTTTTCCCTCCTCGGGATTTTTAGCCCCGAAAATTGCTTCCATTCTTCCCATTGAGAAATGTCCATGGCATGGTCGAAAAATTTCGCCCTCAGGACGTTTCAGCTTCATGAATGAACTTTGAACTGTAAGCGAGAATATACCTACCTCGTTCGCCTACTTAACTGCTGTTCAGGTTTAGTTTGGTGAATGAAAAACGATTGGGGTGGAATGGAGAGGGAGTGGGAGAGAGAGGGGGAATGACGTCATGAACCAATGTAGCCTGAAGGATAAAATGTTCACGATGTCGAATAAAATGAGATAATTTATGTTGAGAGAATGAGAGAACTTTCACTTGGGCTTATACCATTGGTTGTCTTCACAACGGAAGTGAAAAGTTTTTAACTAGACCCAAATGTTCTGAAGAACTTCAAATACACCAAAGAGAATCAAAATTTCTGGTGGACGCATATAAAAATAAAGGATTAGGAAAGTAACAAATCCGTTCCTTCAAAATTAATGGAATAGGTAGGTACCTACCTAGTAATACCTACCCTACCAAGGTTTGAAATACATATTTACATATCCTTTGTCGTTCCGTTAATGAACAGGTCGACGTATATTTGGTATAAATTATACATAATTTGAGATATAGTTTTATGTGGTTGTCCTGATACCTTTGATATTTTAGCTGTCGGTATAAGCAGGTTGTTGAACATTATAAGGAAATTATAAACTGTGTTCGCTTTCAATAGCCAACAGCCTCCAACAGCCAAAAGTCTGTCCCGGTAGCTCAGTGGTAAAGGCGGCACTCTGTGAATCCAGAGATTCCAGAGGTCGCGGGTTCGAAACCCAGCCGGGATATGACAAGTTATCCTCCTGTTTGGGAATTGTACCACATAATAATACGTCTTGGGCTTACTGCTAGAATAATGGGACATAATAGTCCTAATCGGGCAGTATAAATAAGGCGGTATTATTATTATTATTATTCCTTCTAAATAACTCGTCCATATATAATCTTCTCCACACGTGCATAACCCCCAAACACATAACACTCCCACCTCATTCGCTCACACCCTTGGACCTGAAACACACCCACACCCAATTCCTCACTCTCGATTACGTCCTCACAGCGACCACATTAGCCAAAACTCAAGCATGCCCTTTCCACCCTGGGCTGCACACCTGTGATTCCACAGCTGTACGCCCGAGTCAGGGTCGCAATGAGGAAAGCAGGGTCGTCTTCATGGGTAACATTTTTGAGGGTCGACCCTAAGGTATGTTGGCTAACAATATGGGTGAGGGAGATAAATTTAATTTTATCTTTATCTTAATTGTAAACATACAGTAATGTATAAATATACAGTAAAATTGATTGCGTGAGGGAGATAAATTAATGGTGGTGAAATTTGGAATTACGAGGAAAACTGAACAGCCATCTTTAAGAAATTACTAGCTTTGTCCTATGTCAGCGTTGGTCATTGGGTATGAGGTATGACTGAACTTGAGGTGACTTGCGGAGAAATTAATTTCTTTGTTCATAAAATGAAGGAGCTTTGAAACTCCTTGTTGATTTGACGACTTGGGTCTTCTTAGTAGGGGAAGAAAATTTATTAAATTAAAGACCAGGTCGACCTTTATTAAAGACCATCAGGTTGAAATACTAAGCGAAGATTTTACAACTATCATACAGTCCTCGCCGTAAGTATCTCGACTTGGCCGAAGGTACATTTTTTTCTTCTTAAAAAAAAGATAGACCTTACAGTCTATTTACATGATGTTTTTTGTATAAATATAAAACTATAATAATGGATAAATTATTTGTGAAGAAAAATCTTATACTTAAGAATATATAAAATCTATCTATGACTATCTGTATACTGTGACTATTTTATATTTTTATTTCTTTTACAAATAAAATATTTCCTCTAACTTGGCACCAGTTGGAATGGTGCCCAAGATACACGCACTATTTCCTCTCTGTATGGCGAGAGAAATTTTTTGTATCAGGAAGTTCTTCATTCGACTGTCTCCTGTTTCTTTTTTTAGCAATTGTCCAACTTTATCAATGAATTTGACAGTCTCATCTGCCCATGGCCCAACAGTTTCAACAGCAAATGCCAAGAAATAATGTGCAGTTTTGATGTCAGTGTATTTGTCGTGTTTTTTCTTAGCTGCAGTCTCTGATGCGTAACCTGGTGTGAAACTGTTGTTAACGTTGCTTTTTGCGAGGGAATCTACACATGTGGCATCCCACACTAGGGTGCGGCCGCGTTCCCAGGCAACATTCGTCACTCCATCCGGACGTTTGCCATCATTCCTTGACATACCATTCGGTTCTAATTTTGAGCTTATGTTGATGCTCTGTAGTGATTTTTTGATTATCATGTTGATTTCATGATGACGGGAATAGCGACCATTCATCTTGTTGCAACTGAGACCATGAACTGCAGTTGAATCAACATTTTCTCCGCAGATGCATATGTGTGGAAGACACAAATTACTTCCCAGTCTTAGACCGACACATGTCCGAATGGTATCATTGTCAAGGAAAGTGCCAATGTTTGGGCTTGGAACAACTGTCAACCAAGCTCCTGAGTGGGGATTTTTACACAAAGCAAATCGGTACTTGTCGATATCAGAAGGAAATTTCATGGAACTGATAATGCGTTCAATGTTGATCTCATTCCACTGCTTTTGTTTTTCCGGGATGACTGGAAATTTCTCTGGATTCAATTTCTCCCAGCAATCAAGAGCATTCTTTAGATGAGGCAAGTCAATCTCGTAATCCGTATTATTGATTAGAGTAGACACAAGATTCTTAACCCCAAATGAAGATGCTAGGAACGCTGGTAGGGAGAGATCTTGTAATTTTCTGATACCGAGGCCTCCATAACTTACAGGAAGACAAGCTTGAGTCCATTGTACATCATTGAGTTCAACATTGAGTGTTTTTTCTAGGACAGTTTTAATCTTTAGGTCAATATTTTCTAGAAGAGATGGAAATTTCCACAAGGGAGCAGTACGGATCAAATAAGACAGCTTGGGGATAGTCAAACAATGTTTCAGTAAGTAGTATGCAAAATGGGCCTTAACATCTTGTAGGCGTGAAATCATTGTTTCAATTTTTTCAAATTTCTTTGATGTGAAACTTTCAACAGCTTCGTCGAATATGGGAGAACCAAGAAGCTCTAGATCATGTTTTGACTTCAACAATATACCAGGTGCAATGTTTTGGAATTTGCACAAGAACTCTGAATTATGATCTCCACAAAAATACAGTTCACATTTAGAGGAATTAATTTTTAAACCAATTTTTGAGGCTTCAACAATGATTTTTTGAAAGTCAGCCAAAACAACTTCAGGTGTGTCGCAAATTGATCCATCGTCAAGATACCATAAGTTAAGCTTGGACTTTAGAGCAGTAATGATTGGATGTATGGATAAGCTGAATAGCAGAGAACCGGCAGGGTCACCTTGTTGAGCGCCGACTTTAGATGTAATGTTTTTGTCATCAAAAAATAAGTTGGTGGGTTTCTCATAACATTGAGCTATGAACGGATATAAGGATGGAACCAGGTCACGGACTTGACACAGCATCACGTCTCTTTCTACAGAATTGAAAGCGTTTTCAAAGTCTATTTTTAACAATATCTGATTTTGATGAGAATCGTCAACCAAATAAGCTCTAGCTGCATGAATTGCTGCTTCACAGCCTAGTTTTGTTCCGAACCCGAGCTGGTGTGGCAAGAAATATGCAGCCATCTTGTCTTTTACAGAATTGCATGATACCTTTGCAACAAGTCTCCTTAGCACGGATCCAACGGCAATCGGACGCAGACCACCATCCTTTTTCTGTAAAGCAAAAAGAGATGCTCCATATAATAGAGGACACACCACATCAATAGTTTTTCCTGCGAGTAGAAAGTTACATAGATTTGTAAGTGATGTAAGTAGTTTGCGGCCATTGTCACCAGCAGATAAAGAGATCAGGTCTTTAATATGTTGAGGTGTCAGTCCATCAATTCCAGCGCTTGAACCAGTGGGGAAAGAATTGATTGATCTCAATACCGATGGTGAGTTTGCAATTAAAGGACGTATAGAATCATCTTGGTCATCAGGAAAGTTAAGAGGTCTAGAAGGTTCAGGATGTTTTCTTTTAAGCTCAGTGAATGTTTGATCATTAGCTTTTGCAACAATGTCAGTAGAACTGATTATCTTGACTGCACCACGGATATCAAGATCTATTATCTTGCTTTCAACTCGTTCGGCCAAAGATTTTTCCTTGAATTTTTTCTTTCGAACTTCTGGTGTGATGTTTGAAATCAAAACATCTGTATACTTGAGATTATATAAAAACTATTTATGACTTTATAGTATAGTATAAGTAAGTATGTCAACCTCTTAATTGTTTTAACAGTTGTGAGATATTCATTGATATGTCTAACTGGTCATACCTGTGATTGAAGTTTGACATAGCTAGATATAAGGATGATGGGATTTTTACATAATTATATTCAAGAAGCTCCAGACTCAACAGAAGAGATTTTCAGTTAACTTAGTCATGGCCCTGTAGCTTTTGACCTTTGGGTAAATACCTACCCACCTGAAGAAGTGTTTTCATTTCCTCGAACATTTTATTACACATGAAATTTTCTTCCCTTTCACTATACAGGGTGATTTTGACACCTGAAATGGTCATCTCTAACTAATATAATAATAATGCTTTTTCTTTTGTGTTATTATGTCACAATTTAGTGGGTAGCGCAGAATCATAGGACTTTACCACTTTGATTTACAATATCTTGTATTATTTTTTGCCTATGATTCTGCCACTGGTCGCTGCTTCACATCAAAGCAGCTACTCATTTTTCCTCACGAGGCATGAGTGGACCCCGAACATCCAAGTACAGAGCAGAAAAAATCCTGCCCCGCTGGGGATCGAACCCAGGTCACCATACGTGCAATGCCTAGTGCGCTAACTCACTCTGCCGCGGTGACTACGTCATCTCTAACTACAGTTAACGAATTTGAAGTTCCTGAATTCATTAATCCTTATTTTAACTCGTGAATTTTAACTAGTGAATTTTAACTAGATAATTTTAACAAGTGAATTTTAACTAGTGAATTTTAAGTATCTTTTTAGACACCACACAATAGGTGTTATACCACATCAAACCATTAATCCATCCGCCAACTGGACACAAAACTGAAGGACAGGGAAAATAAAATACGTATGGAAGATTTTCAATAATGTTCTACCTACCTACCCTGTATAGTAATATAATTTGAGTGTTATTCATATCTTATTTGTAAATGTATTACATTTAACAATACTTGTGGGTGATTAGGTACGAAACAATACTCAGAGATGCGATATTGGATGCTAGTTTTTCCATTGGCTTCAATTATACGAGTATATGTACATTGGTTACGACCAATACCTGTATGTTCAAGGTTTTCATTTATACATAGAAAAAATCTCTCAACTAATATTCCTGAAATTTTTATGAACATTTTACACCCACAGCAAGGTTTTCGGCCTAACATCTGTTGTACACAAATCAGGAGCATGCTACAAATCTACACTAGTATAAAATTGAATGACTTTGCCACAAATTGAATGAGTTTCTTCAGCTAGGCACGGCCAGTTCTACTTCTACACTAGTATTGACGACCTTCGTGGCTCAGTGGTTAAGAGCATTGGTTACCTGACCCACGGAGGTTGCGGGTTCAAACTCCGGCCGGAGCGGAAATTTCTGACCGAAATTTTCCGTTTCCGGAATGGCATGGATGTAAAGGTAAAGTGCCCTGAAGAAATGCGAAAGCGGTTCCGGGGCACACTTGCCTTTAAAGAAAAATATAGGTATATTAGAAATCATTCGGAAGTAATAATACAAATAATGATCCTCATTACCTAGGAGAAGGGATTACAAGGAATACCTTCCAGCTACAATCTGTTTTTCCTAGTATCATTTTTTCTGGTATAGTGTTCACTTGTTCACCCACTCATTTCGGCAGGCGGAGTGTTTGATTCCGCACAACAATAACTTAATGCGCTTTAATATTTCAATTTTTATATGTATAAATTATAATTACATATAAATTATATTGTTATTCATGTTTTACAACAAAGAAGTCATTCAGATGATAAATATACAACCAAGCAGTGGTGAGTCGCTTCTAGTCGCAAGAACCAACAACATGGCAGCTAGTACTTATAGTTGTGATTAATTTTATTGAAAGAAAAACTGATCTACTGGATGTCTAAGGATTTTAAGATTTCGTCTCAGTAATATATTTTAGCATTTTTATATTAATTTGTTAGGAGGAGTGAAATACATCGAAAAAATTACCCAAATATTTAAATGTGTATACCGTCAGGTTCATGTGTTATAATCGTTGTGCAAATTACGAGTCAATTTACAATTTAGAAATTCAGACAGATGAAACTAAAGTTAAGAAAAACAAAAACGTGTTCCTTAGGATGAACCCATAGGTTCACTTGATGGCTTGATGTACTCAAGTTCATTTGTCTGAATTTATAGATATACTGCCTTGTAACTTTGAATGTGCTGCAGGACCCTGAACCCTGTCGACTCTGATGTCAAAAAGGGACCAGGGCTTTATACCAGAGAGCACTCTCACTCTCAAAATCCGCAAAAATCCCTTTCAAGTGTTGTTCACCCAAATATCAAATCAGAGTGCAGTTGAGAGGGAGATTTGGAGATCATGAAAGTGAGAAACCTTTTTGGAACGAGCCCCAGGAACCATTCAGTGAATTTGACTGTCGAGTCAGTGTGTTAGTCTTGTGTTCAGGTGATTTTTTTTTTTTTTTTTTTTTTTTTTTTTTTTAAGTGGGGTTTAACGTCGCTTTCAACTGCCATGGTCATATCACGACGGGGGTTTTACCCTCCATTCGCAGGAAACTCACAAACCTGCTACTCACATTGACCTCACCCAGCCTGAGTGGGGCCGGGAAAAGCCAGCGTCACGAGAATTAGAATTAGAATGGTCACCCATCCAAGTCTTAACCTCGCTGGATGTCGCTTAACTTCGGTGTTCTGAAGGGAACCGGTGTATTCAACATGCCATCGACGCTGGCTCAGGTGATTTGAAGCTAGAAGATAGGGCTATTTTTATTATCTGACCTGGCTGCAGGGTTTTCAATGAAACCCTTATAATTAACACTGCGACCTAATTAGATCTATTGTGACCAGTTGATTCTATGCGGTTGTAACGTCCTGATTTGAGATAGTCAGGACGGGGGTTTTACCCTCCATTCAATGGGAATCGTACCAGCTACCCACATTAACCTCACTCAGCCTGGGTAGGGCCGGATATGCCAGCCTCACGTGTTTGGAAGGGACAGAATTTTCTTCGAAAAGTCTGCCCAACCGGGAGTCGAACTCGAGACCTCTGGACTACGGGCAGTAGTCACAACCATTACGCCAGGGACGCTGGCTAGGGCTAGATTATGTCGAAATATTGAGACATCGTCGCTGTCTCAATATTTGTGGGGTTCGACTGTACGATATAGATCATTTTTCAATGTCTACTCTAGAACCGCATTACTTTAGGGGAGGAAATATTACGACCATTGAATTTCAGTAGAGGAAATATCTGGTGAAAACTCCATGTCGCCCGGGATTCGAATCTGCAGCTTTTCTATCAAGAAAGAGAGGTGTAGAGAGAGACCTTTGAGAGAGTGACTAAGAAGATAAGGCTACATCATTCCCAGGTATCAGACATGGGAGATATCAAGAAAGTTGAAATATTGGGCTGAAAACTTTGCAATAATTACGTATGTGTTTAGGTTAAAATACTGTTTACCTAAAAGCCAAAGCCAAAAGACTCAAAAGAGTGGCTTAAAAAAAACTATAATAAATTGAACAATATCAAAAATAATAAGCTACAAGTTTGTATGTATGTTTCCTAATTTTAGAATGAAAGTTAGTAGTATTGCAATTATTTATTTAAATCTATGTATTTATACTGATATAAATAATAGCAACTAAAAACATACATAGGTGTATTAAAGATATAAATTTATTCATAAAAATAGATTTCAAACACATAGACAATTATTAAACTTTTATTTTAATCTGTCTATATTATGCATATGTACTGATCAACTTTATAAGCTCAACAATGATTTGTTCAAGAAAAAGAAGAAAAAAAAAACAAACTAATGCTTTTTATAGATAGTATGGGGGTTGAAAACAACATGAGCATGGATGTACAACATAAATGTATTCAATTAAAAATAAAAGTGTCGCAGTCAGTTTTATTACTTTTATTTATGTCATTGATGAGTTGGACAAAGTGATGTATTGTGTCCCGTGGGTGCCGCGATATTGGAAAACTTTGATGCTTGGTGTGATATTATATTACCTACTCCTACATATATCAATTGGAATACCTTAAAGTTGCAATGAAAAAGTATTTCACATTAGCTAGAGGAGCAACTCTTTTCCCTTGATGTTGTCGGCAATAGTCTCTATAATAATAGCCACGTGTTACATTTTGCTTGCAAATACATACACATAATTATGAAATAGCTTATTTTATGACCCTTTATATGATTATTTTAATATTAATAAAATATATAATTACATAATACCGTAAAAAAAAAAAAACAATTATAAAAAATAGACGTCTTAAAAATTACAAGGAACCCTTGACAACCCCGAAAATGTCCAAAATTAGAACTAACGACTATCAGTGAGGTCCATATTTCAACAAATTAATACTAGTAAAAAAATGTGACGGTTACAGATTTGATCTAAAAATTAAATGAGAAGCTATCGATCATACCAAGAATCTTTACTTTTAATCTTTATTAAAAAAAAAAAAAAAATCCGATGTTAAACCCAAATTTAAAACATTCAAACATTGTTGCACACGGTATAACAAGATCACTGCCAAGTCCCGAGAGACCCTGTAACTGTCACTCGGACTGTACCAGTTAAACTAGTACTTAATATGATTGACTACACTCGGATCAGTCAAGGTTTGATTGGATGGCAATTGTCCAATAAGAGAGAAGTATTCTCGAAACAATACAATGCCGTAACGAGCATAATGATCACATTGATGTTTGTAATCATGATAAACGCAATCCACCAAGACTGGACCATAACGAGGAAGCAAACGAAGAAAAACAAAATGATGATACTTGAACAAATGATAATGTTGAAGCATGATGGTGACAATGATGCATCTGATTAAAGTAATGATAACGATGTAGATGTACATACCTAAAGATCATGACAGAGGTGATATTAATCCAACTGTTGATACAAACTATGATTGTGGTGTTGAAATAATGATTATTTTAATACAATGAATGATAACAAGGATGGTAACGATTCAAAATGTTACTCGCAGTGATGATAATCATGGAGAGAATGATAATATACCCATGCAAAATAATGATGGACATAAAGCTAATGCTTCTGGTGGTGCCAGGGGCTCCTTGCCATCATGCATGTCAACACAACACACATGATGTTTCAACAAGCCCACGCCTGACTGACCTGGAGAGGCGTCAACATTATCAATAAAGACCGAGATGTTGAAGGATCAGATAACTACTCCATGAGATCCAAGTAGATTCCGGTCAAGCATAATGGAAAGAATCTTTCAATGAGTCGTCTCATCCAATCAAAGACAGTGGAGTTATTTAAATAGTTCGTAGGTAATTCTATGTTTGTGTTAATTATATTTAATTAATTTAAAAGCTGCCTTGAAATTAATTAACACTTCATTAATAAATTTTGAAAATTAAAAAAAAAATCTTGATTTCTTGTCTCAAATTAGTAAAACTTGGCTGATGGCTCGATCAACCCGTAGATAGAATTTCGAGTCCATGTGGCTACATGAGGTGGGCGTGATAGACATGTGTGACGTTAATATTAAATCTGTCCATAGCAACTGGAGGAAATATAATTTACTAGAATATTACAGAATTTTCCAAACAAACAGCCGACCGACATATTCAATGAGATACCTGAAGGAATAAGAGAGTTACGTGTGGTACTGGGCCAACATTTTCGACTAGAGCTTAGCTGAGGCAGACAGCTCTCTGTGCTATCTGCTATTAGGAAACATAACAAGGAATAAAAAATCTTTCAGGATACAACCTCCGTTGAACACCGTCATTTCTACATTTGTAATTATATCCTTGCTTGACAGCGTAGATGACACGTTGAATGCACCGGTTCTCGTAGGATCACCGATGTTAGGCAAACGTCCAGTGAGGTGAAGACTTCGTGATGCTAGCATTCCGGCCCAACTTAGGCTGGGTGAGGTCAATGTGGGTAGGAGGTATGTGAATTTCCTACGAATGGAGGGAAACACCCCCCTCGTGATAAAAACATGCAATTGAAAACGATGTTTTAACCCAAATTAAAAATAATAATAATATCCTTGCTTAGTGAACAAGTCGATCTCAATCGTGCGAGTATGAACATAAACACATTATAGGTGTTGTGGGATTTCGTTCTAAACTGACAGTCTAAAACAAGAAATGAGTAATTCCAACAAGCTCAGGGTTCTGTGATTGAAAATCGCTTGAGCATAAACCTCGTCTGTGGTTGCCTTCTCGTTGATCTCAATATTCTCAACCATAAATATAAACTAGAGTAATGGGACTTTTTATGCTAAGCTGACATTCGGAATGAAACACTAAGTACTTATAAATGCAACATGATTAGACTTAGGTAATAGAAAATGGATTAACCTCGTCTGGTATTACCTTTCAATAAAAGAGTGGAATCAGAATTTTAATATCTGGATTGCTCAGTCAGGACAACACTGAGAAGTTTCTTAGCAACATACGTACGTATACGTAGCAGTAAATTTTCTACTTCATTTATTTTCCATTATTTTGTGAAAAAAAATTGGCAATACTTTGACGGATCCGGTAATGTATCTGTCGCCTATGTTACGGCCCTGGTCCCGAGTAAGCTGCTGGCGGAACCCATTACAATGCAATTGTTCATTGTTGACATTACCTTTGTTATAATCTGCTTAGTGTGTTTACATTAGATCAGGATAGGCGTGGCCAAAGAACTTTGCATTGAGTGAAATACTGTCCAAGTTGGATCGGCTAGGTCGCTAGGTGTTTAACTGAGCAGACCTCGTATGGCCATTGTTTACTTAGCGAGACAATTAGAGTTTGAAAGTCAATTTCAGTTGCGAAAAAATGCTTTTGAAAAAAGCGAAATTAACAAAATTAGAAGATCCCTCCATAAAAATCCTCGTTAAAAAAAATCTGCAAAATATTTATTACTTTTCTTGAAAATAATCCTTGTGATTATAACCACATGATATAATTATAATCTTGTTTCGGATTTCCCGAAGTAAATTTTTAAACTATGTAGGTACCTATGAATAGGTACTCGCTCGCTTGATGTTTATTTTTCCAATTTATATTCACAGTGGCCTAGTGATTTATTATTATTATTATTATACAATTCTTTATTAGATACAAAAGGACATTATGTACATACAAATAATAATTTTAACAGTGAAAAAATGAGAAAAACAATACATATATACAATAAAAATGAGAAAGAATAGAAAATATTTGAAAACATATGTCCTAACTAAAGGGCGGGGTTATTGCCTATGGCAATCTCTTCCACCCAACCCTTTATTTTTATAGGGTTGGGTTAGGTTAGTGTACTGGGCAATGCGCGCATGGTGACCTGGGTTTGATCCCCGGCGGACATGAATTTTTCTGCTCTGTACTTGGATGTTCGGGGTCCATTCATATCTCGTGAGGAGAAATGAGTAGCTCTTTTAATGTGAGGAGCAACCAGTGGCGGAACTGTTCAGCAGACGTTCTTACATTGAATAACTAACTTTTGTTGGGAAATTCAATGCTGCCTCGGCATGAACAAATAAATACAAAAAAGCTACTGATTTGTCAGTTTTAATTCTAAAATAAGATGTGCATTCAATACACGAGCACTATGCAACTGGTTCAACCAGATCTAAAGCTTTATGGATGAAATCCTGATCATTGAAGGATATGCTTAATTGCAAGACCCCCTGCCTTGCTTGCAAATGTCAACACTACCGAGTATGTTTGTAGTTTGTATGTAAATATTATGAGACTTGTGTGACACAGGAACCTACTCAGACTGAGTGATCAACCAACCGCAATCATTTTATATACCGTAGCAATAATGTTGTACAAACATGAAATAACAATACAAATTACATAGGTATAAAATCTAAATTCAGTCAATACCGCAAATAATACTAGATTTATATATGTATGTATAGTTTTATTTGTGGTGAAGCATAAGGCTTCTTCACAATTTTTGTGGGTAGCGCAGCATTACTAAGAGCCTCCTTTACCTTTTGAATTATTCTATTACATTAATTTCTTTTTACTCGGGTAATGCCGCCACTGATCGTTACTCATACAAGTAACTACTTATTTTTCCTTACGAGGTATGAGTGGACCCCGAACATCCAAGTACAGAGCAGAAAAATTCCCGCTGGGGATCGAACCCAGGTCACCATGCGTGCAATGCCTAGCGCGCTAACTCACTCTGCCACGGTGACTATACTAGGTTCATATAAAAGTATAGTTACACTGAAGCCAGGAGCCTTGTCCACCAAGGTACTTTTAACTTTGCCAAATTCTACAAAGATAAAACTTTGGTGAGTTTCGAAAACTATTTCCGGCCCGAGCCAGGCCGGAAGAAGTTACATTGGTTTGCTTCCCATCGAATCGAGGGTAACACCTTGGTCTCCAATGTTGAAGAGATAAAGAAATTTCAGCAAATATAAGTAATAATAAAGAAAGAAAAGATTAATCTCACTGTCGGTGGCTGACAAGACTGATACAAGACAATAGAGAATAGACTCAAAGCACATAAGAACAGGACCGGTAAGTGAAAGGGAACACAGCCACAGATCTAGGCGGAATATTAAGCACGCGATTAAAGTTAATGGCGATCTCTGCTAAGTAGCTACCCATGTCGGGCCTTGTCCATTGTTCTGAGACCCGTATATCACCGGGTGCTATTTCCAGTCCAGCGACACATCTGAGCACCAGAGCCACAGATCTCTGGAGACACAGGTGTCTGTGGAAGGGGGTTTGGACTTGTTATTTTCTTTATCATCAACACATTCTTCATGATTTTTACCTAATATTATGAAGGTACCTAAACTAATTTTCCCAAAGTTTCATTGAAGAAACTGTGAAACTGTTTTATGTTTGATTATTTTTTCAAAGGCTTAGCCAAAGTAGTCTCATCTACAGATGCAGAAACTTACGTACAATTCTTTTGTTGTTCAGAATGACTGCTTTCTGCAGGAGCGTGTACCTGTAGACATTCTTTTTTATTCCCCAATTCTTCAAGGCTGTGATGAAGACTCTTTGGGATGAGCACTATGTGAACGATACTCACAGTGGCGCCACATTCTCTTAATCTTGTCACAAGATCATTATTATTATTTGTATTAATTGTTACTATTTCACTATCCATATATAGTTTTAATCATTGAAGGTATGTCTGACAATTTCTCCAATACACACGTGTTACTGCTTGCTGGCTAGGTGTGAGTCATTCGCGATTCTGCTGAAAATTTAGATAATACGTAGATGTAAGGTTTTATTGAGATTGTCAGTATGGTGAATTCGTTTCCCTATTCTAATCATTAGACTTAGCAGAACCCGCATTGGTTCTATGGGCATGAGACAGCGATTTAGGGTTCAACTCTCGGGCGTTGCCCAATATTTTCAACTCGTAATACTGTAAGAGTTTCAGGGATATGGTAGTGGGTAATGTATAGGCATTCTTTGAGTTTGACATCATAGAAGAATAAGCTTGCGGAAACTGTTTGCAGAAAAAATTCAAGGTCCAAGTAATAGTCTGCTGTCCATCATTCTTTGAAAATTCAGCACGGATCATTACTTATTGTTGCACATATAATTAATTGCGAGCATTTATACTATTATTGTTTCCTGAACAAATCGCGCTGATTGTCTTGGCTAGAGTCCGGGGCTCTAGGGTCTAGGGTCGACCTAGGTGTCATGAGAGGAAGCATGTGCTGGGATATTAATGGTCCTGTCGGTCCATGCACACATGGGACCTTTACGTAGGTGTATGTTGACATGGTCAGTCAAGACTAATGATAAATAGTATTCAGAACAGGGGATCATGAGCATGATACAACCATCAACGTTACAATGTACGCATACCACCATGTATAAACGAACAACCCGATCTATAAACGAAACCTTAACAAAACAGGACTGATATGGACTCGCCCTTAAAAATAAAATCGTTATTCAACTCAAATTCTTATGTAAAATTTCTTTTGAGTTATAGTTTATTTCTCTTCCCTGAAATCTCTAAATATGATGCTTGAAGGCATAAAATAGTCAAAGAAGTATTTAACTCAGGTAACTCTATCGTATCTGGAAGCAGTAAATCTTCATCCGAAGTTAATGTTATCAACATTGTCCAAGTCTTGTCAGATAAAGTCAATGATATATTCCCAAACCAATCGATTTTGTAAGACGACATGATTTTGCTCTATGGTAGCTTATTCCGAAGCGATTATCATCCGTGTTGAGTTTATTGGAAAGTGCTGTCCATCTATCATTGGATTTTTGGTGAATCATAAATTTTACTAATGAAAGTTGGATAATTAAAAGCCCAGGAAAGTTGAAATGAAGACATCCTATTAGGACAACAAAGAACGCAGGACCTGATTTGGGCGTTAGATACAGGGTGTATCATTGTGACCAACTCGGTGTAGAATAAATCCAGCACCTTTAATTAGGTTTTGTAAATTAAGTCATTGTAAATTTATATCAATTTCCTCGGGTCGTCACTTATGATGATTTTGTGTTTTACATCGAAGAGCTTTTCAACAATGGGGTTCGATAGAAAGGAACATTTTCTACGGGCAGGAACATTTTCTACTATAATAGCACACCTGACACCACAACACTAAGGACAAATCGGCGTCCAACAACTCAGCAACTTTTCACAGATATCTTTTTTTTAACTTTGGCTTTCTGTAACATTATGGATTAGAGTAGCTACTACCTTAATCGCGGAATTCTCATTTCAAAGGTTTTTTCGTCGGTTGCTTTTATGTCCCTTTTATAATTTCACCTAGACAAACTTTTGTACAAACGATCAAATTTACGAGTTATTTTCAACCCGAAGATCTGTCAACATTGAGAGAAAATCACTTTTTATAAATAATTATTATCTAGATTTATTATGACAAGAGTTTTACAAACTTATTCTTTTTATAGCAATGAAAAAAGAGCCAATGCAGGCGTTTATTACTCATGATTTCACTTCTTTTTAGAAAACATGCCGCGTTCTCCTTTTTTCTCCACACAAAGGGTAATTTTTTGAGGATTTATTGGACGTCCAAGTTCGGCCGAGCTGGACCATCCTGTAGATATATTTTCAGCTCGAAGATCTGTCAGCAGTGAGAGAAAATCACTTTTTATAAATAATTATTATCTACATTTATTATGACAAGAGTTTTACAAACTCATTCTTTTTATAGCAATGAAACAAGAGCCAATTCAGGCGTTCATTACTCATGATATGACTTCTTTTTAGGAAACATGCCGCGTTCTCCTTTTTTTCTCCACACAAAGTGTAATTTTTTGAGGATTGTCTGTCCCGGTAGCTCAGTGGTAAAGGCGGGATTTTTACCACATAATAATATGTCTTGGGCTTACTGCTGGAATAATGGGACTTTAATAGTCTTAATCGGGCAGTATAAATAAGGCGATATTATTATTATTATTATTATTTATTGGACGTCCAAGTTCGGCCGAGTTGGACCATCCTGTAGATATAAATCATCGGGTCCGAGGATAGTTGTGTTACCGCCAGGCGATGCAGAATTGCGTGGACGGTTTGGCTCGGTCCGCTCTTAGCTGTCAGCGGCGACATTCATTATCCACTGTACCACCCACCAGGGGCAGAGTGGCGCTAGGATCGGTAAGGTATCTGTCCAATTTGAATAGACTCATGAAATCCAGTGGTAAATAGGTCCCGATTTTTTTTTTTTTTTTTTTTTTTTTTTTTTTTTTCAACAAATAACTTTTATTTATTGACATTTTTTGTTATTTACAATTTATGAAAAGACTATAAATATCAAAATATACAAAGACAAAAATTTAAATCATAAGTATCCCATAGCTTAAAGTATACTTATTAAGTATGTGCTAGGAAAATTATTTTTTTTTTTTTTTTTTTTTCAACAAAGTACTATTGAATATATATTTATTTACAAAATTATTCACAAACAATATAAATATAAAATTATAAAAAAAACATAGTTGAATATAAATGTATGTAGATAAATAAATATAATCTAATAGTGGAATAATAAAAAAAATATTGTTTGATATTATATATTAGTATTGGATGTCCCATTGTGTCAAGAGACATGTGTTGGGGATCCTCTACTTTCATATGCATAATTGTATCTTATTAATTTTGTGTTGATTTTCTTTTGTTTGTTTATTTATAATTTTTTAATATTTCTCCTTTTATCAATTGTAGGTAAAGATGTATTTTTATAAAAGTTATTTTATGGCTTCTATTATTTTTTTTTTAAATACGTCATCCTTCATATATTCTCTTATTCTTACTCTTATATGTCTTATGTCTTGTAAAATCTTTGTTTCTTCTGGTATGCAATTAAAAACTTTACTGCCTATGAACGTGAAATGTCGTTTGGTAAGTGATTTGTGTATTTGTCGTAAGTTAGCTTGTCCTGTCTGTCTAGTTGTGTATCTGTTATGTCTGAAGGTCCACATATCACGTTTTTTTAAACAAAAGATGCACAATTTGTAAGTATAAATGTCTAGTATGGTAGGTACATTAAGAATTTTGTAAAGTTGGTCTGAGTGAAAATATCTGTCCTTGTTGAGTATTATTCTTAAGAGTATGTTAAGTGTCCTGTTGAGTGGTGTCAGTAAGTTTTGGTACGCTCCGCCCCATGCTACTATACAATATTGTACAAGTGATTGTACCATTGCAAAGTATATCTCACGTATAACGGATTTTGAACAACATCTTTGTAGATTGTTAAATATATACATTAGATGACGGAGCTTATTTTTCAGTTGTATTATATGGTCCGTCCATTTTAAGTGATGGTCAATAATTATCCCTAAGTATCTCGTTTTGTTTTGTCTTTGTAAAGTAAGGGTTGTGTTGGTGTTGTCAGTCACTTGTAGTAATGATGTTTGAGGTTGTCCCCTACTGTCTATAGAAAAAGTCATGTAATTGGTTTTGTCGAAATTGATTTTTAGTGACATACTAGAGTACCAGTTTCCTATGTTTGTCAAGTCAGTTGTAGCTATATTGTGAGTCTCTTCCCAAGTGTCTGAACTGTAACAGATGACAGCATCGTCAGCATAGCAGAAGACTTGGCCTTGACTTTTACCAGGTAATGCGTTAATGAAACAATTAAAAAGACAAGGCCCAAGACAGCTACCTTGAACAATTGAGAAAGGTTGACAATCTGTTACAGTAGACAAATGAGAATTCAGTCTAACTTGTTGGGTTCTGTTCGCCAAGTAGGATGTAAACCAGGTTAATACTTTGTCTTTGAGTCCTATGTTTTGTAGTTCTTGTAGTAGTTGTGAGTGTTTTATGGAGTCATAAGCTTTAGCTATGTCCAAAAACACAGCTATAACTTTTTTCCCCTTGTCTAAATTGTCGTATAGGTGAGTCGTTATGTCAATAAGTGCGTCTTCAGTCCCAATCCCCTTTCTAAATCCGTATTGTCTGTCAGTCAAGATGTTGTTATGTTGTAAAAATGTTTCTAGTCTAGTCTTCACTATTTTCTCTAGAATTTTACTAAACATAGGTAAAAGTGAGATTGGTCTGTAGTTGGTTAGTAGTTTTGTGTTACCTTTCTTGTGAATTGGTAATATGATACTGTGCTTGTATATGTCAGGGAAAATTCCGCTTGTCAAACTTTGGTTAATAATTTTAGTCAGAGGGTCTTGTATGTAATTTATAATGTTTTTCAGTATTTTAGTTTGTATTTTGTCTTGTCCTGGGGCTGAATTGTTGTTAAACGTCATGACTGTTTTGTACACTTCCATTGTTGTGGTGGGTTCAAAGGTCGATAATTTTGTTTGTTGTGAACTGTCTTGTCTGTTATTGGTTAAAATTTCTGTATTTGTAATTATTGTGTCTGCTAGGTTTTTACCAACATTGTTAAAATAGGTATTAATAATGTTGGCACAGTTGGTTAAGTCACTATCACAGTCGTAGTCAACGTCATTATGTTGTATGGTTTTAATTTTAAATTTGGTCTTCGATTTGTCAATTAGGTCATGTATTATTGTCCATAGTTTCCTCTTGTCTTCTCTGTTTTCCTCGATGTTCCGTCTGTTTTCCAAGTCTCGTGCTGTTCTAATAGATTTAGAAACAATGTTCCTCACTCTTTTGTAGTATTTCAGTAAATGTATATTGTCTGGGTTTTGTTTTGTAAGTCTTGCTAGTCGGTCCCTATTCCTTATAGATCGAAGCAGAGCTTGTGTCATCCAAGGTTTGATGGGAGTAAGTTTATTTGTATAAGTTTTTATTTCTGAGCTCATACGAATATATTTCTGTATTATTTCTGTAAGTTTAGTAGTCATAAAATTAATATCATCAGATTCTAGAATGCATGTCCAGTCTTGGTCAGAGAGTTTTTGGTTTAGTAAGTCAAAGTTTATACTTTCATATTGTTTTGTTGTTATTTTTGAAGGTTTGTCGTTATTCAAGTCAATTTTTGCTAATGTTGAGTAATGGTCTGTTATATTAGTATGTATGATTGCGGTTTTAATTTCTTTTATTGACCTACTCTTATACATTATGTGATCAATACATGATGTTGTTTTGTAAGTTGTTTGCTCGTCTCGTCTCAAGTTAGTTTTTTCCCTAGTAGGTTTAGTCACTGTTGGTATATAGTTGTGTCTATGTAAAATGTCAAGGTACTCATGTCCAATGTTATCTATACTTTCTTCAAGAATATTGATATTAATATCTCCAATCAACAAGCACCTATCACTTTTAATCTGTGGTAAGTAGCGATCCAACTCTTCTATGAATGTAGATATATTACCGGAAGGAGAACGATATAGTGTTAGTATTGTTATTTCTTTGTCTTTTATTTTTAGGTCGAGTTTCAAGCAGTTGGTCATTGTAAAGTTAGTTAGTTCGTCGGTTTGTATATTAAGGTACGGTCGAACATAGACAGCTATGCCTGAGGCTGCATTGTGTTCTAGAGACGTGAAGATACTATTAAAGCCTGCAATAGAGAAAGAATAAGGGAATGAAGGATGATGCCAGGTTTCTGTCAAGATAATTATATCAAATTTCACAATACAAGGTGATAAGTTCAATACTAATTGATCAAAATTACTTTTCAACCTGCCAATATTCATATGATAAATATTGAGTCCTTTAGTGTTTAATATGTTTTTAGTTGCTAATATATCATCAAAAATAAGACAATCCTCTATTATAGATGAGGGTATTATATCAATAATATTACTCATTTTAAACGATTAAGGATATTTCAATAATTGATTATACTTAAATATAAATAATGATTTTATCAATAAGTATATTTTTTGTGAGATGTAGAAGAAAAGGACTGTCGTAGAATAAATAAATATGGCATTTTTTATGTGGATAAAAATATATGGTGTTGTGAAAATGAGAGAAAGGAAGTAATGAACAAAATGAGTAATGGAGCAGTTATTTTTTGTGATAAATAAATAAAAAATCTTTGAACAGAGTATGTAAAAAATGTAAATAAAAACAATTAAAAAAAATATGTAACAAGTGTAAATAGAAATCTTTGAAAAAAATGTGTAACTAATGTAAATAATAATTTTTGAAAAAAGTTTGAAAAATATAAAAATTAGATGCACATCTATTGACTGCTGCATCTCTATCAGCATATTTATGTGCGAACATCGAAATTTGAAGAGGCTGCTGACGCATAGTCCTCAGTGTTGTCTGTTCCATGGGATGAGGCTGTTTGGGTGGTTGAGATTCTGTCCAGGTCCTCTTCATTTCTGATTGCAAATATTCTTGATTGCTCATTCTTTCTAATTAAAATTTTACAATCCTTGACCCATACATATTTAAAATTATTATCTTTTTTGAATTGTTTGGTTTTGAATAGTAGGTTTTGGTTCTTCTTTGTCAAGTGCTCATTTATGTACACCTTACTTTTCCATAGGTCACTCTTCCTGAATGCAGCAGTCCATTTGTCTCTTGTTTTTGAATTTGCCATTCGAATAACAATAGGTTTCGCTTTCTTCTCATTGGTAGAGTGTACCCTGTGAGTCACTTGAACATCTAGCAGTGGGTTCTCAATACCAATATTAATTCCTATGTTCTCCACAATTTTATAAATATCTTCATTTTTGTTTTGTTTTACTCCATTGATTATCACATTATTTATTCTCGATCTCTGCTGTAATTCATCAATAATTTCCCTTGAAGATTTTAATTCAACTTTCAATCCATCATTATCTACTTTTTGTTTTTGAATTTCCTCTTCTAATTTATTAATTTTCTTCTTTTGAGATTCCACGATCAGCAAAACCTGGTTGATTTGTTTTTCCATACTTTCCAGTTTTACGTTCATTTTGAGAAGAATATCTCTTTCGGTCATAATATTATCATCCTCTATAATTTGAATTCCATCACTATCTGAGCTAGAGTTTAATGATGTTGAAGAAAGTTTATTTTTATTTGTTTTTTTCCCCATGATTATGTTTATTGATTGATAAAGAACACTCCGTGTAACACTGTCTTGTTTATAATCAGTAAATTTCAGTAAATATCAGCCATCCAATATATTAAAAGAAAAACACTCTAATCGTCTGGCACTACCTTGGTAACCAAGTCGGGCCTTGGCAACGAAATCAACAAACTTTTTTTCTTACGATAATATAAAAAGAAAGTCTACATCGATAACTTTTTTAATACATAAAATAATTAAATGACACAAATCACAAATGAAAGCCGAGGTTTTTGTCTTTAGTTTGATATATAATTTATCTACTTTACAAGTTTAAAATCAAAGATATCAATTTTAAATTGGAGAGCGAATTTTTACGAACTGTTCAAGAAAACACAACAAACAAAAATTATCGATAGTGTATATAGTAATAATATAATATCGCCTTATTTATACTGCCCGATAAGGACTATTAAAGTCCCATTATTCTAGCAGTAGGCCCAAGACATATTATTATGTGGTAAAAATCCCAAATGGGAGGATAACTTGTCATGTCCCGGCTGGGTTTCGAACCCACGACCTCTAGAACCTGTGGATTCACAGAGTGCCTCTTTTACCACTGAGCTACCGGGACAGACAATACCTCGTTTAGTGGATTTTCTCAAATCAGCATGAATGATATTCATATTTCATACATTATTATTATGAAATAAGAAGTTGCACTTAGATGTGAGCACAATTTGTACAGAGATATCAGAACACCTTAGAAGCAGAATAGATAAGGCAGCGGATTTGGAACCTGGAGGTCGAAGGTTCGAGTTCCAAGCAGCGAAAAAATATCAAGTTCCAATTTAAGAAAAGGTGACAGCACGCGTGAGTAGGAGTTTTGAACATGTTAGTCCTCATCAGTGGACCTGCAAGTTTTTTGTTGTTGCTTTTTCTCTTTGACATCTAGGTATTTCAGATCATTCAACGGAGGCGTTTTATCTTTTATTCACTTTAAACTCACAAACCAGCTACCTATATTAACCTCACCTAGCCCAGGTTGGGACCAGCCAGTATCACGAGGGGTCGGATGTGAATGAGCTATTCTATGCTTAAACCTGGACGTTGCTTAACTTGAGTGAATGAACGAGAACTATTTGTATCATGAAAAAAAAAAAAAAAAAATCTCTTCATTTATCTGAGTGTATTTGAGTACTATTATTTAAACATATTCATAACACATTGAGTTAACGCATGAACAAAGTCCTCATAAAAATTTATTGCTCTAAATGTCTTGAATAATTATAAGTCCTGATTACAGTAATAACGAATGTCATCCTGGCATTATTTTAGAAAAATTTCGTCATAATATTGTCTGTTATTTTGAGTTTTGTGAAATTACTTGACGGTACCAGGATACCTTATAATTATTCAGTCATACCTAGAAGAATCATTATTTATTTGTGATTAGAATGACTTAACCTCATCAGTTACTCACAATTGCTGGATCCAAAATAATGACAAAATATTGATAGTAATAAAATATAACTCGATGGTAAGCAGTAAACTTGTAACCTGAAAGTCGGTTAGTGGAGTTCGAACCACAAACAAAGCATAAACCATAAAGAGTATAAATTACACATTTTATTTATTTGCAAGATAAATAAATTTAATGAAAAAAAAACTACCTAAATATGTACTATGTACATTAAAGTCGGCATGATAGAGTAAGAACTAAGTACCTTTTTGTTTTTTCGTGTGAGTTTTTTTTAAAAACTTTTTTGTTACACCGAAAAGTACAAGGATTTAAGATTTAATAACATATGAGTATTACATAGTTATAAGAATTATATAATGAAAGTAGATTTTTTAGATTTGAATACTTATTATTATTCTAATCGTAGCTTTTATTTTGAAACTTTTTGAGTTATGCCACGAGGAGGGTTCCAGGTGTCAGGAAAGCTCTAGATGAAGAGGTGCGACTTTCAGGCAGAAGAATTACAAGAGATTGAAACTTTACGATCTGCTGTCGTGGTGCTAAACGCCAAGAAAATAATTCTAAGATATTATTATAAGTTTAAAGTTGTAGTAAGTAATTGGCCGGGGAATCATCGTTTTCTAGTAAATTAGACGTAATACAAGTAAATTTGACCAAGGACATTATTTTACAAATTTAGCCCCAATAGTTTCGGACTTTAAGATAAACCTAGATAAGTTGGCACTTGTTTGAAGATTGACAACACAAAAGTTGTTTGCGTCCCATAGAATGCTTTTTTTGTGTTTTTATAACCTAGGACATTAATAATGGGATTTGTTTTGGACGGAATTGGTGACTGGAAAAATGTAGTATTGCTAGAATGATGGGAGGTACAACATAATTAAATTAAATGGCAGGTAGGTAATAATGTACATGTACAAGTAGAAATATGAATGTCATAATAAGTACCTGGACCGCTGCGCTGTTTCAAGCTAATTGGCTATCTTCAGCAAGAAATATTTCCGCATATTCATGTCATCAAAAAGCTCTCTATTTCAACAGAATATCAATGAAACGATTGAAAATTCACAGAATGTTTTTGGAAAATCATGCTTTTTGATAATTTCAATGAATAAAAATTTACTTTTTCTGACTTATCGGACACACGCAAACCAAAGAAGGTTGGCTTGTTGTTGTCATGTTAATCTTGGGGCCGTCAATCGGACGTCAAAACGATCAAGTGCCACCTCTCACAAGTCCTCCTTGGCGTTCTCTTTTCACAGGAGAAGTTTTTGTAGAATAATTAGAGCAAACAGAGATTATAATATTCCCGCGGACCTCACACCTTGAGGATAGTTTAGATCCATGTTATTATAAGGGTTATATCACCTACTATGAACTATACGTCTACCGGGTGACTTGAAAATATTGACTTTTTTATTTGGGTTTAACGTCGCTTTCAACTGCATGGTCATTATCACGACGGGGGTGTTACCCTCCATTCGTAGGAAACGCATAAACCTACTACCCACATTAAACTCACCCAGCCTGGATCTGGCCGGAATGCCAGCATCACGGTCAATTTGTCACGGTCAATACAAGAAGAAAACAATAATGAAAAATTTGTTTTAAGTAATCAACCTATTGACAGAGGAAACGTGGCATGTATCCTAGATTGTGTTCCAGCAGTTAGAAGAGGAATTTAGCCTGCATTAATATGTGGTCAAATTCCATGTGCCGGCTGGTTTTCGAACCCGCAACCTCTGGATTAACAGTGCCACCCCTTGACCACTGAGCGATATTTTAATATCGCTACAACCACATACATACATAATTATGTACGTACACCAGTTGACTAGTTTTCCCTGAGTGGCGAGATTTTTCATTCACAGGAAATTTCACATCGAATTCAATTCTATTTGATTTTCTCACCCTGTATAAAAAACTAATAGCATGCAAGAATGAAGATGTTTCTCTGTTCGTGCTATCGCGGCTAGTGCGTGTGAGATATGCAGAGATGAAACAGTTAGCACAGACGTATAAGAAAGCATGTCTGTTTCACAATTTTTTTATGAGAATTTGAACTGAAAAGCTTTTCTACAATTTGTAACTTGTACAATTGCTTTCCCTCGCTATTCAACGAGGGAATGCTACATTTATGGTACTCTGCCCAGTGGAAAATCCTTGAAGGAAATAATGTTCATTGATTGAGAGTTGCATTCCTAAGATGTTAGAAAATTTTCAGTCAACATTGAAGCTATTCTTTATCAAGATTATCTACAGATAGGTGTACTTACGAAAACATTGTCCGAAATGAAATAGCAGAGTCAATTACCTGTGAACAAAGAGGGAAATAGAAAACGTTAGTCTTTGACCATCAAAAGAAAATGCAACACAGTAAACTATGTAATAGAACCATCGTAAGTAAGTAAGTACCTATACAGGTTGGCCTAGGCGTCTTGTTCGCCAAGAATAATTTTGTTCCTGTTTTAAATAATAAGAAAAAAACGTGTGTTTTTAAACTGCAGGAACGAAAATATTTCGTTTTAACATTAATCCGGCCCATCCTGTAATTCGATCCATCCTGTCAAACGTCACAGAATCTCAGTTCCAACTTTTATCCACTTTTTTCAACACTACAGTCATCTTCTGCAGCATTCAGACTAGAGATAGAGATGAACAGATCCTACCAGTCCTGCGACTTCAGTGGGAATCGACCCCAGGTCCAAAGCGTGAAAAGTCAGAGTGACAGCCACTCAACTGGTCCGGTGCTTTCTCTTCCTTGTTGTCTCCGAGACTGAGCCTCCACGTCACTACCGACGCGATGGCGACTAATTCTATTATTAGAACAAACCTCTGAGGCAGCATACCAATTCATCAAGACTTAATAAATAAAAGCCTCCATTCAACGGCCATCAATATAAGTGCCTTAGCCAATCTATTCACCATTCATTGAGAATTGATTTTATTGCCTTCGAGAGTCTAATGGTTCTGCCAAGAACAATACCAGTCAGGCTGATATAGGTTTATGCGCTGAGACCAATGTGTCTGAAAAAGCCATCTTATAAATATCGGATCAGGCGTCAGTAAAGTATAGAACTCTGGAGTGGTTCCTAAAGTTTTAATATGTTGGAAAAAATGCCAGACATGGCAGTTTTTGTTGGTGGAAACGGCATTCACTTAAAGCTAAATTTTCGTCCGGGTTAATACAGTAATGTAATCTTGATAGATTAGGAGTCTACCAACCTCACTAATGGATAAGGTGGCGGACTTATAACCTGGAGGTCGATGGTTAAATTTAGTTTGAGTGACATCAAGATTGTGTTAACATAATTTTGATATCTAAAAATAATAATTTAAAATTAACCTAAGTAAACCGGCCCCACTCAAGATGGATGAGGTTAATTTCAGTAGCAGCGGTTTATGAGTTTCCACAGGGCTTGGAGGGTAAAACTCCCGTCGTGGTATGACAATGCA
Source organism: Bactericera cockerelli (assembly GCA_024516035.1). NCBI lineage: Eukaryota > Metazoa > Arthropoda > Insecta > Hemiptera > Triozidae > Bactericera > Bactericera cockerelli. The sequence goes on along the minus strand of CM044962.1, from coordinate 12,554,901 downwards.
GATGGACGCAAAGTTCCTGTTAAGGGTTGATAAATGATGATGCTACAACATTTCTCTCCATAATAAATTAGGGGTAGCTCAAGCCTCCAGATAGGACCTTTTTTCATGCCTAGAATTTTCTTTTTTACCAGCCTGTCTCAGTAAAACGGTTAATATGCTTCTCCCCATTGGCGCACAAGTTGGAGACTGTTGTCGAGGCATTTTCCTAGGGTCGCCACTTTTTTCTTCTTGTTTACGACTATCAGGAAGAAAAAAAGCTGACAGCGCGCGAGCATAATGCACCTAGTGAATTACTGCTCTCAGAAATACATAATTATAAACAAATTAATACATATTGAATACATTAGTATAATAGTTTACAAATATGTAGGTATAATGTTATATGCAGATCAGTGATATAGTCACCGGGCACTGGTCAAACAGTAAGACCTGTATAAATATCTAATAATTCCTCTATACATATAGGTATGATTATACTATCATTGATCAAGATATACAATTTGGCAGTCGGGATTTAGTAATGTATATCGGAATTTGGCAATTAAATGGATTAGCCTGCAGATATCCTAGATTTTTTCACCGATACAATTTACATAAATACAATTTACATAAATAAATACATACATGCAACAAAAAATATTTTTTCTTTTACTTTAATAAAAAATCACTTAAAGGTAAGTATTTGAGTTATTCCAATTCATTCGATATTATCTTGATCGGAATACTTATTTTAAACTTCTCAATAAAATTTTCATTTATCTCATAATACATAATACTTGATTTTGATATACTTCTTACAAAACTATCAAAACATTTCAATTTTTCTCCTATTGTACTTCATTGGTTTGATACCTATTTACGGGGTCGTCAGCAATATGTTTTTAACCAGGATTCAATCTCTGACTTACTTTCTATCAATGCGGGTGTACCTCAAGGCAGTATTTTAGGTCCATTACTGTTTTCAATATTCATTAATGATATATCCTCTATTTTCAAATACTGTAAATATCATCTATATGCTGATGACCTACAACTCTACATAGAAACTTACGTGGATAATATTAATGAAGCTATTTGCAAGATGAACGTAGATCTTGAAGCTTTGAAGACCTGGACTTGCAACCATGGCATCATCCCAAATCCCAAAAAGTTTCAGTCTATCATCATAGGGTCTCCACCACTTTTACATCGGGTTTCTCAGTCCCATATATCTTCTATCATTTTCAATTCTGAGCCAATTCCTTTTTCTGCTTGTGTAAAAAATCTTGGAATACTTTTAGATCCAGATCTTCAATGGAACTCTCAGGTTGTTCAAATTGGTAAAAAAGTGTATCGAAAGTTTCATTCTCTGAAACGTTTGCAAAGGTTTTTGCCCCGCAAGACAAAACAGCTCCTATGCACTTCTCTCATATTTCCATTAATTGAATATGCTGGAGCTGCTATGTCAAACATCAATGGGAATTTACTTAACAAACTTCAAACGTTTCAGAATGCTTGTGTTCGATACATTTTTGGGTTGAAGAAATTCGATCATGTTTCAGCTAATCGAAAAAATCTTCAATGGCTACCAATTGATAAGAGATTAGAACATCAGAGATTGGGCTTACTGTGGAGAATTTTGAATGAGGCTTCACTTCCATATCTTCACTCATCATTTCATACACTCTCTTCATTTCATAGTCACAATACTCGCTCCACTCATCTCTCTATTTCACCTCACAATACTAATACTGATGAACTTAGAACTTTGGGGAATCGCTTGGCATTCAAGGTTTTGACGAAGAAACATTTCTTGGAAAATATAAATTAATTTTAATCCTTTTTTTTAACATGTTTGTATATATTTTTTATTTATTTATTATTATTTATTTAGCTTCTTTTTTTTATATATTATTATTGAAATATCTAGATAGGGAACTCCAAGGGTTGGGTGGAAGAGATTGCCATAGGCAATAACCCCGCCCTTTAGTTAGGACTTATGTTTTTATATATTTTCAATTCTTTTTCATTTTCATTGTATATATTGTTTCCATTTTTTTCATTGTTAAATTAATTATTTCTATGTACATAATGTCCATTTACACCTAATAAAGCATTGTATAATAATAATACTCAAACGTGTGTGGACTTTATGTTTTAACAGTTGATTTTCTTTCGGTCGAATGGAATGGAGGAGGAACTGTTCAAGATTCAAACTATATAACCACCCGCTCGCTCACTCCTCTCACTTTGTGTCCGACATGGGGCCAAATTATGAAACAAGATTAAAGTTAAGATAAGCCAGACTGCCATCAAGTTGGACTTTCACAGCGCACTATGCCCCGACTTGAAGGGCAGTCTAGCTTTGACTAACTTTTTTTTAGAAAGGTACTTGTGCCCCGAAACCGCTTTCGCATTACTTCAGGGCACTTTACCTTTTACATCCATGCCATTCCGGAAACGGAAAAACTCGGTTAGAATTTTCCGCTCCGGCCGGGATTCGAACCCTCAACCTCCCTGTCAGCAACCAATGCTCTTAACCACTGAGCCGCGGTAACTTTAATCCTGTTTTATAATTTAGCCCTAATATAACAAAATATCCATTATTATAATTTTATATTCTAAGAAGTTATAATTAGTTAGCGCATAACTAATAAGAGTTATAAGTTATAAGAAATGTATTAGTCAATTGGTTAACGCGCTAGTCTGGTAATCCAGGTACGAATCCGTTGGTTCGAATCCACCCAGTACATGAATCTTCCTCATTATTTGAGTTTATGACCACATAACAATAAAACTCTAAGGGTTAGGTGGTAGAAAATGCTTTGAGCATTAACCTCGCCTCGTGGTTACCTTCGATTAAAGAGTGTTATTATTATTATTATTGTTACAAAAATAAGTAAATATCATCTGAACCATTCCACTCTTGGGTGAAAAGTTTGTCTCCATATAGTCCATGTTTGGCGGCGCATTTGGAGTTTCATGAAATGATTTCTCTTACACACATTGAGAAATGAGATCATAAAGGAACATGCTAAATTTCAGGACCGACCTCAGTAGCTTGATCGATAAGGCGAGGCGGCGGACTTGTAACCTGCAGGTCGGTGGTTCGGGTCCGGTTTCA